>CM062805.1:543670340-544022625 GCA_031772625.1 Pinus tabuliformis | reverse complement strand
GAGGTTGCTATTAAAGAGGATGTGACTACCCCGGAAGCTATTGTCAAGATTGCAACCAATTGTTTGAGCAGACCATGGAGATGTGGACCTCACTGTAGGAGGATCCACACTTGCAGATAATTGAAGCAGACATCTGATAAAGAAGGCATTTTAACGAGATCAGGCCAACAAGGTGGACCTTAGCACCAGTGCAAAGGTTCACCAAACTGCAGGAGGGAAAGCTCATCCAGACCTAGATTGATGAGCTTTTTCGAAGGCCTCCATCATATCCTCAATGACGCAGCTCTGGGCCGAAGGAAAGCCAACTCTCATAGATAGTTTAGAGAAAGTTGAAAGCTATGCAACATACACAGAGAAGCATGGTCCTTGTAGTTGAAGGTCCAACCATAAAGAAAATAATTGAACAAATTTTTCAGGCCACTGCATAGGAATGAAAGATCTTCAAGCATTGAAGACAAATTTCAGTGGTATGCAAGAAAAGATCGAGGAAACACTACAGAGTGACTCGGCATGAGTCACGACTTTGTGTTGGGGGCCCATTGGGACAAAGTCCCCTAAGGTCAAATTTTGTAAAGTGTTAGTAAATATTGTAAAGTATCCACATTTTTAGGAGTAGAGTGTGAGTAGCGCAGGTCGATAGGAGTCAAAGTGGCTTTAGGAAGGTTAAAGCCCCAGACTTTGTTAAGAGTTAAGTTGTTTTGTGACCTGCCCATGGTTTGCGAACCATGGTAATGTAATAGAGAATGATATAAAAGGAGTCATAGAGACTCATATAGAAGTTAGTCAATGGAACGAAGAGCATAGAAAGGCAAGTTTTGGTCTTTTTTATCTATTCTATATGTAAGACTAAGGGAAAGCTCCTACAGTTGTGTGTGCGGAGACCTTGGTAAGTACGTAGTTGAGTGTGTGGGCCCCTACAACTGCTTGTGCAAGGCTGGAAGAATCTGTAATAGAAGATCTAAGAATAATAAATGTTGTTCTGAAGAATTATTTGTGTATCTGTGTGTTATTGTTTATATATAAAATACTGTATGTTTTGATCTATTAATTCAACTAATCATGAATAGCACTTAATAGATGCATGAAGAGGTAAATCTGTTATTAACATGATTTTATGAATGTTTAGCCCAATCGACGAAGGGTTTAAATATGTTAACTATTAGTTGTTGTAATTTTTGGGTTTTAAGGGTTAGGGTTCGTGAGGGTTAGGATAAAGCCGTAAGTTTAACTGAAACACATCCACACAGTCCTTTGGATGTAGAAACCTAGTTCTAGCATCCCCCAATACTGCATCCTGTGCTACGTGGGTTGTTGTCGAAAGGGCTGGTATTGTAGGGTTTTGTTGGTTAGTGCAACTAACTATAAACCTGGGCCCAAGACCCCTCAAGCCAAGTGTTACCACCTAAGAGAGAAGTGGAGCATGAGATCCAGGTATCCCAAAACTCCCCATTGCCAAATATTGGACTGCACAAGAAGTCTGTTATAGAAGTAAGTGAGGTGAAGAAATAGTTGCAGCAACTGTTGGAATATGGTTTCATTCTACTGATTACATCACCATGTGGGTCACCCATAACCATTTTTCCAAAGAAGGATGGGACTTGGAAGATGTGTGTAGATTATAGGGCATTGAACTAAATCACGCTCAAGAATAGATACCCCCTACCTAGGATAGATGATCTGCGAGATCAGTTGCAACAAGAAAGTACTTCACCAAGTTGGAGTTGAATTCTGGATATCACTAGGTTCGAGTCAAAGAAGAAGATACATGGAATACCACCTTCAAAACCATATAAGGTTTATATGAGTGGTTAGTCATGCCATTTGGCCTATGTAATGCATGAGCTACATTTATGAGATTAATGAATGATGTAATGTTCCCTTTTGTGGATTCATTGGTTATTGTCTATTTGTATGATATACTGGTATATAGTGATACCTAGGAGGAGCATATGTCACATTTGACACAGGTGTTGGAAACATTGAAGAAGCACCAACTGCTAGCAAATATCAAGAAGTGTGAGTTTGCACAACAATCTTTGGTGTATCTGGGGTATGTGATCGGTGGAGGAGAACTGAAGATAGATCCTTCCAGATGGAGGCCATCATGAAATGGTCGGTGCCTACTAATGTTTCTGAGGTTAAGAGTTTCATTGGGGCAACATAGTGTATGAGGAAGTTCATAGCCTCATTTTCAGTGGTAGCAGTATCGCTCCATGCCATAACAACAAGTGGCAAGAGTTTCCAGTGGGGAAAAGGTCAGTAAAGGGCTTTCGAAGAGCTAAATAAGAAGATCAGCCAAGCACCAATTTTGACATTACCAAACTTGCAACGAACCTTGAAGTGGAGACATATGTGAGTGGTATGCTATGGGAGTTGTCTTTATGCAGGGAGGAAGGCCTATATGCTACCATTATGAATTATTTCATGGGGCAATCCTTAACTACCCTACATATTATAAGGAGATCTATGCCATGGGTAAGGAGATAGTAATCCACATAAATCACCAGTCACTATAGTACTTGTAGGACCAAAGTAAGATACAACAGACTAGGCATTACAAATCGAAGGGGTTTTTAAAATAGTTTCATTTGGTGATCAAGTATAAGAAGGGTAGCAAAAACAAGTTGGATGACATGTCAAGGTCACTCAAATCAAAGATCATAGCTCTGGGGACTCTTATGCATATGGATCCATCCACCCATGATGCATACAAAGAGGCATATTTAGGAGATGAGGACTTCAAGGAGGTGTATCAACATTTGTAGTGTCAGAGTCATGTGCACGATGGCGATAACACGGTTGACTACCATCTCCATGATGGGTTACTGTACATGTTAGATAAACTATGTGTTCCTAAAGGTGAGCGATTACAACTAATCAGGGAGGCGCATGCCTCTAATTTTGCAGAGAACTTTGGTGTAGTGAATAACATGGCTAACTTGTAGAGGTATCTATATTGGCCAAAATGCAAGAGCAGGTAGCTAAGTTCATAAGAGGATGCATGTTTTTTTGTACCAGTAATCCTAGCAACAAGAAACAAGGTTTATATCATCCCTTGCTTGTACCTACTCATACTTGGGAAAGAATTTCCATGGAATTTGTGGGAGGTTTATTGACAGCCAGGAAGGGACATGACTACCTATTCATGGTAGTTGAAAAGTTCAACAAGATGTGCTTTCTGATGCCCTATAACAAGGCCATCGGTGGGAAATAAGTAACAAACTATTTCTTTGGATAGGTCTAGGTGCACTTTGGAATACCAAGGAGCATCATTTCAGATAGGGATACAAGATTTCTCAGTGCATTTTGGACTACATTGCGGGAGAAGATGGACACAAAGTTTAATATCTCTACAACATTCCATCCACAGATAGATGGGCAGACAAAAGTAGTCAACAAGACTTTGGTGCAATTTCTAAGGGGATACAACCAGAAGCATCTGAAGACCTAGGATGAAAATTTGGTACATATATAACATTTTTACAACAAATCAGTACACACTTCTACAGGTAAGTCCCCATTCGAGACTTTTTTTGGATATTTTCCACCTTCACCTTTGGATATTGCATACGGGCAACAAGGAGGAGTGAGGGGAGATCTTACAAGAGATGATTTGAGGGCTGAAAAATCTATAGAGAAGATTAGGAAGATCTATCTATAGGTACAAGAAACACTACAAAAGTCATAGGAGAAGTATAAGGTCAGACATGATCAACAGAAAACAAATAAGTCCTTCAAGGTAGGAGACAAAGTATGATTACAATTGAACAAGGAGAGGCTGCAGGGGCTTAATAAGAAAAGCAAGGCTCTAACTTTTGGTCCCTTTCAGATATTGGAAAAGGTGGGTGATAATTCTTATCGACTCAATTTACCACCATATATGCACATTTACCCAGTTGTGAATGTAGAGAATCTGAAACTCTATGAGCCTTCCATGTCAGATCAGTAAGAGGAACATGTCCTACCTTCTGTGGAGGATTTGACAATAGATGCTCAGGCAGAGTTGAAAAAAGATATAGGTTTGCAAAAGATGTCCAGAACTACATGAGAGGGGAAACATGACCTTTGACAGATTGGATTGAAGGGAAAACTTCTAGGAAAAACTAAATGGTACACCAGAGACAAGGTGGGGGAAACATTCCTCACCTCATTTAGTAGAAGATTTTGGGGACCAAAAGCATACTAAAATGGGGAGATGTGATCCATATTGGATCATTATATTTTTTCTCATTCATCTCAATGCATTCAGAGTGGAAAAAGTGGAGGAGTCAACTCATGTGACTGTTTTCAGCGGTGGGACCCAGTTTGGTGAAACAAGATCTGAAACCTTCCAGGAGCATTTTGAGGCATCAAATGATGTTTTTTAGGGGTAAAACTTTATCACTTTAGTGACGCACCATTTCATGCTATTATACACATAGAGATATTTCCAACGACATAAGAAGTGCATCAATCAGAGTTTGTATGCAAAAGTGATGGCACTCAACAATTGACCTTCCTGTTTTCACATCTATAGTTCAAGAGGATGTCACATAAGTCCCCATTATTCATGGAAAAGGGGCTATCCACGTGATTATGATGTAAAATACTCTAGAAGAGTCTATATTTGAACTCTAGTTAAGAGTTTATGTAGTCAAAATTAACCTCTAGTAGGCTATCGGGTTGTGTTATAACCGGTCGACTAGAAGGAAGAGACATTCCATTCTTTCGAGAGAATTTTGTTCCATAGATGAGAAAAATAGCCAAGAGATATAGGAGGTAGAGCACACAAAGAGGATATGTGCATTATATAAGCCTATGGGCCACAGGCATTACTTCTTTGTACATGCATCCAAATTTGTAGATAGAGAAAGAGAGAGGAGCGACCTCACCTTACAATTGGGTTTTCTCCCAAAAGGGTTTCCCAGAGCATATCTTGTGTCTTAGGTGTGTGATCTATATTTTATTTTATCATTCTCTATTTTCTGCATAATTTCCATTCACATGCATGCACTAATTACAATTAAATTTACATATCTTAAAGTTTAATAAGGCTGTAATAGTGTAAAATTTTTAGATTTATAATATAATATTATCAAATTTGTTGTGACGACCTGTCCAGTGGAATATCCATCACAGTTTATGAATCACTTAGACATCATATTTACATCCTTTTTGTGGCAAAAACTTGTTTTTCATCTCTTTGGTCATTTTGTTCGATCTTTGGTCATTTTGTGTGATATTAGTGTCCTGATAAGTCTTGTTAGCATTAGTCAAGAAATATGGCCATGAAAAAAATGCATTGATTAGTGTTATAACTCAATATAATTCCTATCCTTATGGTTGGCCTACATGGCCAACCATCGAGTATGCAATTTCTCATTGCAATAACAACTTATTCTTTAAAAAAAAATGCGCTCTGCTACTTGAGCTGCCCCCCTGCTTTGCTTCCTGCAGCCTTGGCCTCCTTTAGCTGGCATGGACTCTTTGGATTATTCTTCAAGAGTGTTTCCTCCTCCTGATCCTCGTCTCTTGGCTCAACACCCTCCATACATGGTTGCTTCCACCTTCACCAGTCTTATCTCTACACTGGGTCCTCCTCGAACTCGTCCTGCCATCTCCAAATTCATAAAAAAGATAAAATATATTCCTAAAACTATTCTACCTCCCTCCTTGCCTTGTCGAGCTTCTCTCTCATTATTGGAAAGAGGTTTGGTGGGTCAATTTACTGCCCTTTGGCCCTCTCCAAAAACTGTGCAAAAATGGGTTGAGAGGAATTGGTCTCACTCAACCCATGGAAAAATATCCATTCAATTCTATGGAAGATTTTTTTTCACCTTCCATTTTGAAACCAAAGAGGACAAATATCTGATATTCAGGAATGGGCCTTATTTCATGGATACAAGGGGTCTATATTTAAATAGGTGGACGCTAGACTTTGATCATGAGCTGGATGTCCCAAGTGTTGTTCTATTATGGGTTCGCCTTCCTCACCTCCCTCTTCATTGTTGGGGAGATGAGTCAGTAAAAGAAATAGGAAATGTAGTGGGAAAATACATAGACAAAAGTGAGCCAAAGGAGAATATGCATGCATGCGCAAGGATCTATGTTGAAGTCGACCTAGGCAAAGGACTCCCTGAAGCAGTAAATATCAAGGTGGATAGTTGGATGCATATTCAGCAACTGGACTATGAGAAGATCCCATTCAAATGCAAGGTATGTCACGAGTATGGTCATTTTTCTAATAGATGTCCAAAAAAAAGACGAACCAAAAGTAGTAGAATCTCAAGAAACAAAATGGAACCAGTAAAAAAAAAAAACTATGAAAAAAAATAACTTCCCCCTTAGCTCCCTCCTCATCTACTCCTCTCCCCTCTATTTCACCCTTATCTAATCCCAAAACTCATTCATCTAATCCCCTCCTTGATTTCAATCCCTTTGGACCTCTCTATTTTCCTCTTGACCCTCCTCTTGCTTCTCATGTCCCTCTCGTTGTTGATCCTTCATCCCCCCCCCCTCCCCTCTTGGCCCCTCCTCCATTCCTCCTATCCTTTATCTCTCCTCTACCCCCACCCTCCATCTTAGCCCCCGTCCTCTTACCTTTGATAGAATGCTTACAAAAAATTAGCATAAAGAATCCCTCCTCTCTTCAAACCTCCACAAAAGACAAGGAATAAAATCCAATAAGGAATTAGGGGACGAAGTAGCGACAAAGGAAATGGGAATGGAACAAAACAACCAATGGATTCATTCCTTGAAAAAATCTCAGGGAATTCCAATATCTTAATGCTTCTTGATTCTCCTTTCTGTCATGGAAAACTCCAATAAGACCATGCTCCCAGATATGGAAACTCATCAAAAAGGCTCTACCCCTCATCAAGGATAACACATCAAGACTGTCAAGTGATGGTCGAGATATAAATATATGGAATGATAGTATAATGGGAAATCCCTCATTATCTAGTCACCAAAAGTTCTAGGGATAAGAGGTGGATGAATTCAGAAGGGCTTTGCACACTAGAGTCAATATCACAATGGGATCAAGATGGAAGCTCATGGAAAGAATGGAAGACACAAGACTTCCCTCAAGATCTTAAACATTAGTGGGACTCTCTAATCTCGCTCCTCAAAGGAGCAACCCAATTAAACCAGGAATCCAAGACTCTTTCATTTGGAATCCATCCGGAGGGGACTACTCAGTGAAATTTGGATATCTAAAATTTGAAGAACATCAAGGGAACCTTGACCGGTCTCCATTGAAATCGGTGTGGAAAACAAAAAGCCTCAAAAAATAAAATAAAAAATTATATAGACACTTTTAAAGGGGAAAATTCTTACAGCCAAAAATCTCAGGAAAATGGGTATCATCGGGCCTTCTCGATGCCCTATGTATCTCAATGTGGAAGAGAACATCAAATAACTCTTTCTTGAATGTAATTTTGCAAGAGATTGTTGGAAACTTCTTATGTGCCCATTGGACATAGTTGTGATTCTATCCCTTCCCATCAATGATTTCTATGTTGCATGGAAAGATAAGTACCCTTACTCTCTTAAAAACAAGAGTACCATCAAAAGAATCTAGATAAGCTTAACCTCCTTCCTTTGCTGGAAAATTTGGCTTGCAAGGAACAATCAAATCTTCCAGAACTCTAAGCCAATAGTTAGCAAGGTGATTTCAAAAACATGGCGGCTAGAAATAGAAGTTATATCATCCAAAGGAACAAGAACAATAGACTTCAACCAATTACAACAGGAAGAAAGAGCATGGATCAACTATGCAAACATCAGACCAAAATTTCCAAATCCACCTAAAAGAAAAGAGGCCAACAAAAACTAGAAAATTCGATTGAAGGAGGAAGAATTCATATTATGGTTGAATGCACTCAACATACCATGGCTTTTCTTTGATGGAGCATCAAAATCTAGCCCGAGAAAGCTGGTGTAGGAGGCATTGTATTTGAACAAGACAAGAAAAAAAACCATCTCTTTTGAGTGGGGATTGGGCACGGTCTCAAAAAATAAGGCAAAGGAATATGGGTTCCTTTTGGGAGCCAAAATCATAAAAAAAAATAAAAATTAATGAATCCAGTCATATTGAGCGATTCCTCCATCCTCATTCAATCAATGGTCAAGAAGGCCAAATTGAAAAATGAAGCGCTAGGCCAAATCATAACCAGGATTAGCCAGCAGTTAAAAGTATTGGAACAAACCACCTTCATGCATATATTAAGGGAGAACAATAAAATAGTAGATAATCAAGCAAATAAAGTAGTGGCACGATCCCTAGGGGAAGTGTGGATTGAAAATGAATTTTTCTTTCTTCCGATACCATAATCATTGGTCTACCCACTCAATCCAAAATCAGTCTTCTCGTAATGGGGATTGGTACACATTAAAATTTGCACCTTTCATTTCATGCTAGGTTCATAATATTTCTCAAATCCTCCTCGTAACATCTCTCTGTCCCATACTGATTTATCTTATTGATCACATCTCTGTGAGAGATCCCCCTCCCTCTCATTTTTCCCTTGACCTGCTCCTGACCTCCTCTTGCCTTCTGCTCCCTTCCCTCTCTCCTTTCTATTTATTTCCTCCTCCCCTCGCATTTTTCTCCACTCCCTCCTCTGCCTTACCTTCAGAAAATACCTCCAAGATCAAGTCGGCCTAATGAGTTGTCAAGTCAGCCTACATGAAGAGCCACATCCACCCTTGAAGGAGCCTATATATAAGAGGAACTTGTCCTCTATTTGGATCATTCATTCACTCATCTATTATGTGAAGTAGACAGAAGAAAGAGGTCAATGAAGGAAGTGCAAAGAAGAGAAGGATGAAGAAAGTCGGAGTGTTTGGGTCTCTCTACATTCTTCTGGAAGTGCAAAGTTAGGGTTTCTGCACTGGGATACTCTGTGGTTTGATTTTTAAATCAAGTGAGAAGGAAGGAAAGTGAAGGTCTCTTAGGGAATCTTACTAGCCCTATTACTCAAGTCAAGGCAAGTGAGATCAAGGGGAAGGAAGTTAGAGGGAGATTGAAGTCTCCTAGAGGAGCATCAACAATTGCAGTAGTTGCTAGGGAGAAAAATTCCGATCTCCTGGAAGGTCGAAGATATTTCAGTAGGAGGCCAAGGAAGACTTGATCTTGGAGGGTATTTGTCTAAGCCTAGGTCATGGTATTCATCAATTGAAATATCTGAAAGATAAGAAGATATTTTTTGGGTTTTCCCCTCAAGAGGAGGGGTTTTGGCCCTGGCTTGCAGCCTATACATTGTGTCATTATTCTTACTGTTTTGGTATCTGTTTGATGTATTGCATGTTGGAATAAGAAATATCAAAGATAACAAGTAAAAAAGTAACACAAACAACTATAAAGTTAAGAGAATTAACATATACATTTCCCTATTGAATTCTCAACATGGTATTAGAGCTTTGGTTCTCTAAGGGCATCATGAAGATCTCCTCTACAATGAGGAAGGTCATCAAAAGGATTGCAAGTCATCTCAAGAAAGGTATCAAATAAGTGTGGAGTCTCATATTCACTTCAAAGAAGGTATCACTCAAAGAAAGGGATGATGGACTCTTCTCAACTTTCTCTCAGACATTCCAAGACGAAGATATCTGGGATGCATCAAGGCACATGACTGGTCACTCCTACCAATTGAAGACCTTATCAAAAGGAAAATCCGCATACCCTGTGGAACTTGGACTCAAAATTTTTTATCTTGTGAAAGCCATTGGATCATCATCCATAAGGCTCGAAGATGGAACAAACATTCACCTCAACAACATTCTGTTTGTTCCAGGTTTGCACAAAAATGTACTTTCTATTTCAAGCTTAGAAGATAAAGGAGATAGAGTAACCTTCATTGATGGTAAAGTAGTTGTATGGGAAAAAGGCTCAAGCATAGAACAAGAAAAAGTGATTTCCATTCGAGAAGGAAGGCTCTACAGATTAATATCTCCTGTAAACCATGCCTTAGTCCACACTAAGATTAGTCCATGTGAACTTTGGCACCGAAGGTTTGGTCATCTACATTTCAAGATACTTCCAACTCTAAATTCCATAGTAGATGGAATACCAAATCTAAAGGAAGATCATGAAGGTGTCTACAAAGGATGTGCATTGGGAAAGAATACCAAGAGACCATTTAGAAGCAGTGCTTCACGGTCGAAAGAAATCATGGATCTCATTCACTTTGGTGTGTGTAGCTCTATGATTCCAAAATCACTTGGAGAACATCTTTATTATGTCACATTCATAGATGACCACTCAAGAAAAACATGGGTTTACTTAATGAAAACCAAGGATGAGGTATTTACTAAATTCCAAGAATTCAAAGCCAAAGTGGAGAACTTTACAAAAAGAAGAATCAAGATACTAAGATCTGATAATGGAGGAGAATATACATCCAAAGAAATTATAGCATTCTGTAAGGAATCTGGGATTAAGAGGGAGTTGATAGTTCCATACAATCCTGTAGTTGCAAAAAGAAAGAACATATCCATTGAAGAAAGTGTAAAAGCAATGTTACATGATCAAGATCTACCTAAGTTTGTGGGGTGAGGCAACAAAGACAACAATCAACATACAAAATCCACGGGGGCTTCACTTAATGAACCTTTAACATATCACGTGCGTTCGTGGCATATTAAACAATACCCTTAATTTGACTACATATTGGAAAATACCCCTAAAAATCACATTATTTAACCCCTACCAATACAAATCCAATGCACCTTCCCAATTTTAAAAGCCCCTACTTCCACTCAATATTATAGGTATCCATTTTTTCATTAACAATTTTTATACCCCTTTATAATTTTTCATTAACTTTGAGCTCCATTTTTTTATACATGCCAATATAAAAATCCTTTACCTACTATATATCCCCCAATATATTATGTCATTTTTTCCTCAATATATATCCCCCAATATGAACCCACGTGGTATGGTATTGCCCCCCAGTGAAGCCCCTGTGACAAAATCGATGTCCTCATAGATCTCTAGACAACAAGACTCCAGAAGAAGTGTTCACTGGGAAGAAGCCATCTGTCGATCATGTCTGAATCTTTGGATGTCCTATGTATATTCATATACCAAAGGAAAAAAGAAAGAATTTGGATCCTTCCGGTGTGAAATGTATACTTGTTGGGTATAAAAAATCATCGAAATTCTATAGAATCTATAGGAAAGATGGACATCACAATGAAGTTAGTCTTGATGTCATATTTAATGAGAGCATAACATTCAAGAAATCAAAAGAACTTTCTATAGATTCTAATGATGAAGAACTTCCTATATTTGAGGAAGAAGTTGACAAGGAAGGAGAAGGATCTCACTATGAGGAAGAAGGACCTAGTGAACCTATTCAACTCGTGGTCACTCAAGAAACAAGGAAAAGACCTAACTAGTTGAAATATACACTACTTGATGCATAAGGTAATGGGGCAACTCAAGGATCATTTAGAGAATGTAAAAGACCCGAGAGATATTATGAATATGTTGCATACATGAAAAAATGAATAGAAGCAGAACCGTCCACATTTGAAGAGGTTGTAGAACATCGAGAATGGAAAGATTCCATGAATGAAGAATATCAATCTATAATGAAGAATGGAGTCTGGGAAATCGTACTTAGGCTAGAAGACAAATCTTTAGTTACTTCCAAATGGATCTATAATATCAAGAATGCATCTGATGGAAGTATAGATAAGTATAAAGCAAGATTTGCGGCAAGAGGGTTCTCTCAACTGGAAGGCATTGACTATGAAGAAACATTTGCTTCAATAGAAAGACATACAATTATTTGATCACAAGTCTCTTTGGCAGCATTGATGGGATGGAACATCCACCAAATGGATATCAAGATTGTGTTTCTAAATGGAACTATACATGAAGAAGTCTACATATAACAACCCTTGGTATTTTAAATCAAAGATAAAAAGAAATATGTTTTCATATTGAAGAAAGAATTATATGGCCTCAAGCGAGCACCAAGGGCATGGTATGCTAGAATGGATGCATACCTACAGATATTAGGCTTCACGAAAATGTTTTACTGACTCAAACCTATATATTAAGGTTGTAAACATTGAACCTATAATTATTCTTATGTATGTATATGATCTTCTCTTGACAGGTGTAGAAGGTCAAATTGAAGAATGTAAGAAGAAATTGGCAGCAGATTTTGACATGAAGGATCCTGGGATGATGCATTACTATCTAGGACTAGAAGTCTGGTAGGCACCTAATGAAGTCTAGTTAGGTCAAGGAAAATATATGATCGAGATACTAAAGAAGTTAGACATGATGGACTGTAAAACTATGACCACTCCAATGACAAAAAAATTGAAAAGACTATGAATGTCCAAATCAAGCCCTATGGATCCCTCCAAATATAGACAATTGATTGGCCCATTAATTTACTTGGTGAATACTCAACCAGACATATGTTTTGCAGTAAATGTACTCATTCAATTTCAGGTGGAGCCAAAGAATGATCCTTGGATAGCAACAAAACATATTTTGGGATATCTACGAGAAACCATCAACTATTTCCTGAAATATGATAGAAGGCATGATGTTCAATTGACTGATTATACAGATCTTCACTGGGGAGGAATTGAATAGGATGGAAGAAGCACTACATAAGAATGTTTTAGTTTGGGATCATCTATGGTCTCATGGATGAGCAGAAAGAAAAACACTGTTTCTTTGAATACTGCTGAAGTTGAACATGTTGCACCATGTGAAGTTAGCTGGGAAGCAGTTTGGAAGTTGCTATCTAACTTATTGTTAGACCCCTATAATACTAGTGATTCCCCCATTACTATTGTCATTGTATCCCTTATTGTTATTATTATGCCCCTATTGTCCCCATATTGTTATTAGTATGCCCCTAGAAACCCACTATTGTTATTTTTGTGCCCTTATGTTATTACTGTTATGTTGGCTTGATTATATTGGGACCCCTTAGACTCCTATATATAGAAGGGAGGTTTAGTCATTTGCATCATCCAAGAATTGTTCATTTGTGTAATGTAAAGGAGGTTTCCCCCTCGAAGAGGCTGAATTCTAAGGCGTTGATCTATATTTTCTACCTTTTTGTGAGCTGGTTTACTAACATTTGGTATTAGAGCTTTGGATTCTAGGGTTTCGCTACTCCAAACAGGTCATCGTGGAATTTTTGCTATAACGTTTTTTCTGTGACGTTTCAGAAGCTAAAAAACAAACCCGTTTGCACTGGAATCGTTCTAAACTTTGGGTCCAAATTTTAGACCTTGCCTTTCTATATTTATGGAGATATGATCTGAGGAAGCTAGGGTTTTTGCAAACTCCCGAATTACATTCCAAATAGGTGACCTGGGGAAAATCATCATAACTTTTGTTTTGAGCATCAGATTGAAATTTTGTAAGACACGTTTAGAAATATGACAACCTATAGCTTTCTGTGTATTAGTTTCAGGTATTAAGGTCGAAACAGTCACATGTGGCATGTCGTACAAGTTTTCTCTACAGAACTAGCTTATAGTCAGGTCACCGTGGGAGATTTGGCATAACTCTTCCTTGGAAAATGCAAGCTTGATCAGATTTGAGGGGTTAGAAATAGGACTCAAAGGGCTACCACAGGACGAGATTTCAGATATTCAAGATTCATAGCTACAAAGATACAACAGATTCAATATCGAGCTCTTATAAAGTGAAAAAAAAAGGTGTGTAGTTTTTTAAAGTTTTGCATAAGATTGATTTGAAAAATTAGTTTGAAGGAATTCAATGGGAATAGTGAAGAATTATTAGCATTAATTCATGCCCCGAAGAAATAAAATGGAAAGACCTAGTAAGCAACCTGAAAGCTATAGCATGACTCGTGAAGAAGAGGAAGAAATGCAACATGATATATCAAAATTACGAGACCAAGTACAACAAATTTCGCTCTCACTAAAGGTAAATGAAGCCAAGATAAATGGCGTGGAAGCTAATATGAATGGCATGCAAGTTAATATGGAAGCTAAGATGGATGGTGTGGAAGCTAATATGGATGGAATTGAAGCTAAGATGAATGGCATGGATGCTAAGATGAATGGCATGAACGATAAGATGGAAGAATTGAAGATAAATTTGAATACGTTGCTACAAGAAATGGTCACTAATGGTGAAAAGGTAGTAAAGGAAACTCACGATGAGAAAAAAATAAATGTTAATCATGATTTCATAGATTCTAATGTTGGATTGAAGACCCACCATGTTCCAAAAATTGATATGAGGAAATTTGAAGGCAAGGATCCCGGAACATGGATACTACAGATGGATCAATTTTTTGATCTCCATAATGTGCAAAACACGCAAAAGGTATGTATTGCAGCTTTACTTTTGGAACCAAATCAATTTGTATGGTATCGATGGCTTTGCTCTCGTAAACAAATTGTCACTTGGGAAATTTTTACGGAAGAAATGATAGCACATTATGAGGATGCAAAAAGCAACACATTTTTTAGCCAATTGATAAATCTAAAACAAAAGGGTTCAATGATGGAGCACATTGAGGACTTCCAAATATTGAACATAAGGGTAAAATATATTCCAAAGGAGCATAGGATTGATGTGTTCATAGGGATTTTGAAGGATAATATCCAGCATGAGGTTTGCCTTTGGGAACCTGATTCATTGGAGAAGGCATTCATGTTAGCAAGAAAAGTGGAAAGAAAAATTATGGCAACCAGGAAGCCTACCACTCACAACTATAAAGATGGAAGTGTTGTTGCCCCTAGACTTCCACAACCCACAAGGTTAACACCACAACAATTGGAAGAAAAAAGAACAAAAGGGCTTTGTTATAGTTGTGATAGCAAATACACTAAAGGTCATAAGTGTGCTGAGAAGAAATTATTCTACATAGATTGTGAAGAAGAGGAAGAAAAGGAGAAAGAAATGTCAAAAGAAGAGGATATACTCTAGGAACGAACCCTAGATAAAGAAGAAATGAATTCGATAATATCTTGTAATGCATTGGCTGGAATTACCACTCCTCAAACTATCAAGATAGAAGGACATATCAAGAAGAAAAAGGTAATAGTTTTGATTGATTCAGGAAGTACCCATAATTTTATTCATTGTAAGATAGCAAAGGAATTGAATTGCTTCCTGTATCTAGCACCAGAGTGTCAAGTGATGGTTGCAAGCGGAGGAACCATAAATTGCTCTGGAAAGTGCCATAATATCAAGCTATCCATGGGAGAATATGTATTGAATAGCCCAATGCTTTCCATTCCAATGGGTGGTGTTGATGTTGTACTAGGAGTCCAATGGCTACAATCCTTGGGTACAATAGCTTTTCATTTTCAAGAACTTTTCATAAAATTTTGTGTGGAAGGAAAGGAAGTTTAATTAAGGGGTATTGCAGGGAAACTGAGAAAGATAATTAGCTCTAACTGTATGACAAATATTCTAAAGAAGGAACAATGAGGTGTAATTGCACAATTATGTTCGCTAGAGGTTCCCACATTGAAATCATCTATTTCTCCAGATCTCCAAAAAGTCTTGGACAATCATTCCAAGGTATTTGAGACTCCCAAAGGTCTCCCACCTATTCGTGATTATGATCATGCTATTCATTTGATTTCAGGAAGTGTTCCTCCAAACATAAGGCCATATACATATCCCTATGCCCAAAAGAGTGAAATTGAACGTATGGTCACAGAAATGCTAGAGGTTGGTATAATTCAACCTAGTCAAAGTTCTTTCTATGCTCCAGTAGTATTGGTGCACAAGAAGGATGGATCATGGCGCATGTGTCCGGATTATAGGGAGCTCAATAAGCTCACTATTAAAGATAAATTTCCCATTCCTGTCATTGATGAATTATTGGATGAATTGCATGGATCAATTTACTTCACCAAGTTGGATCTTCATTCAGGATATCATCAAATCAGAATGAAGATTGAAGACATTCCGAAAGCAACATTTAGAACTCATGAGGGTCATTATGAATTTTTGGTCATGCCTTTTGGCCTTAATGCACCTTCTACATTTCAAGGTTTGATGAATTCCGTTTTCAAACCCTTAGAAAATTTGTGTTAGTATTTTTTGATGATATACTAATATACAAAAAATCTTGGAAGGATCATGTTGAACATGTTGACACGGTGCTCAAACTATTGGAGGAGAAACAATTAT
This sequence comes from Pinus tabuliformis, assembly GCA_031772625.1. Lineage (NCBI taxonomy): Eukaryota > Viridiplantae > Streptophyta > Pinopsida > Pinales > Pinaceae > Pinus > Pinus tabuliformis. Next base: position 544,006,478 of record CM062805.1, on the reverse strand, counting down.
ATGCAAAAAGCTCCAAATGTTTCTTTGGAGTACAATAGGTGGAATATCTGGGTCATATTGTATCTCATGAAGGTGTTAAGGTAGACCCTAGCAAAATTAAAGCCATTAAGGAATGGAAAATCCCCACATAAAGCATCTGCGAGGATTTCTCGGGTTGACAGGGTATTATTGCAAGTTTGTTAAGAATTGTGGGAGAATAGTAGCACCTCTAACAACATTATTTAAGAAATATGCATTTTCATGGACTCCAAAAGCAACAAAGGCCTTCAACATCTTAAAGAGTCAATGTGCCAAGCACCGGTCTTAGCTACGCCGGAATTCACAAAAACCTTTATTGTGGAATGTGATGCTTCAGGAAATGGAATTGGTGTTACTTTAATGCAAGATGAAAGACCCATTGCTTTCAAAATTCGTCCAATCAAGGGAAAGTATTTACACAAAGCTATTTATGAGAAGGAAATGTTGGCAATACTACATGCACTTAAGAAATGGCGATCCCACCTAATGAGAAGACACTTCAAGGTAAAAACGGATCATGATAGTCTTAAATACTTTTTAGAACAAAGATTATCCTCTAAAGAGCAACTTAAATGGGTCACAAAGATGTTGGGTTATGAATTTGAAATCATCTACAAAAAAGGGAAGAAAAATGTTGTGGCAGATGCACTCTCAAGAAAGGATGAGGATGTGGAAGCACTGTTGTGCACAATTTCTATTATCCAACTAGATTGGATAAATGAAGCAAGGAAGGAATGGAAGAATGACGAAGAAGTGTGGGCACTCATTTGAAAGTTACAACAAGATCCCAGTACATATGATACATTTGGCTGGAAACATGATTTATTATGGTACAAAGATCACTTATACCTATGTAAGAATTTGCAACTCAAACAAAATATTCTTATGGAATTGCACACTTCTCCCTTAGGAGGGAACTCAGGATTTTTAAAAACTTACCATAGGGTTAAGAAGGAATTTTTTTGGGATGGCCTTAAATCGGATATTCTAAAGTTTGTGGCGGAATGTTTGGTTTGCCAACAAAATAAAGTTGAAATAATTAAGACCCCAGGTCTATTACAACCTTTATCCATTCCAAGCCAACGTTGGGAGGAGGTTTCAATGGATTTTATCATAGGTTTACCCAAGTTCGAGGGAAAGAGTGTCATCATGGTGGTAGTTGACAGGCTTACCAAGTATGCACACTTTTGTGCATTATCACATCCATTTAAAGCCAGTACATTTTCTACTGCATTTATGGAAACAATTCAAAAGATACATGGAAACCCAAAGATTATTGCAAGCGACAGAGATCCCATTTTCACTGGAAATTTTTGGATAGAATTATTTTCTTGTCTCGGTACTTAGTTAGCTCATAGCTCATCTTATCATCCTCAATCTAATGGGAAAACTAAGATAGTAAACAAATGTTTGGAAGGATATCTTCATTTCTTTGTATCTGATAAACATACACAATGGGTCAAATGGTTGCCTTTGGTTGAATGGTGGTATAACACTTCCTTCCATGCTGCAACAAAAATGACCCCATTTATGGCACTTTATGGATATCATCCACCATCCATCACATCATATTTAAGAAACAATTCTAAGGTTCAAGCAGTGGAACATCACATCGAGCGTCAACAATAAGTTCTCCAACTCTTAAAGGATAACCTCACGTTGGCGTAGAATAGAATGAAACAACAGGAAGATCAACAACACAGTGAAAGAAGTTTTGATGTAGGTGACTGGGTAATCCTACGGCTACAACCATATAAACAAATTTCCCTCAAGAAATCTAAGAAAGATAATAAATTATCACCAAAGTATTATGGTCCGTACAAGGTGTTGCAAAATATTGGTACTATGGCATACAAATTGGAGCTTCCTGTAGCTTCCCGAGTGCACCCAGTCTTCCATGTTTCATGTTTAAAGAAGGTTATTGGTGACAAGCTCCCAGTTCAAACAATATTTCCAGAACTTGACAAGGAAGGAAAAATAATATTGGAACCGAAAGTAGTCACAGAAACAAGAACTTGACAACTATGAAATTGATCAATTTCAGAGTATCGTATCAAGTGAAAGAACTTATCCACTGAAGATTCCACATGGGAGAATGAGAATTTTATACAGAAGCATCCAGAACTACTCAAGAATTGAGGACAATGCTTTACGGAAGGAGAGGGGCATGTTAGGCCCCTATAATACTAGTGATTTCCCCATTACTATTGTCATTGTATCCCTTATTGTTATTATTGTGCCCCTATTGTCCCCATATTGTTATTAGTATGCCCATAGAAACCCACTATTGTTATTTTTGTTCCCTTATGTTATTACTGTTATGTCTGCTTGATTATGTTGTGACCCCTTAGACTTCTATATATGGAAGGGAGGTTTATTCATTTGTATCATCCAAGAATTGTTCATTTGTGTAATGTAAAGGAGGTTTCCCCCTCGAAGAGGTTGATTTCTAAGGCATTGATCTATCTTTTCTATCTTTTTGTGAGCTGGTTTCCTAACACTTATTTGAAGGAATGATGAACCCTACAATGATACATTGTGATAATACTAGTTGTATTCATTTGTCTGAGGACCTAGTGTTTCATGGGATGACAAAGCATATCAACAACAAGTATCACTATATACAAGATCTAGTACAAAATGGTGTGGTGCAACTATAGTATATCTCCAATGATGAGAAAGTAGTTGACATATTGATGAAATCATTTCTAAACAAGAAGATTGTATACTTAAGGGACAATCTTTGTTTGGTGGATTTGTCCTCCCAAATTAAGAGGGAGAGATAGACACAACATTCTTGTTTTCACTCGGGAAGAAAGAATGGAGGATTGGGTAACCATCTGGCACTAGATACTCTTTGAGAATGTGGTAGGGCATTCAAGATAAGAGTAGTCATGGACCGATATTATTTGAGGATTAGTTACCCAAGATAAGAATAGTCCTTGGGATTTCATACTCTGTGAACACTTGGGTGGTGTATTTACCTTGGAGAGACAATGATGATGGTGTCTATACATCATTGGTCTCACTAGAATTGTGCTCTAATCTTGTGGAGAGATAAGCTATTAGTCAAGCCCTTTCTATATGAAAAATGTTGGTTATTATGATGCTAGACATATGGGTTACCAATCTCACTCTTCTTATGATCACTTCATATTGAGAATGAACATGTACCTCTTATGAATACCTCCCTAGTTAAGAGGAAGTGTTGAAAAATGTGTAACTAGGTTCAGTCTTCATTAGTATGAAATGTATTCTTGTATATATAAAATGAAAAATAAATTATTATTATTATTGGGGCATGGGTTTCATGCTTAAGTTATTTTTCTTTATAGGTAAAACACCCATTGAGTGCTTCTAGGGTTTGTCCTAGGTATAAGAGTCATTTTCATATATGGAAGACCCAATGGGCACATTGTAAATTGTAAAAGGAAATTTATTTTTGTCTTGAAATTTTCAAAATACATCCAAGATCAAGTTGGCCAAATGAGCTGTCAAGTCGATGTACATGAAGAGCCATGTCTACCCTTGAAGGAGCCTATATATAAGAGGAACTCGTCCTCCATTTAGATCATTCATTCACTCATATATTATGTGAAGAAGACATAAGAAATAGGTCAAAGAAGGAAGTGTGAATAAGAGAAGGATAAAGAAAGTTGAAGTGCTTGGGTCTCTCTACATTCCTCTGGAAGTACAAAGTTAGGGTTTCTATGCTGGGCTAGTCTGAGATTCGATTTTTGAAGAAAGAGAGAAGGAATGCAAGTGAAGGTATCTTAGGGAATCTTACTAGCCCTAGGACTCAAATCAAGGCAAGCGAGGTCAAGGGGAAGGGAGTTAGAGGGAGATTGAAGTCTCCTAGAGGAGCAACAGTAGTTGCTAGGGAGTAGAATTTCGGATCTATTAGGAGTGTTATCACTCCTTTAGATCTCTAAGGTCGAGGAAGAGACTAGTTGAGGTAACCACGAACCAACCTTTTGACTTGGTAGCTAGCCCTACTAAGCTAGAGAGGGCCCTCTCCAAAGAATCACAACCAAGAGGGCTGGATAAATTAGGGTATCAGGCTAGATATAGTAGCTCAGGGGTCTTTTTGATTTGATTTGATTGGGGTAGTCACTGGATGAGTGAATTAGGTCAAAGAGTGAACTAGGTCAGGGAAAAAGAGAGTTAGAATTGCAGAAATTTGATGGGGCAAGGTAGGAAAGTTACTTTAACACTTTGTAGTATAGTGATGAAATGGTTTAGACTAGGGAGGTGTTAAAAAGAGAATGAAGACCATGAATTCTTTTTAAACTAAAGAAATGAAACAATTTATGATTATTTTCCCAAAACAAAGCATAGAAGATGAATTCTGCTTATTACACCTTGAAAATGAAACATATTTAAAGTGAAATGGATCATTAAAGGTGAAAAACGTTCATACATATGTAATTGAAGAGGAAATAATGTAAAAATAGCATGCCATAGCAATCCCACCAAAATAGCTGCAACTCATCCAATATATTTCATGCCAAAGCCTGAAACACTAATACAACATCCAATAGAGTCCAACCTGTAGAATGACTGAGAAATTACATAATATAGGCCTTAAACCAACTCATCCTAGCATCAGGGGTCGAATCCATGAAAGGAGGAGAAGTTGCAACGAAAACTGAATTGATAGCTAGAGTGTAGGGTGGTCAAAGTGACTCATCCCTAACTTAAGCAAACTGATTCATTACAAGCCATGAGAGGCCATTTACCTAATGTATTTACCCTAGGTAATAGTTAAAACATAATAATTACATCATCCTTACCAATTACATCAGTAAAACATTGATTTCCCAAGGTAAAAATGAATTTGGAGAGAAACAGTGAAAATATGAGCTGACTATCAAACGCGCAACGCTAGTTTCAAACGCGTAGCTCCATCTTCAAACTGACTTTTACCTACGTTTTTGATGTCCAAATCTAGCCTAGAATAGCTCATTGGAAAGAATATCCTTTCTGGTTTCTAAAACTCTCCTTGGTTTTCAAAATGGGCTCTATTTTCCCCTTCAAAATTCCTTTCTCCCAAGACTACTCAAATGCGGAGCGCTTGGTCAAGAAATGAGGCAGAAACATGATTTTTAGGTGGTTTTTTTTCCTTTTTCACCCAATAGTTTTGCTTTCTAGGGATGGAAACATGGTTTTCCTGGATGTATTGGTCCTTCTGAATCCAATGGTGGTGGCCATTCCTCCAAAACGTGGCTCCAAAAAGTGCACAAAACCTAAGGTGCTACGTGTTTGACCAAACTGTTGATATAAAAATTTCCTTAAAATGACGGGAAAAGAAAGATGACAAAAATTGAGTCAAGGGTCTTCAAAATTGTTCAAGAAGCTAATGTCTAAGGTGGATAGGAATGGAGTGAAGCCTCTTCAAGTATATCAAGCTTCTTCTTCTCCTCATGGCGAGTTAGGGCTTAAATTCTTGCCCTAGCAGCTTTGAGCTTTGCCCTTGCTATTTGGTGTCTTCGGCAATAATACTTTGCCATCTTTCTCTGAATGTCAGTGTCTCTTTTGGCCTTGTATAAGAGGCTTTGAATATGGGTGTTCACCCTTTCAAGCCAATGCTCTCGGTTCTCATTTACCATTTTGGAAAATTGCTCATTTAGGGTGAGCTCATTAGCTAGTTCGACCTCCTTTTATTTTTCTAGCTCCAAAGCTCTCTTTAGGCCTCTAGTCCTTGGCCTTTTTCTTGGCACTTGTTCCTCTAGCTGGTCACTATATTCTCCATATGCTTCATCAAGTAAGGCCTTAGCCTTTTCAACCTCCCTCTTTGCCTTGACGAGTTGAATCTCGATGAGCTCATGTTTGGTCTCTAACTTCTTGCTTTCTTGCTCATAGTATGTGATGATATATTTTTTCCTCTGCAAATTGACTTGGATCTCTCCTATGAGTGCATTATTATATTTGATGACAATGGATGTGCTCTCACTATAATCATTTTCACTTAGGTCAACTAAGTGAAAATCTTGCTCTGTCTCATGGAGGTCCTCCTGCTGCTGCTGGATCTCTGCCTCTGTCACTTCTTCCTTGTCCTTCGGTACCTGCTTTATTGATGAAGAGGGCAAGGTTCCCCCCCAAAATGTATGGGGGAAACAATTGCCTATTCCCTCTCTGATAGGTATGTGTCAAGGTACCCAAACTAGCCCCTTTAGGCTTGCTGATCTCACCATGTTCAATGTGCTCTTACTCTTTGCCTTCATCTCTGCTAGGTGAATGAATAGGCTCATGAAATGGTGATGATGGAGGTGATGGTGAGGTTGATTCATCAGATGAGGATGAATGATGTATGGGCTGAGATGGAGGAATGGAGGTGGATGGATGAGATGATGAAGGGATGCTTTGAATATTTTGAGTAGATGCATGAGTGAATATGGGATTAGCTATGAAGGTACTCCATGCAATGTTAAGTTCCTTGAGATGGTAAAGGACTAAGATTTTAATGAGGGAATGATGAAATAAAATCTTCATTTGATCTTTGTACTCCCTCTTTTTGGAAATGTGAGCCATCTTCTCAACACTCCAGAAAATATAGTAGCGTATATTGAGCATTTTTACCCTAGTGAAATGCATTAAGAGCCGTATATGATAAGAATAGACCCTAGAGAATCTATCTTCACATGAAAAGTATTTCATAATAATCTTCACCATTGGGGCATATCTGTTAAGGAGGTGTAAAAGGAAATAGCCCCTTCTTTCATTTCGGTACCTTGGTTTCATGTAAGGCTCATAATAATGCCTCTCCAAATCACCTTGTTTAAACCATTTTTCCCCAACATTTGGAATTACAGTTTTCAGGGAATAGTAAATGGGGAGGTGAAATATGAAGATGATGGATGAAGGGATATTTGTAGTGGAGAGGGATATAGGGTAGTAGTATGATAGTTTGGGGATGGGGGATATTTGTTTGCAATATAGGGGGTTTCAGAGCCTAGGTAGTTGTATCACTTAGGACTTAGGGTTTTGGGACAAAGGGTTAGAGGGTATCTAGGATATAAAGATTTGGGGAAAGGGAAGGAGGGTGGAGGGAAGTGTATAAAAGGGAATGAGAGTGGAAGGTAGTTTTTTGGGGGAAATCTAGGGTTTAGATGTAACAATTAAGCTAAATCTTCAATAAAACCTTTCAAACACTTAGGAATTGACTTGAGGAGGGGGAAAAGCACATCCCTTAGCTGCTACTTAATTTCATTAAGGTTGAAAGAATTTTGGAGGAGCTGAGGAGGTGGCTCAAGCATTGTTGGACAAACAGGCAGCACCAATGCAGAGTGCGCAGCGCCTCAGGAAAACGCGCAACACGTTAAGGGAACGCGCAACTCCTTAAGGAAACATGTAGCTCCTGGTAAATGCGTAGTGCCAGAAGAGAACGTGCAGTGCCAGAAGAGATTGCGTAGCATCAGAAGGAAACATGCAATGCCTGCCCTGTTTCTGTTTATTTTTCCCTTAACTATGAAAAGGCTCTCTTGGGGTTTGCTCAATGAATGATAGGAAGAAAATGAAGCTAGGTTTGAAGCCAATAAGTCCTTTATAGGTGAGTGAATTTGATCTTTTTCTTTGCAAACCCACTTTCTAATGTTTCATTTGATCCCTTTTTTAACCTCTTTGATAATTTGCTTTCTGACTTTTTTCTTTGCAGGCAGATGATGCTGAAGGTTTGGAAATGTTCACTTTTGACCTTTGTTTGGATGATATTGGCAGTGGAATTTGAGTAAACAACTAAAAAGAGTGACTTATTACATATGATAAACATCAAATTACATAAATAAATAAAAATGATTACATCTCTCTTTTGAAATAAGAATTACAAACTAGGATGAATTTCTTGCTTAAAATCAAAATTGGAATTTTAGCAACCTTGGTTACATGCTTGTAAACCCTTATTTCACTAAAAAGGGGGTATTATTTGTTTCACTCTCATACTTTTCTAGCCTAATGCAACGAAATGGTGTTTTATTGGACCTTGAAAAATAAAACCTAGTGACCTAATGGGACCTTGAATGACTGGACTTCAGGTGGACTTGACTGACACAAAACATGATGAAATGAGCTTTTATAGTCAATGTATGCTCAACAAGACATATGAAGGTGGGCCAACAAATTTTGATTTTTGAGAGGGGATGGGGTTTTAACTTGGGCTACCATCAGCGACAAATTTTTTACATGATGACCTAGGTGGAATGATAAAAATTTCAACATGGGACACCAATATGATATAAAAGAGGAATTTTGGTCACTGATGGCAGTATGCGAATATGGACTCTAACATCGGCCTTATTTTAGGATGGAAACTCCTTGGAGGTGCCAAGAACACCTTAGGCCAAGTGCTTAACCATATGGGCCAATACGATCGAAAACTTACAACCAAACTGAATACTGAAAACACACACACTGCAAACTGTAAACTAGATGTTGAAGGATGCTTGTCCAACAAGATTATTGCACACTTATCCTACACTAATCTACTGCAAAATCACTTGGTCAAGTGATACTAAAGTGCCAATTAACCAATCAATCAGTTGTTTTAATGATGAGGTTGTTTGATGGTGCTTGAACCAGAACATAATTGGAAATTCTACCAACAATACATACACATAATACCTCTGGCGTTGTAAAAGGAAATCTAGTTTGTCATTCAAACTAAGAAAATATTCCATATATGCTACTATAGGATCATAAAAACTAGATTCTATCTATTGCCCCAACTCATTAACATATGCTATCGAATAGAAATTGTCACATCCCTGCTGTAAATCAAAACATCCATCAATCCAACAATCCAAGGGCAGGCTTACCTTTTCTTCTTTGGGAGGAGGGAGAGCTTCCAAGAATTGTTTAGGATCTTGGAAATCATATGATTCAATTTGAACATCCAATAGTTCAATTTCATTTTCTAATCTTTCAGCAACTAAACCAAGAAAATAATTTTTACTTTTAGGTGTGAGTCGGCTGAATTGCAAACAACGAAATATTGATGTTGATAAATTCTGATCAATCTAAAATTATGCTAACTCATTCCTTAAAGTTAGTAATATTTCACCAAATAAAGGATCTGCCACATACCCTGTCATAGGTGATTACCATCAATGCTCTGAAATTTGGATTCTTTGGTAGTGAAGTTGCTCTGAACTTTAAAGCTCGGGATCTTAAACAATGGAGTTGCTAGGTGGATGATTCAACCTTATTATGTCCGACTGCTGTCCACCATCAACAACCAGATCTAATTCGTTGTTGTTATTTCTCGAGGAAGATAGAGCTTATGCTCCTTGACAATGATGTCGGTATGTTATCACTCCTCCAGATTTTTAAGGTTGAGGAATAGTCCAGCTGAGGTAACCATAGACCAACCTTTTGACTTGGTAGCTAGCCCTACCAAGCCAGAGAGGGCTCTCTCGAAAGAATCAAAACCAAGAGGACTGGATAGATTAGGGATTTAGGCTAGATATAGTAGCTCAAGGGGTTGTTTGATTTGATTTGATTGGGGTAGTCACTAGATGAGTGAATTAGGTTAGAGAGTGAACTAGGTCAGGGCAAAAGAGAGTCAAAATTGTAGACATCTGATGGGGCAAGGTAGGAAAGTTACTTTAACACTTTGTTCTATAGTGATGAAATGGTTTAGACTTGGGAGGTGCTAAAAAGAGCATGAAGACCATGAATTATTTTTAAACTGAAGAAATGAAACAATTTATGACGATTTTCCCAAAATAGAGCATAGAAGATGAATTCTGCTTGTCACACCTTGAAAATGAAACATATTTAAAGTGAAATGGACCATGAAAGGTACAAAACATTCATACATATGTAATTGAAGAGGAAACAATGTCAAAATAGAATGTCACAGGAATCCCACCAAAATAGCTACAAATCATCCAATATATTTCATGCCAAAGTCTGAAACACTAATACAACATCCAATAGAGTCCAACCTATATAATGACTATGAAATTACATAATATAGGCCTCAACCCAACTCATCCTAGCCTCAGGGGTCAAATCCATGAGAGGAGGAGCAGTTGCAACAAAAACTGAATTGATAGTAAAGTGTAGGGTGGTAAAAGTGACTCATCCCTAACTTAAGAAAAATAATTCATTACAAGCCATGAGAGGCCATTTACCTAATGTATTTACGTTAGGTAACAGTAAAAACATAATAATTACATCATCCCTATCAATTACATTAGTAAAACATTGATTTCCCATAGGTAAAAATCAATTTGGAGAGAAACAGTGAAAGTCTGGGTTGACTGTCAAACGCACAACACCATCTTCAAGCTGACTTTTAATTGCCTTGCTTATGTCCAAATCTAGCCCAGGATAGATCATTAGAAAGAGTATCCTATCTAGTTTCTAAAATTGTCCCTCGTTTTCAAAATGGGCTTAACTTTCCTCTCCAAAATTCCTTTCTCCCAAGACTACTCAAACACGTAGCGCTAGGACCTCCAGAAATGAGGCAGAAACATGATTTTTAGGTGGTTTTTTTTCCTTATTCACCCACCATTTTTGCTTTACAGGGCTGGAAACATGGTTTTCCTGGATGTCTTGGTCCTTCTTAATCCAATGGTGGTGGCCATTCCTCCAAAAAGTGCACAATGTGCGTTTGACCAAATTGCTGAAATAAAAATTGCCTTAAAAAGACAGGAAAAGCAAGATGACAAAAATTGAGTCAAGGGTCTTCAAAATTGTTCAAGAAGTTGATGTTTGAGGTGGCTAGGCATGGAGTGAAGCCTCTGCAAGTATATCAAGCTTATTCTTCTCCTCATGGTGAGTTAGGTCTTCAATTCTTGCCCTAACAGCTTTGAGCTTTGCCCTTGCTATTTGGTGTCTTCGACAATAATACTTTGCCATCTTTCTTTGAATGTCAGTGTCTCTTTTGGCCTTGTCTAAGAGGCTTTCAAGATGGGTGTTCACTCTCTCAAGTCAATGTTAGGTCCCTATAATACTAGTGATTACCCCATTGCTTTTTTCATTGTTGTGACCCTATTTTCCCCATATTGTTATTATTGTGCACCCCAGAAGCCCACTATTGTTATTTATGTGGCCTTATATTATTATGGTTAGGTCGGCTTGGGTTATATTGTGACCCCTTAGACTCCTATATATAGAAAGGAGGTTTTGTCATTTGTATCATCAAATAATTGTTCATTTGTGTAATGTAAAGGAGGTTTCCCCCTCGAAGAGGCTGAATTATAAGGTGTTGATCTATCTTTTCTATCTTTTTGTGAGTTGGTTTCATAACATTTGGTATCAGAGCTATGGATTCTAGGGTTTCACTACTCCAAACAGGTCCTCATGGAATTTTCTCTATAACTTTTTTTTCTGTGACGTTTCAGAAACTAAAAAAAAATCCCATTTGGGTTGAAATCGTTCTAAACCTCGGGTCCAAATTTCAGAGATGTTTGCGCTATATTTGCAGAGATATGATCTGAGGAAGTTGGCCTTTTTGTAGACTCCTGAATTACATTCCAAACAGGTGACCTGGGGAAAATAGTCATAAATTTTGTTTTGAGCATCAGATTGAAATTTCATAAGAAGTTACAGAAAGAGGACGAATTGTAGTTTTCGGTGTATACTTTTCAGATCCTAACGTCAAAACAGTGACACGTGGCACTTCATAAAATTTTTCTCTTCTGAAAAGGTATATAATTAGGTCATCTTGGTAGATTGTGCATAACTATTTCTTGGAGAATCCAAATTCAATCAGACTGGTGGCATTAGAAAGAGGACATAGAGGGCTACTGCATGTCACAATTTTAGAACTGGAAGATCTGAAATTATAGAGATACATCAGATTTAATATCGAGTGCCTACAAAGTGAAAAAATGTGTGTATTTTTTTTAAATATTTGCAAAAGTTTGGTTTGAAAAATTAGTTTGAAGGAATTCAAAGGGCATAGTGAAGCATTATTATCGGTAATTAATGCCCCGAAGAAAGAAAATGGAAACACCTAGTAAACAACTTTAAAGCTCTAGCATGACTTGTGAAGAAGAGGAAGAAATGCTACATGATATATCAAAATTACGAGACTAAGTGCAACAAATGTCATTCTCAAAAAAGCTAACAGAAGCTAAGATAAATGGAGTGGAATCTAAGATAAATGGCGTGGAAGCTAAGATGAATGGCATGGAATCTAAGATGAATGGTGTGGAAACTAAGATGGACGACATGGAAGCTAAGATGGACAGCATGGAAGCTAAGATGGATGGTATGAAAACATTATTACTAGAAAGGCTTCCTAATGGAAAAAAGGTAGGAGAGGAAACTCATAATGGGAACAAAAGGAATGTTAATCATGATCTGAAGAATGACAACATGGAAGATTTGAAGAAAGACATTGAAGGATTGAAGGAAGGTTTGACAAAGTTGCTACAAGAAAGAATTCTTAATGGTAAAAATGTTGTAGAGGGAACTCACAATGAGAACAAAAGAAATGTTAATCATGATTTCATAGACTCTAACATTGGAACAAAGACCCACCATGTTCCAAAGATCAATATGAGGAAGTTTTATGGCAAGGATACCGTAACATGGATACTACATATGGAGAAATTTTTCGATCTCAATAATGTGAAAAACACACAAAAGGTACGCATTGCAACTTTATATTTGGAACCAAACCAGTTTGTTTGGTATCAATGGCTTTGCTCTCATAAACAAATTGTGACTTGGGCAATTTTTACCGAAGAAATTCAAACAAAAGGGTTCAATGAGGGAGCACATTGAGGACTTCCAAAAATTGAATATAAGGGTAAAAAATATTCTAGAGGAGCATAGGATTGATATGTTCATAGGGACTTTAAAGGATAACATCCAACATGAGGTTTGCCTTTGGGAACCTGACTTATTAGAGAAGGCATTCAAGTTGGCAAGAAAAATGGAAAGCAAAATTATGGCAACAAGGAAGCCTACCACTCACAACTATAAGGATGTAAGTGTTGTTTCCCCCAACCATTCACAACCTACAAGGTTGATACCCAAACAATTGGAAGAAAAAAAGCAAAAGGGCTTTGTTATAATTGTGATAGCAAATACACTAAAGGTCATAAGTGTGCTGAGAAGAAATTATTTTACATAGGTTGTGAAGAGGAGGAAGAAAAGGAACAAGAAACACCAAAAGAAGAGGATATACACCAGGTACAAACCCCAGATAAAGAAGAAATGAATCCAACCATATCTTGTAATGCATTGGCTGGAATTACCACTCCTCAAACTATCAATATAGAAGGACATATCAAGAAGAAAAAGGTAATAGTGTTGATTGATTCGGGAAGTACCCATAATTTTATACATTGTAAGATAGCCAAGGAATTGAATTGCTTCTTATATCCAGCACCAGAGTGTCAAGTGATGGTTGCAAGTGGAGGAACCATAAATTGCTCTGGAAAGTGAAATAATATCAAGCTATCCATGGGAGAATATGTATTGCATAGCCCAATTCTTTCCATTCCAATGGGTGGTGCTGATGTTGTACTAGGAGTCCAATGGCTACAATCCTTGGGTACAATAGCTTTTGATTTTCAAGAACTTTTCATGAAATTTTCTTCGGAAGGAAAGGAAGTTGAATTAAGAGGTATAGTAGGGAAACCAGGAAAGATAATAAGCTCTAATGGAATGACAAAGCTTCTAAGGAAAGAACAATGGGGCGTAATTGCACAATTATGTTCGCTAGAGGTTCCCACATCAAAATCATCTATTTCTCTAGATCTCCAAAAAGTCTTGGACAATCATTCCAAGGTATTTGAGACTCCCAAATGTCTCCCACCTATTCGTGATTAGGATCATGCTATTCATTTGATTCCAGGAAGTGTTCCTCCGAACATCAGGCCTTATAGATATCCCTATGGCCAAAAAAGTGAAATTGAACGTATGGTTGCAGAAATTCTAGAGGCTGGTATAATTCAACCTAGTCAAAGTTCTTTCTTTGCTCCAGTAGTATTGGTGCACAAGAAGGATGGATCATGGCACATGTGTCCAGACTATAGGGAGCTCAACAAACTCACTATTAAAGATAAATTTCCCATTCTTATCATTGATGAACTATTGGATGAATTGCATGGATCAATTTACTTCACCAAGTTGGATCTTTGTTCAGGATATCATCAAATCAGAATGAAGACTGAAGACATTCTGAAAACAACATTTAGAACTCATGAGGGTCATTATGAATTTTTGGTCATGCCTTTTGGCCTTACCAATGCACCTTCTACATTTCAAGGTTTGATGAATTCCATTTTCAAACCCTTAGAAAATTTGTGTTAGTATTTTTTGATGATATACTAATCTATAGCAAGTCTTGGAAGCATCATGTTCAACACGTTGACAGGGTGCTCAACCTATTGAAGGAGAAACAATTATATGCAAAACGTTCCAAATGTTTCTTTGGAGTACAAGAGGTGGAATATCTGGGTCATATTGTATCTCATGAAGGTGTTAAGATAGACCCTAGTAAAACTAAAGCCATTAAGGAATGGAAAATCCCCACATCCATAAAGCATCTGTGAGGATTTCTCGGGTTGACAGGGTATTACCACAAGTTTGTTAATAATTACGGGAGAATAGCAGCACCTCTAACAATATTATTGAAGAAAGATTCATTTTTATGGACTCCAGAAGCAACGAAGGCCTTTGAACATCTTAAAGAGGCAATGTGCCAAGCACTGGTCTTAGCTACACCAAACTTAACAAAAACCTTTATTGTGGAATGTGATTCCACAGGAAATGGAATTGGTGCTGTTTTAATGCAACAAGAAAGACCCATTGCTTTCAAATGTCATCCAATGAAAGGAAAGTATTTACACAAATCTATTTACAAAAAGGAAATGTTGGCAATACTACATGCACTTAAGAAATGGCGACCATACCTAATGGGAAGACACTTCAAGGTAAAAACGGATCATGATAGTCTTAAATAATTTTTAGAACAAAGATTATCTTTAGAAGAGCAGCAAAAATGGGTCACAAAGATGTTGGGTTATGACTTTGAAATCATCTACAAAAAAGGGAAGCAAAATGTTGTGGTAGATGCACTCTCAATAAAGGATGAGGATGTGGAAGCATTTCTTTGTTCCATATCTATTATCCAACCAGATTAGATAAATGAGGCACGGATAAATGGAAGAATGACGAAGAAGTGGGGGCACTCATTCAAAGGTTACAACAAGATCCTAGTACATCTAATGCATTTAGCTGGAAAAATGATTCATTATGGTACAAAGATCATTTATACCTATGTAAGAATTCCCAACACAAACAAAATATTCTTATGGAATTGCATGCCTCTCCCTTAGGAGGGCACTCAGGATTTTTAAAGACTTACCACAGGGTTAAGAAGGAATTTTTTTGGGACGGCCTTAAATCTGATATTCAAAAGTTCATGGTGGAATGTTTGGTTTTGCCAACAAAATAAAGTTGAAACAATTAAGACTCGAGGTCTACTACAACCTTTATCCCTTCCAAGTCAACGTTGGGAGGAGGTTTCAATGGATTTTATCATAGATTTACCCAAATCTGAAGGGAAGAGTGTCATCATGGTGGTAGTTGACAGACTTACCAAGTATGCAAACTTTTATGCATTATCTCATCCATTTAAAGCCAGTACAGTTTCTACTGCATTTATGGAAACAATTCAAAAGCTACATGGAAACCCAAGCGTCAGAGATCCCATATTCACTGGAAATTTTTGGACAAGATTATTTTCTTCTCTTGGTACTCAGTTAGCTCATAGTTCATCTTATCATCCTCAATCTGATGGGAAAATTGAGATAGTAAACAAATGTTTGGAAGGATATATTTGTTACTTTGTATTTGATAAACAGACACATTGGGTCAAATGGTTGCCTCTCGCTGAATGGTGGCATAACACTTCCTTCCATACTTCAACAAAAATGACCCCATTTATGGCACTTTATGGATATCACCCACCATCCATCACATCATATTTAAGAGAAAATTCTAAGGTTCAAGTAGTGGAAGATCACATCGAGAATCAACAACAAGTTCTCCAACTCTTAAAGGATAACCTCACCTTGGCACAAAATAGAATGAAACAACAGGCAGATCAACATCGCAGCAAAAGAAGTTTTGATGTAGGTGATTGGGTATTCCTACGGCTACAACCATATAAACAAATGTCCCTCAAGCAAGCTAAGAAGGATAAAAAATTATCATCAAAGTATTATGGTCCATACAAAGTGTTGCAAAACATAGGTACAATGGCATACAAATTGGAGCTTCCTGTAGCTTCTCGAGTGCACCCAGTTTTCCATGTTTCATGCTTAAATAAGGTTATAGGTGACAAGCTTCAAGTTCAAACAATATTGCCAGAACTTGACGAGGAAGGAAATATCATATTGGAACCTGAAGCAGTTAAAGAAACAAGAACTCGACAGCTACGAAATCGATAAATTTCAGAGTATCTCATCAAGTGGAAGAAATTACCCGTTGAAGATTCCACTTGGGAGGATGAGAATTTTTTATAGAAGCATCCAGAACTACTCAAGAATTGAAGACAACACTTTTTTGAAGGAGAGGGGCATGTTAGGTCCCTATAATACTAGTGATTACCCCATTACTTTTGTCATTGTATTCCTTATTGTCATTGTTGTGACCCTATTGTCCCCATATTGTTATTATTGTGCACCCCAGAAGCCCACTATTGTTATTTATGTGGCCATATATTATTATGGTTAGGTCAGCTTGGGTTATATTGTGACCCCTTAGACTCCTATATATAGAAAGGAGGTTTTGTCATTTGTATCATCGAAGAATTGTTCATTTGTGTAATGTAAAGGAGGTTACCCCTTGAAGAGGCTGAATTATAAGGCGTTGATCTATTTTTTCTTTCTTTTTGTGAGCTAGTTTCATAATAGCCAATGCTCCTAATTCTCATTTACCATTTTGGAAAATTGCTCATTTAGGGTGAGCTCATTAGCTAGTTCAACCTCATTTTGTTTTTCTATCTCCAAAACTCTCTTTAGGCCTCTAGTCCTTGGCCTTTTTCTTCGCATCTGTTCCTCTAGCTGGTCACTATATTCTCCATATGTTTCATCAAGTAAGGCCTTAGCCTTTTCAGCCTCCCTCTTTTCCTTGATGAGTTGAATCTCCATGAGCTCATGTTTGGTCTCTAACTGCTTGTTTTCCTGCTCATATTATGTGATGATATATTTTTCCCTCTGAAAATTGACTTGGAGCTCTCCTATGAGTGCATTCTTCTCTTTGATGAAAATGGTTGTGCTCTCATTGTCATCAATTTCACTTAGGTCAACTAAGTGAAAATATTTTCTGTCTCATGGAGGTCCTCCTCCTACTGTTGGATCTCTACCTCTGTCACTTTTTTCTTGCCCTTCGGTACCTTCTTTGCTGATGAAGAAGGCAAGGCCCCTCCCATAATCTATGGGGCAAACACTTGCCTATGCCCTCTCTAATAGGTATGTGTCAAGGTACCCAAACCAACCCCTTTAAGCTTTTTTATCTCACCATGTTCAATGTGGTCTTGCTCTCTACCTGCATCTATGCTAGGTGAATGAATAGGCTCATGAAATGGTGATGATGGAGGTGATGGTGAGGCTAACTTATCATATGAGGATGAATGATGTATGGGATGAGATGGAGGAATGGAAGTGGATGGATGAGATGATGAAGGGATGCTTTGAATATTTTGAGTAGATGCATGAGTGAATATGAGATTAGCTATGAAGGTACTTTATGCATTGTTGAGTTCCTTGAGATGGTAAAGGACTATGATTTTAATGAGGGAATGATGAAATAAGATCTTCATTTTATCTTTGTACTCCATCATTTGGGCAATGTAGGCCATCTTATCAACACTATAGAAAAGACAGTAGGGTATATTGAGAATTTTTACCTTAGTGAAATGCATTAAGAACTGGATATGATAAGAATAGACTGTGGAGAATCTACCTTCACATGAAAAATATTTCATAATAATCTTCATCATTGGGGCATATCTGTCAAGGAGGTGTTAAGAAGGAAAATAACCCCTTATTTCTTTCGGTACCTTGGTTTCATGTAAGGACCATAAGAATACCTCTCCAAATCACCTTGTTTGAACAATTTTTACCCAACATCTGGAATCTCAGCGGCAGTTGATATATTGGTAGTAGATAAAGTGAAAGTTATACTTGCAAGAGAGACTTGGTTGTCTTGTAGTTTAGA
Source organism: Pinus tabuliformis (assembly GCA_031772625.1). Taxonomy (NCBI): domain Eukaryota; kingdom Viridiplantae; phylum Streptophyta; class Pinopsida; order Pinales; family Pinaceae; genus Pinus; species Pinus tabuliformis. The sequence goes on along the minus strand of CM062805.1, from coordinate 543,988,274 downwards.
AATGAAGAGCCTAGTCAACTCAGGATCATGTTGGAATACTTGCACTTGCTCATAGAAATCATAACAACCTAGCCATTTGAAGGATGTCACAGTCATAGGGGATGCTAAGAGTTCCCTAATATTTGTGGGTTCAAGCATGTGCATCTGGCCTCCTTCGTGTGGCCTCCTCTGTGTGGTCTCCTCTATTCCTTGTCTTCTTCTATATCTATTTCCTCTTCCTCACTATGTGGTCTGTATTCCTCCTCTACCATGGTGTTTAGTATCAAACCCTAGGGAGGTGTAAGGTAGGGGGAATGCAATTTTCAGGGAATAGTAAATGGGGAAGGGTAAATATGAAGATGATGGATGAAGGGATATTTGTAGTGGAGAGGGATATAGGTTAGTAGTATGATAGTTTGGGGATGGGGGAGATTTGTTTGCAATATAGGGGGTTTGGGAGCCTAGGTAGTTGTATCACCTAGGACGTAGGGTTTTGGGACAAAGGGTTAGAGGGTATCTGGGATATAGAGATTTAGAGAAAGGGAAGGAGGGTGGAGGGAAGTGTATAAAAGGGAATAAGAATGGAAGGTAGTTTTTTGGGGGGTTTAGATGTAACAATTAAGCTAAATCTTCAATAAAACCTTTCAAACACTTAGGAATTGCTTGAGGAGGGGGAAAAGCACATCCCTTAGCTGCTACTTACTTGCATTGAGGTTGAAAGCATTTTGGAGGAGCTGAGGAGGTGGTTGGAGCATTGTTGGATAAATGCGCAGCGCCAATCTAGAGTGCGCAACGCCTTAGGCAAACATGCAACGCTAGGTAAACGTGCAACGCCAGAAGAGAACGTGCAGCGCTAGAAGAGAATGCGTAGCGCCAAAAGGAAACGCTCAGCGCCTACCCTGTTTCTGCTGATTTTTCCCAAAACTGTGAAAAGGCTCTCTTAGGGTTTGCTCAATGAGTGATAGGAGGCAAATGAAGCTAAGTTTGAAGCCAAGAATTCCTTTATAGGTGAGTGAATTTGATCTATTGCTTTTCAAAACCACTTTCTAATGTTTCATTTGACCCCTTTTCTAACATCTTTGATAATTTGCTTTCTGACTTTTTTCTTTGCAGGTGGATGATGTTGAAGGTTTGGCAATGTTCACTTTTGACCTTTGTTTGGATGATATTGGCAATGGAGTTTGAGTAAATAGCTAAAAATAGTGACTTATTACATATGATAAACATAAAATTACATAAATAAATAAAAATTATTACATCTCTCTTTTGAATAAAAATTACAAACTGGAATGAATTTCTTGCTTAAAATCAAAATTGGAATCTTAGCAACCATGGTTACATGCTTGTAAACCCTTATTTAACTGAAAAGGGGATATTATTTGCTTCACTCTCATACTTTTCTGGCCTAATGCAGTGAAATGGTGTTTTATTGGATCTTGGAAAATAAAACCTAGTGACCTAATGGGACCTTGAATGACTAGACTTCAAGTGGACTTTAAGTGGACTTCACTGACACAAAACATGATGAATTGAGCTTTTATAGTCAATGTATTCTCAGCAAGACACATGAATATGGGCCAAAAAATTTTGATTTTTGAAAGGAGATGGGGTTTTAACTTGGGCTACCATCAACGAGTAAATTTTTACATAATGACCTAGGTGGAATGATAAAAATTTCAACATGGGACACTAATATGATATAAAAGAGGAATTTTGATCACTGATGGCAGTATGCAAACACTAACTCTAACAGGGAGGTCGAAGATATTTCAGCAAGAGGCCGAGGAAGAATTGATCTTGAAGGGTATTTGTCCGAGTCTAGGTCATGGTATTCGTCAATTGAAAGATCTGAAAGATAAGAAGATATTTTCAGGTTTTCCCCTCAAGAGAGAGGAGTTTTGGCCCTAGCTTGAAACCTATATAATGTGTCATTATTCTTATTGTTTCGATAGTTGTTTGATGTATTACATATTGTAATAAGAAAGATCAAAGCTAATAAGTAAAAAGGTAACAAAAATAGGGATCAAGTTAAGAGAATTAATATATACATTGTCCTATTGAATTCTCAACAGTAAGCATTCAAGCAATCGAATTTCAAAAAAGTCACAACATATTTCAATATAATTGAATTAGAGAAAGAATTTCTGATAAAATGGTTGACTTAGCAATGAAGAAATCAATTTCATAGCTATGTATCTTAGATTATGCAACAAAACCATCATGGCTTGTCAATTAAGTGTATCCCAAGTGACTAGGAGGGTTGATAACCTCCCCACCCAGGTTCAATTCTGATTGTGACATGATGCTCCATTGTGAGCTGCCATTATACTAATTATCTTGACTATGTTGACTCTTCCTTGATTCTTATGAATAGCAAAAAAGTTAAAAGAAAGTTGAAAAAAATAAAATAAAAACCAGTATGCCTCATTTCTCACAACAAATTCTCAGATTCCTATTTAAAGAGTCAATTTTAGCACTATTCACATTCATCATGTTAATGTGCACTCCAAAATACTAGTGCACATTTCATGAGATTTCTTACCTACAAATATTTTGAAATTACCATCTTGGGGAACACACAAAATCCAAGAAAAATTGTATAATGATAGAAATTTCAACAACACTCATGTTACAGGATGCATGTCTATGTCTATGAAGGATAGATGAAAATGCTCACAATGTGCGCATGACAATGAGGAATCCCAAGTAGCGAGAAGCCCATCCATTTACAAATGGATTGAGTGAGTGCACTTTCAACAAACACACAATGTTTGTCATTTGAATTATTTAAATTTTGGTCTCTTTAATGCCGCGGTTTAATTAATATATGAAATGGTTTGTTTGGTTGGAATACAATACAATTTTGAGAAAGATTGTGATATAAGGTTGTTTAAAATTACATTTTTGAAGGAATAAAACCCAAATAAACCTATGAGGCACTCGAACTTTGAATATTAAACAACTTAAATTTATGACTCTTAAAAATCTTTACTAGATTTTAGACAAAATTGACCAAAAACTAAGCTAAGAAAATAATCATTTTGTCTATTAGTTAGACTGCAACTTTTTTAATTTTTGATATTTTACAAGATATTTATGACATTTTTTTGTAACATTCGTGATATGCTATTTTCCTAAGAGATATTTGTAACATTAATTCTATAGATAAAACTAGTCTAGATTCATCTTAACTCTAGAGTACTATGATGGATCGGGATCAAGCGTGTCATATGCAAATCGCTTTAATTTGACTGAATCAAATTATTTACATAACATAAAATAACATAACATAACATTACAACATCTCTTCCATACACCATTAAAAAAAACGTTATTTGAGAATATCCACTAAAATAATCCTTAGCGAAAGCTTAGATGACTATGTGCCTTTCCTTTCTTTGAAAAGACCTCCATCATCCACTCCTACGTTTTTCAGAGCAAGTGACCAATTTGATTGCATCAATTGTGTGTAATAGTTATGGGCATGAGGCATTGATGCAACGACGCAATTGGAAGGATCCCTAGGCCATGATGGGTGGTTCAATAACCAACACAACATTTCACAACCAAGCAATGAATTAAGAAATTAATCAGAAAACCCACCTTCCTCATTCCCTTCAACTCTGTTGTATGACTAGCGGTTTATATCATTTGCACAACAAAAAAGGAAGCCACATGCAATAAAGAAAACAACCAGAAATGAAGGTAGCATATCAAAATACATGCTTACTCATTGGATGTAGGGAATTCCTGTTGTTACAACGATGGAGTGGTCGGATGAACTGATGGAGGGAATTCTTGTTGTTACATCAATGGAGTGGTCAGATGAACTAATGTAGAAGTTGGGTATCATGACAACCTACTCCAAATCGCAAATGAGCTCGAACTTCTTGTAATGAAAGTATCACAATTTATATGCCACAAGAGTTGCAACTATGTTCAAATACCATATGCAATGGCCCAAACATAAAACATAATTAAATACGAAAATAACTTACAAAAATTCAAGGTCATTAATCATTAACATAAATAAAATTTCAATTAATTAGTGTAAGAATGATGAGCAGAGAGAATTTACTTTTAAAATGAAGAATTGCATTTTTTTTTCAAATTAGAAAAAGCACTTTCAAATGATTTTAAAAAGTACATTTATCAGAGAATAGATCTTCTCACTATCATCAAAGATGGAACATGTTTACATATACCACACAATCATCTTACCATGAATTGTATCATACTGCCATATGAGAAAAAAATTTCTTTTCTATAAATGGTATCAAAATGCCATTCAAGATAGAGAAGTGTAACATCTAGCTAATCAAAAAGAAAAAAACAAGAGGTCTTGAACCATATAAAACAGAGTAGACAAAGAGTCATGCAGAAAAATAAATAAATATATCTTTAGATCGGAATGTGGCTTGCCCCCTACAACATGCCATTATCAAAAGATTGGAAGATGATCTAGTTAGGCTCCGAACTTCAACCATCCTTTGAGAGTCAGTCATCTTCGTAGTTTTGTATCTGATAAATGTGGGAGGTATAGATGTAGTGGAACTCTCTAATTAAGGCCCTAATTCTAAGTTTCCATGGATTGAGCACCAGAGATTTTAAATAACCTCTATCATTTTCCCATTCGATAACAGATTTGGAGTCTCCAAAAACGGTGAAATCCTTAAGGCCAATCCAGATAGCACATTGTAATACCCCTTATAGCACTAGTAACTCAACACAAGTGTTGGAACCAGTACCACACTAACAATGAAATCTGTAGGAGTGTACTGGCCCTAAATGAATGGCCATGCAGCATCCACAGAGACCAAAAGATGAAGCACCGTAAAAAACACTGACAGGAAAAACATACCATATGTTATGAGGGGGAGCATAACATTTAGGGACAAAATACAAAAAGGAGGAATATTCTAGGTAGTATGATAAGATTCTACAGTTAGTGCTCAAGATATTTGGCTTCACTTGTTCAAATATAAGAGCATTCCTAGACCGCCATATACCCCATATGATAAAGAAGGTCAATCTCTAATGGATTTTGTGATCTACTGTCCACCTACTAAGGCAAGAAAAAATGTCACTATGGTCCCAATCAACAAGAGAGTCTAGCAAGTGTAGCACCCAAGTCCAAACTGATGAGGCAAAGGGACAGTGGATAAAAACATGATTAATGTATGTTTGATTAGTAACGACTACATCTTCTCGGGCCCTAATAGCCCCTCTTGCATAGGATTTTCCAGGTGAGAATCTGGTTGTGTACCATTAACCAGAAAAAAAAAAAACATTTGAGTTTAAGTGGAAAATTCCATTTCCATGACTGAGCTAGCCAAGACAAACCAAAATTTGTCTAGGAGGATGGGAGATTAAATGATATGCCTCATTAGCAATGACCTTTCCCTGTTGTGTACCTCCAAACCAAATTAGTTTTCTTTATTTTGGAGAGAGGAAAATCCCATATAGTTTAAGATTACTTATATACATCTTCCATTCCAGAATCAGGGGATTTGGAATTTCAAGCTCTATTACATCTTTCCAATGTGTATGAAAAAGAGATGAAAGAGAAGCATTTGCAATATCGTTAATCACAAAAATACCCTCATTATGCAGAAATGTAATGAAGGTAGGAGATAATAAATGTGAAACTGTCATACCTGAAAGGGAGTCCAGATCAATCTCCGGTATAAAACCTGAGCCAACATCCCATCTATGATTCCCAAAAAACCAAAGCTTAGTCAGAAGGAAACTGCGCCAATATAGGGAGATGTTAGGAGAGTCTGGAGCACCAACGCGAAGCTAGCTAATAAGGTCCCAGTTATAGAGATATTTAGCAATGATGATTCAATGCCAAAAGCCATCATTACTAACGACTCTCCAAAAACCTTTTAGTAGGAGTGCCACGTTGAAACAGAAAATGTCTTTGAGGCCCCAACTGCCATGACTAATAGGTAGATTAAGCATCTCCAAGCTGACAAGATGGAATTTATGATATTTTTGTGTGCCAACCCACATGAAGTGTGAAACCATAGTGTTGATTTTGCAGAAAACTCCCTTTGGGAGTTTGTATATGTGCATCCAGAAAATTGAATATTGTGGAGAATATATTTGATTAAGATTAGGTGCCCCCCCAATGAATTCCATTTATGTGTCCACAGATTGAGTCGCTTGTCATTTTTATGTAAAATCCAGTCCTGGTCCTTATTTTTATACCCATTCGACTTAAAAAAGAACCCAAGATACTTAAAACCCACATCCAAATGAGTGACATTTACCCCAAAAATGTTGGCAATCACCAAGGTCTAATCCACATCAGGCTCATTTGAGATCAGTATAGACTTTGACTGGTTCATAATGAGAGCCAAGGAAAGACCAAAGTCATGTAGGATGTCGAAAATCACCTTCCATTTTGTATGATCAGACTTCCCAATCATCAACAGGTCATCAATGAACATTAGATGGGAAAGGGGGACCACATCAGTGATCCAACAACCTGTTAAGATATTGCGGGATCGAGCATTAGAAATGTTTTTTCTAAGACCATCAATGATAATAATAAATAAGAGAGGTGACATTGCGTAGACCTATTGGATTCCTCTGGAGGCCAAAAAGAAGTATGTGGGAGTGCCATTAATAATAGTGGAAAAGGAGGCAAACTTTATGCATGATTTGATCCATTTTAAAATTGTATTGCCAAGACCTATCTTCTGCAAGATCATCCATGGGAGTTCCCAATCAATGCAATCAAAAGCTTTAGTGAGATCAATCTTCATGAGACGGGCATCGAGATGGCTAGACTTAATGGAATGTATACATTCATGTGTGATAGCAACAATATCATGAATCTGTCGATACTCTAAAAAATCAAAATTTTCAACAGAAATATGTTTGGACAAGAAGGTTTTAGTCGATTTGCAATGGTTTTCAAGATCAATTTGTAGATAGTATTGTATAAAGATATCAGTCGATAATTAGAAAAAAGATGCAGCTTTAGGAACCTTCAGAATGAGGGAGATGAAAGTAACATTTGTAGCACCAGACACCCAACCAAGACATTAGGATTGTTCAACCATCCTAGTTCTTCAATCATGATGTCTTGGAAATGAAGGAAAAGTTTCATAGTCCATCCATTTGGACCAAGAATTTTTCCTCTGGCTAATCTTTTTAATACAAGAAGGACTTCATCCTTAGTGACAGGGTATTCCATTTGTATGTCGTCCTCCACACCAGTTAAAGAGGGGAAGAGTTCACATAGTTTCAATTATTTGTTGAAAGGAACATGATCCCTGGAATGATATATATCACTGAAATAGTTCATGGCCTCCCCTTCAATGTCCTTTTGAGAAGAGAGTTGTTCACCAAATACAGATTCTATGCTCCAAATGGAGTTTTTTTGGCGCCTCATAGTTACCTGTTTATGAAAGAAAATGTTGTTTTTATCCCCTTCATCAACCCACATATTTTGGCTCTTTTGTTGGAATTCTTCAGCCCAACGAAGAAAAAATTGGGATCCATGAAGCTCCAAATTGGGAATCTTGTGCTTGTTGGATTCAGAGAAATATGTTGGGTCTATAGAATCCTCTAATATTTTTACCTATTTATCAATCATGATTAATTCTTTAATTAGATCCCTCTTCATTTTCCGAACCCAACATCTGACCTTGTTCATTTGCAAATGATTTTGTCCATGTTTTGGGATACAGAGTCTCCATAAGGTGTCTACAAGAATGATTGAACAAGTTCGAGAAAATTCAGCTCCTTCAGCCAGAAACAATTGAATTTTAAAGGAGGAGCCTTATGATGATGTAACCCAATCCAATTCATTAGGATGGGGAAGTGATCAAATATTGTTTTTTGGGAAGATCCTTGAGTTCAAGCCCATTCGTTTGTTGGTTGTATTTTCTTGAACATGATAACGATCTAGTTGTTTTGTTATGCCCTGCTCACCCCATTGGCCATTTCTCCATGTAGGACCAATGGGCTTGGGTTTGATATCCTAGAGACATTTTTTCTTGAAGGATTCCTTGAAGAAGTTCCCTAGCAGATCTGGATGAAAGATGGAACCGCAAATTTCCGATGATTCAATGGAGAAATTGAAATCCCTTTCCAGTATCAAGGGGTTGAGATCAAGCATACAACTATGGTCAACCATTTTCCAAAATTCATTTATGTTTAAGTAGGGGGCATATATATTGATAATACATAGACATGTTTTTGTGCCTCTCCAACCACCAGAGATTAGTAATCCCACAAAAGTATTGTATGCCTTAAATTTGTATATTTTTGGGTTCCACATTACAGCCAGACCGCCAGATAAACGATTGGCACTGATTCCACATACATGTCATTTTGGACAAATTTGAAACAAAAATCCCCATGCCTTTTCCCTACTGTTCATTGTTTCTTGGAATAGTACTATCCTAGGATTGTAGATTCCTATAATAATTTTCAAGGATCGTCTTTATGGGCCGATCCCAAACCCTAGACGTTTAAGGGAATTATAGACATTAGGGAAGGTCAAATTCAGGTGGCTTTTCTTTAAGGACCCGAGATTTTGGAAGATTCACATCCAGGTGGCCAACCCGGAAGGAGCAAGGTGTAATGTGAGGGGTCGGTATATCTAAATATTCTTGGTAATGTTCCAATAGATTTGATGGGACAAAGGTATAGTTTGAGCTTTTTTTGTATTTAGTCCCTTACTTCCTTTGAGTGGTGACATTCTTGCAAGAGATGGGGCAAGTGTGAATATCATCTTCATCAAAGAAGGATTGTTTAATAGTCAGGGCTCCAAATTGTTTTGTGTCTCTCTTGCAAGAACCTCCAGCTCCACTTCTTCTGAGAATGGGGAGAATGTTCGATTAGAGGGAGCCCCAAATTTAATGAGGGAGGAGAAAAATGGATTAACAATAGATTGGGTCACAAGCGAAGGAGAAGGGGTCATGGAGGTCTAGTTTAAAAGCGCTGATAGGGGCTTGAAAATGTCAAGGGAGGTTGATTTGATAACCAAATTGAGATATGAAATGGAAGAGGATGGACGAGGCACCGAAAGAGAGGTGTGGTGGGGCCCAGAAAGAGATGAACTATTATGTTGGGGTAGATTGATTTGGAGGGGAAATGATGTGTTGAGGCAGATTTATTTGTTGAGGGTAATTGATGTGTTGAGGGACATTGGTATTATGAGGTGGAGAAAGGGGAGGAATATTACTTGGTTTGATATGAAGTTTAGTGGAGTAGACTTGTAAAGTCACTTGTCTCCCAGATGCAGAGGAGAAATACGTTTGTCAAGAGGCCCTTCTATGTTTGTCATGGAAATTAGACATAAGGTGTCCAGTCCCATGAAAATAGAGACATATGAATGGGACGATCCAATAGTCGACAATTTGTTTGCATGAGCATGGACCCTAATAGAGATCAATTTCTGCTAGGAGACCCCTTGTAAGAATTCTTTCAACTAGGACCTAGGCAGTGTGTTTGGCCATGCCTCCATGGATGCCTTCATCAAGGTAGTAAAATTTTCCAATTTCATTTGCAATATCTGTTATTGCTTTCTTGGTCCATAGTTTCATATGAAAACCTAGAAGTTTCACCTAGAGGATGTTCCTTCATGACATGAAAATCGCTGGATCAAAACCAAATGACCATCATTGAAGGAATAAATATCCATGTCCTTTGACCCAGGGACTAGCAATAATGTGATTTGCATCCTCAGGAGATAGAAAATTGAAGGCATACCATCCATTTTGTAGAGCACTAATACAAGGATGATATTTGAGTAGAGTAAACGGCCAAGTTTTCGTCCACATATTTATTTGTGCTCCATTTAACTGGAAAAAGACACAATGACCAACCAGTGCTTGAATTTTTAATTTGATAGTTTCATCCTAGTATCTCTTTGCCTCGATGACCATACCATGAGTCTGAGGAGAGAATTTTATTTCCTTATTTTTATGGGATATGGGAGGCTTTCATGGGGGAGGATCCACAGTGCCAAGAGAATCAGGAAGAAATAACTTCACACATCCAGATCTACATCTCGAGTATATTGGTCCTTAGCATGAACTGTGACTTCAATCAACTTCGCAACCTCTGGGTAGGAAGGAAAGTTCAATAGGTCATCCATCGACTTATGGGAAATAGATATCAATCCAATCAGTGTTGGAAATAATAATGAGAGGGGCGTGAATCAGTGTTATCAGATCAATAATTTTTCATTTCCCAAACAATTTTATATACGCTATTTCTGTGAAGTGAACTAGCGTGTACACGTTACTGTGATTAGAGAAACTAGAGTATACCCAGAGAACTTATGATTTACTCAATTTATCATGTGTTGATCTTTAACTAGTGCATCAGTAACTTGTTAAACAGTGTAGTAAAAATAGAATAAACCATCGCACATAAGAAACACACATGAACACAAAGATTTAAGGTGGAAACCCAATGTGGGAAAAAAACCACTTGCTGCTATTGTCTCTATCTTATTTTAATATTAAGAAAATTTGCTTACAATCTTGTACTGGTGTAGACTCATACCAGTATGCAGGCACCCACCTACAGAAGGCTACAACCTTCTCTCATTTTCCAGCTTCTACTAGAAGGGAGCTACAACCCCCTAGCTCTTGTAATAGACAATGTGTTTACTAGTACGTAGGTGCCAGCCTACAGAAGGCTACAACCTTCTCTCTTCTTCCAGGGACCACGTTTCATAAATTTTTAGACTGGATGCTCCTAGTACACAACAATACAAATGAAGAACTCATTTAATCAAATTTTCATACTGGACCCATTAGAAACTTTGAAACTCAAACTGCATCAACCAACAATCAGGTCACTGTCACTAGAACACTGTGTTGAATCCAGAAACCCGCATCATCATTTAGAACCAGCTGTAACCTAAAAAATCATGCATCTGAATGTATATGCTACTTTACTAAAACCAACCTGCGTGTATACACTACTTCCTTTAACAAAAGCTGCGTATAACCTAAAAAACTACTAAAACATAAAACTTCTGAATCAAATCTGTACCAACCAGCAATGTACCAAACATCTACTGTCAAATTTCAGAGCTTTACATAGGCAGTGGCAAAGATAACCCTTCTTACTTAGATAATCAATCAGTCAAACACCAAACTGCTTATGCATTCAGTTTACATTCAGATCTAAGAAGAATTCATTGATAGACAACAGTAAAACAACAAAACTGATCAGATAGATTAGTCAGATCTGAAGAATATGTTGAAAAGTGGTCAATAAGAAATGATAAATTTAGAATGTGCTAAAAATAGAATGTATAAAAATAGCAGTTTGGCCAGTGAGGTCATTGGCCACATTGGGTGAGAGGTGAAACTGCTAAAAATAGAAAGTTCTAAAAATAACATTTCTGGGTCCCTTCCTATTTATAGCAGTCCCTGGTCTATCTATAGGAAGTAAAATTGAATTTGGTCTTAACAACGGTTTAAAATATTAACTAATTAATCTCCATGAGTTAATTAGTTGGAAAAATTAAAATTGAAGTCTTTGTGAGAACATGCAAATTAGTTGTCCCACTAATTAAGGAATTTATCCTTTATTCTCTCCACTGATTGAGGAATTAAGTATGAGTTCTATAATGAGAGAATCAATTGACTTAGTTCTAACTAGTCAAGTCCAGTTAGATTATTTTAACAAGTTGTTAAAATAATAAAATATAGTTTGTTAATGCTTGCATGCATGTAACAACTATTATTTTAGATAACTAAGGATTCACTCATGGATAACTATTGCATGTCAGTTCTGTCAGAGACCCAATTGAGATTAGATGAGGGAAAATGTACTATCAGATGCTTGGATCTTCCCATGGAATATTCCTTGCATGTAGGAGGAACTAGTGTCCTCAAGGATTGCGTAGTTCGACCTATGGTTGACAACAGGTATGATTGGGGCTAATTAACATATGTTTTTTAATTGGACCCCAATCAAAATTGTGCAAGGAAATAGGGGATTGGTGGACTTGAGGCCTACATATTAAGGCATAGTGAGTCTATGATCTTCATATTTTGATTGTAGAGAGTACATGATAGCTCTTGAGCTGATATTTTTTGTAAACAAAAGAGGATTTCCACTTGATTGATAATATAGTGTTGGGGGTTTTATGCTAGTGCTTTCCCCAGTGATATATCTATGTTATGTGTGATTATTTCTCTTTATCAGTTATATGTGTTTATGGTTGATGTTTCTCATGAAATCGATTTTGCTTCTGCTTAATGTTTTGTAGAAGTAGATCATGTGTTTTGCTTTAGTACATTGCATTACTAGTTTGATCTATAGGTGAAATTTCTACATGGTATCAGAGCACAATTAATCAAGCAAGGAACAATATGCAAGTAAGAGAAAGAAAGTCAAAGTTTATTATTCGGGATATAGATACCTAGTTCTCATCACAGTTCAGATTTCATCCAGATAGCCTTCACTGGGTTGAGGCTTGAGTATGCCCTTGATGGAAACTCAAACTACATAGCTTGGAAGGATCGCATGGAGGCCGTATTGGAAGATAATGGAATTAAGGAATTCATTGATCAAGATGTCCCCAAGCCTACTGATGCTACTCAGGCTCCAGACTAGAAGAAGAACGTGGCTAGAGCTAGGAGAATCATCCTAGAGGGAGTTCAAGATCACATAGTCTGGAGCCTCCATGGGAAGGAGACTCCGTTTGAAATGTGGAAAACATTGAAAGATTTATATAAGAATAGTAGTGATCAGAGGAAGCTGGCACTGAAGGACAAGCTTCGAAAGATCAAGTGTGAGAAGGGAGATACGATCACTACATTCCTGAACAAACTCACCAACTGCAGAGATGAGCTTGCAAGCGTAGGGGTCACTATCGCTGATGATGATATGGCAAGTCTAGCACTCCTTGGCCTTCCTAAGAGCTAGCATAGCTACCAGGACTCAGTGAATGGAAGGGACAAACTTCCAGATTGGGAAAGACTGTGGTCGGATTTGATGCAGGAGGAGATCAGACGAAACACCAGAGATGGAGCTTCTTCATCAAAGAATGATGATGAAGAGAACTTGGCTTTACAATCTAAAGCTAAGAAAGGGAAAGGGAAGGCATCGAATCCAATTCTTCTCAAGGAGGGAAGAAGTTTGACAAGTTGAAGGTGAGATGCTTTCATTTTCATGAGTTGGGTCACTATGCTACTAGTTGCCCAAAGAGGAAGAAGTCCAAGAAAGGTTCCTCCAAGGAATCTGATGGTGATGCTCTAGCTTCACAATTTGAGATGGATTTCTCACTTTTTGCATGCATGGTTTCATCCAGCATGGTATGTGTTTGGTACTTGGACAATGGAGCTTCTTTCCACATGTCAGGTGACAAGACTATTTTCAACACTTTGGAGGAGAAGGATCTCCAGATATGGATCAAGATGGGCGATGACGGAAAGTACTGTGTCTCAGGTGAAGGTACAGTTGTGTTCCAGACGGATCATGGTTCGCCCCTCTCTCTTTCTAATGTTATGTATGTACCAGGGATGAAAAAGAATCTTGTTTCTATTGCTATGCTTGAGGATAAAGGCTATGATGTAGTCTTTAGTTTGGGAAAGGTTTTCCTAAGGCATATTAGCACTTGACAGACCAAACAGATAGGGATTCGAGTTAAGAATCTCTATAAGTTACAAGGAGAAGACTGTGTTGCTTTGAGTTCCAAAGCAGAGGTGATGCATGGCCAAGATATTGGCGAGTTATGGCATAGGAGACTGGGCCACTTGCATCATGGGGCCTTGAAGATCATGCAATAAATTTCTACTGGATTATCCAAGTGCAAGCTGGAGCAAGTGAGCACATGCAAAGGTTTCACTTTGGGTAAGTATGCAAAATCTTCTTTTCATGATCGTGATGGTAGAGTAGGAGCAGTTTTGGAGTGAGTTCATTCAGATGTGTGTGGGCCCTTCTCTACAGCCTCCATCGGAAAGCAAAGGTATTATGTTATTTTTGTTGATGTTTTTTCTCGTAGATGTTGGATCTACTTCATGCAAAAGAAGGATCAAACATTATTGAAGTTTTGTGAGTTCAAAGCTTTGGTAGAGAAAGAATCATGGATGAAATTAAAGGCCTTGCAAAGTGATAACGGTGGAGAGTATATTTCTCAGCAGTTTAAGGACTTCTATGCTTTAGAAGGAATTAAACGGGAACTCACAGCACCTCAAAACCCACAACAGAATGGGGTGGCGGAAAGGAAGAACAAATCTATTGTGGGCGCAACTCGATCGATGTTGCATGACCAAGGCCTACCACTTCATCTATGGGCTGAGGCATGCAATACAGTAGTTTATCTTCAGAACGGAAGTCCTCATCGTATTTTGGGGATGAAGACACATATGGAGGCTTTTTCGGGGAAGAGACCAGATGTGAGTCACTCTCGCATCTTTGGATCACCAGTCTTCTGTCATGTGACTAAAGATGCTTGGAAGAAGCTAGACCCAACAGCTGAGTTGGGAATACTCGTGGGGTACACAGCTACACCTCACAACTATCGTGTGTTTCTGCATGCCGGTCAGAGGACCGTAGTGCGCAAGGATTTGAAGTTCGATGAGCAGTGAGCCATGCGAGTATCACTTGAGAGGGAGCTCAAGTTGCATGGTGATGATGAGGAACTATTAGTTCCTAAGGAGGAGGAGCCTCCTGATGATGCGGATCAGCCGCATGCATAGATTCCAGTAGTGGAGATCACCACTGCTAGAGAGTCTTCCAGAGAGGGGCAGAAATGCTCACGAGAAGCTGACAGATTGATGCAGGATGCGAGAGAGAATGTGGGGTAGCCATCCTCTTAGCGTAGACAAAGGAGATCTCCCGATAGATACACTGGCTACATGGCCCTGGTTGGGGAGTGTGTAGCGACCGAGCCTTCTTCTTTTGAGGAGGCAGTGCAGCAGCCAGTTTGGGTGGATGCGATGGTAGAGGAGTATGATTCTATCATGTAGAACAGTGTACGAGATGTTGTTCCTAGACCGGGGGATAAGTCAGTGGTTACTTCTCGATGGCTTTACAAGGTAAAGCAGGTAGCTGATGGTAGTATTGAGAAACACAAGGCAAGGTTTGTTGCCTGTGGTTTCTCACAGGTTGAGGGGATTGACTATGATGAGACCTTTGCTCCTGTTGCAAGGTACTCATCGATTAGATTGATTCTAGCACTATCAACACAGATGGGTTGGTAGATCCATTAGATGGATGTGGAAAAAAAATTCATCAATGGGGAGATTGAGGAAGAGGTATACATAGAGTGGCCAAAGGGATTTGAGACCTTTGATCATGAGTCATATGTGTGTCAGCTCAAGCGAGCATTTTATGGGCTGAATCAAGCACCCCGTGCTTGGTATACCAAGATCGACAACTATTTCACCGGGTTGGGCTTCACCAAGAGTGAAGCGGATGTGAACCTCTACCACATAATTGTAGATGGTAAGCTATCAATTATTGTACTTTATGTTGATGATCTAATTTTGATAGGTGATGATCAGTTGATCAAGTCTTGCAAGAATTATCTTGCAAGAGAGTTCGAGATGAAGGACATGGGCCTCATGCACTACTTTCTAGGCATGGAGGTGTCGCAGAGAGATGGGGAAGTATTTGTGTCTCAAGGCAAGTATGCCAATGAGATACTCAGTCACTTTCACATGGACATGTGTAAGCCCATGGAGACTCCTCTAGTAGGTAACTGGAGGAAGGAGGATACTACTTCAAGTGAGGTAGTAGCTGCTACTGTTTATAGGCAGCTTGTGGGTTCACTCATGTATTTGGTGAACACACGACCAGATTTGTGCTTTGTAGTGAACTAGCTGAGTCAAGCTATGGTTCAGCCAACCAAGTTATTTTGGAAGGTGGCAAAGCATGTGCTGAGATATCTCAGAGGCACTAAACAATATGGATTATGGTATAGGTAAACAGAGGGAGTGAAGCTCCAAGGCTTCACAGATGCAAATTGGGCAGGTAGTCCATCAGATAGGAAGAGCACTTCTGGAGGAATCTTCAACCTTGGGTTAGTTGCAGTTTCTTGGTATAGCTGGAAACAGAGATTAGTTACGCTTAGCACAGCGGAGGCAGAGTACATGGCAGCTAGTTAGGCTGCATGTGAGGCCATCTGGATGTGGAAGATTATAGTGAGATTGTTTGGTCAGATGATGGATCCTATAGTGATATATTGTGATAATCAGAGTTGCATTAAACTCTCTGAGAATCTAGTGTTTCATGATAGGTCCAAGCATATAGATATCCACAATCATCATCTACGGCATTGTGTGGTCAATAGGATCATGATGTTGCAGTACATTTCAACCGAGGAACAGGACGCAAATATTTTGACAAAGGCATTGTCAAAAGGCAAGTTTGAGTTCCACAGAGACAGGATCTGGGTTTCTGATAATCCCTTTCTTGTTGAGAGGGAGTGTTGAAAAGTGGGCAACAACAAATGCTAAATTTAGAATGTGCTAAAAATAGAATGTCTAAAAATACCATGTCTAGAAATAGCAGTTTGGCCAGTGAGGTCATTGGCCACATTGGGTGAGAGGTGAAACTGCTAAAAATAGAGAGTTCTAAAAATAGCATTTCTGGGTCCCTTCCTATTTATAGCAGTCCCTGGTCTATCTATAGGAAGTAAAATCGAATTTGGTCTTAATAGCAGTTTAAAATATTAACTGATTAATCTCCATGAGTTAATTAGTTGGAAAAATTAAACTTGAAGTATTTGTGAGAGCATGCAAATTAGTTGTCCCACTGATTGAGGAATTTATCCTTTATTCTCTCCATTGATTGAGGAATAAAGTATGAGTTCTATAATGAGAGAATTAGTTGACTTAGTTCTAACTAGTCAAGTCCAGTTAGATTATTTTAACAAGTTGCTAAAATAATAAAATATAGTTTGTTAATGCTTGCATGCATGTGACAACTATTATTTTAGATAACTAAGGATTCACTCATGGATAACTGTTGCATGTCAGTTTTGTCAGAGACCTAGCTGAGATCAAATGAGGGACAATGTACTATCAGATGCTTGGATCTTCCCATGGAATATTCCTTGCATGTAGGAGGAACTAGTGTCCTCAAGGATTGCGTATTTGGACCTATGGTTGACAGCAGGTATGATTGGGGCCAATTCACATATGTTTTGTAATTGGACTCCAATCAAAATTGCGCAAGGAAATAGGGGATTGGTGGACTTGCGGCCTACATATTGAGGCATAGTGAATCTATGATCTTCATCTTTTGATTGCAGAGAGTACAAGATAGATCTTGAGCTGATATTTTCTGTAAACAGAAGAGGATTGTAAACAGAAGAGGATTTCCACTTGATTGATAATACAGTGTTGGGGGTTTTATGCTGGTGCTTTTCCCAGTGATATATCTGTGTTATGTGTGATTATTTCTCTTGATCAGTTATATGTGTTTATGGTTGATGTTTCTCATGAAATTGATTTTGCTTCCGCTTAATTTTTTGTAGAAGTAGATCATGTGTTTTGCTTTAGTACATTGCATTACCAGTTTGATCTACAGGTGAAATTTCTATAGAATAGGCTTTTCCTTTGTATATGCTACTTGGAAGAGTAGAACCTACGTGTACACGCGCTTTTACTGAGATGAACCAATGTATAGATCTGCAAATATTAACTCATAACTTCACTACTATTCCGGACTTCAGACAAACTCAGATCATGACATTTAAAGAATAAAACAGGTGTATGTAATCAGATCTAGCCCAACCAATATCAGATCATTCAATGATAAGTCATTTCAGGTCTCATGATCCTGATCCAACATTGAATTCAAGGTGCACAAAATATTTCAGATCAAATCACAAACATAGCCCTTGCAACATAAAATATACTTCAGATAGAAGTATTCCTTAGAAACCCTTTCACTTGCACACCTGGCCTTATGATCTTCTCCTCCTTATATAGTTTTAGGCCTTTCTCAATACCTTGGACCAAAACCACTTAGGACTCGTGGTATTCTTCGACGGGATAAAATAGTAGTTACTTTGATTAATATTGTGTGCTAATACCATGGTATTGACCCCTAGTATTGTCTCCTCTTGAATTTCCTTGATTTTCCAACATATACACGCTTTTATTCTTGTGAAAGTGCGTGTATACGTATACGCTCTTTTTGTTCTGTGAACCAGCATGTATATGTTGTTTTGACTAAGTGGACCTACGTATACATCTTAAATTGATTTTCACCATCCTTTACCTTCAACTTCTTCATTCTGATTAGTAGACTTTAGTTCCATCTTCATGTTCTTCTATACCATTGCCTTGTTACATTTGAATGGACCTATTACACTGTGGGTTTCCTTTCATCAAAATTGAACTAACTTGTGAGTGAGTTTCCATCAAGGACAACACTTGTATCGTAACACCAACAATCTCCCCCTTTGGACTTGATGGAAACCATGCTGGTGTTGATTACTACAAGCTATAGAAATTGTAAGAGATAACAAGCAACACCAAACTAGTCTCTCCCTTTGACATCAAGGGCAAAGGGCGGACCAAGCTATTCTCTCCCTTTGATATAAATTATGATTCCCATGCTCCCCCTGAGTACATGTCGAGTCTGCAGAGATATGTTTCAAAAGAATAACATGACTCTATAACTCAACTAAGTGAGTATGACCTCCCTATGACCAATGACTCATACATACATCAATCACCCAACCAAGTGGGGATACACCATATTTGACTCATCCACCCAACCAAGTGGGGATATACCAATTGTTTATACATGACAGAAATACATCAATTATTACATCATCCATCCCATGCAAAGTGGGGATAAAAATTACATCATATGTCCAACATGACTCATTCAAATATAGACCATGATAAAAGAAGTCATATGACACCCTAGATATTTACATGACTTATGCAATAGATTATATAAGTATCTGAAGCCATAATTGAACTCAGCAACCATAATGCCAACAATGCAGAATGGGAGTGAAGGCTAATTCTCCCCTAAACCTGTGATAGCGGTGCATAGTCAACAAGTCATTCATCAAGGCATCTTTTTCAGTGAGATAAAAATCAATGAACAAAACATCACATTAGAATGTAATCATCAATATCAGACATAGTATCCATATCAGAGTTTGACCCACTATTTTTTCTATTAGAAAAAAATATATGCTACTTCAACCACAGAAACCCCCATGTATACGTGACTATACTTCATGAAACCCACATATAATAACCTTCCCCTGAAAACTAGATGTAACAATAGGATGATGTGGCAACTACTCCCAACTTTTGTTTGAGATATTCAAAAGTTTCTCTCAGAAGCAATTTGGTGAATATATCAGCAACATGTTCTTTGGGGGGAACATACTCCAACTTAACCTTTTGTTCAAGCACTTGTTCTCGTAGAAAATGGTACTTAATGGGTATGTGCTTGGTCTTGGAGTGCATGACAGGATTTTTCGAAATACTGATGGAACTTGTATTATCACATAGAATGGAAATGGGTGGAGTACATGTGATTTGAATTTCTTGTAATGTTTGCATCATCCAAAGTAGTTGTGTGCAGCAAGATGCAACAGCCACATATTCTGCTTTAGCGGTAGATAAGGCAATTGAAATTTGTTTCTTGTTGAACCAAGACACTAGTCGTGAACCCATATAGAATGCACCTCCACTAGTGCTCTTTCGATCATCGACATTTCCTGCCCAATCTGCATTTGTATATGCATGAAGGGTAAGATTTGTATCTTTAGGATACCATAGTCCAAAGTCCTGAATTCCTTGAGGATATTTAAAAATTCTTTTAACTGCCTGAAGATGTGATTACTTTGGATTTTCTTGGAACCTTCCAACAATTCCTACTGCATGCATGATATCAGATCTGGTACCTGTTAGATAGAGCAGAATTTTGATCATAGATCTGTATGTTGGTTGGTTTATTGATGGTGATTCATCATTAGAA
Organism: Pinus tabuliformis; assembly: GCA_031772625.1. Classification (NCBI taxonomy): domain Eukaryota; kingdom Viridiplantae; phylum Streptophyta; class Pinopsida; order Pinales; family Pinaceae; genus Pinus; species Pinus tabuliformis. The sequence goes on along the minus strand of CM062805.1, from coordinate 543,968,345 downwards.
CTAAGACTGCATCATGTTACCATTGGAGTACATACTGGTTCAGAATCTTCCATTCCGTACTTCTTCAAGATCTACTTGAGATATTTTGTTTGTGAAAGGAAAATACCATATTTTGTTTGCTATACTTGTAGACCAAGAAAATAAGTAATTTCACCAAGTAAGGACATTTCAAATTCTTGTTGCATTACTGAAGAAAAATTATGACTCATGGATTTTTCATTGCTACCAAATATGATATCATCAACATAAACAACAACAATTAGCAATTTATCATTTTCAATCTTTGTGTATAAATTGCTATCTATAGAACCTTTTGTGAAACCTTGTTGTTGTAGATATTTGTCAAATCGGTAATACCAAGCCCTTGGAGCCTGTTTTAGACCATAGAGAGCCTTTTTGAGCTTGCATACGAGTTTTGCATCATTTCCACAAATGAATGATTCTGGTTGTTCAATATAAACTTCTTCTAAATATCCATTAAGAAAGGCTGATTTTACATCCATTTGATATACTTTGAATTTTCGAAAACTAGAAAGAGCAAGAAACATCCTTATGGATTCAAGTCTGGAAACAGGTGCAAAAGTTTCTTCAAAATCTATACCTTCTTGTTGAGCATACCCTTTGCAAACAAGTCTTGCCTTGTTTCTAATAACTTCTCCATTTTCATTCAGCTTATTCTTGAATATCCATTTTGTTCCTATAACATTTTTATCATGAGGTCTAGGAACTAACTCCCAAGTATCATTCTTTTCAATTTGGTCAAGTTCTTCATCCATGGCCTTGACCCAACATTCATCTTTGCAGGCTTCATTTACATTCTGAGGTTCTGTGGAGGATAGTAATGCTAGATAACTTGAGGTCCCTATAAGAGTTCTTCTTGTCTGTACTCTAGACCATTTTTCTCCTAGAATTTGAGATTCTGGATGATTCTTTTGAACATACCTGGATGGAGTCTTTTCCCTGTCTTTTGTATCTTCTTCTGGTGCTTCATTGGTTTCTTCTTCTATATAATTTTAATTTGATGCGGGAAAGCATTCCCCATCTTCCTCATTGTCATGTTCCTTTGTTGATTTCATTTGTTCCGGATTTTGGAATGCTTCATCAATTACAACATCAATGCTTTCAACAATTTTCTGAAGCCTTTTATTATAACATTTGTATCCTTTACTTCTAGATTAATAACTAAGAAGAATTCCTTCGTCTACTCTGGGTTCAAACTTACTAAGATTTTCATCAATCCTTTTGATGAAACATTTGCTTCCAAAGAATCTAAAGTTCTTTACAGTAGGAGACTTACCATACAAAAGTTCATATGGAGTTTGATTTCTATTTACTCGAACAATTACTTTGTTAAGAATAGTCACAACATCAAATGCAGCTTCACCATAGAAGGTCGCAGGAGTTCCAGATTCATCAAGCATAGCTCGAGCCATTTGTTGAACTGTTCTGTTCATTCTTTCCACCATGCCATTTTGTTGAGGAGTTCTTGCGACAAAGAATTGCCTTTTTATTCCATGTTGTTCACAAAAGTCAAAGAATTCATCTGATATGAATTCTCCCCCTTAATTAGATCTGAGACATTTGATTTTTTGATCTGATTCATTTTTAGCTAAATCTTTGAAGGCTTTAAACTTTTCAAATGCTTCATCTTTATGGTTTAGTAGACCTATCCAACACATCTCGGTAAAATCATCAATAAATAAAATAAAGTATTCTTCTCCACGAGGTGAATTTTTCCTTGTTGGTCCACATAAATCAGTATGGATGAGTTCAAGAGGCTTACTTGCTGATCCTTCTTTTTCATTGAAGTGAACTCTGGTTTTCTTACTGACTTGACATGGTTTGCATATGGTATTTTCTGGGATGCTGATATCTGGAAGATCATGAAATACCTTGAGCTTGCATGCTTTTATTATTTGAGAAAAGCTTAGATGTGCCAATCTTCTACGCCATAGCTAGTTTTCATATGTTTTTCTTAGATAGCATTGTTGTTGTCCTCCTTTGAGTATGTATAAGTTGTTTGGATTTCTTGTTCCTTTGATCATGGTCTTTCCTATATCAAGCTCATGAACCACACATCTGTTTGATCGAAACACAACTTCATTTCCTTGATCACAAATTTGACTGAAACTCAATAGGTTATGCTTTAAACCATCTACATACATGACATTTCCAGCTTTAACCTTTTCTTTCAAGAAGATAGAACCTTTACCTTTAATTACAGCTGGAGTGTCATTTCCAAATGAGACATTATTTTCATTTTCTAAAGCATTATATGAATAAAGTTTCTCTTTATCACCTGTCATGTGTTTGGAGCACCCGTTGTCGATGTACCACTGATTTTCTTGTCCTTTTGCATACAGAGCTATGCCACATCTTTCTGATTGAGATTCCTTCTTTCTCCATATCTTAGGATTTAATGATGTTTTCTCCTTTTGAAGTGATGGCTGAAATTTTCTCTTGCATTCTGATTCTTCATGACCAAAGTTGTTACAAATCGAACATTCTACTTCATTTTCAAGTGGAGAAAAGTTATTATAGGAACTTTTCTTGATTCCTATTACACTCCTTTGATTTCGTGCTTCTCTAGTCATGATGGTTTTGTAAGCAACACATTGAGCAACCTTATGCCTAAAGTTATGACATGAAAAACATTGCCCATTAAAGAAGTTTTTGTGATCATAGAATCTCTTGCAATTGTTTACCCATTGGTTGAAGCTTCTACTGACATTCATCCTTGGAGTAAATTCAATATGATTTACCTGATGAATAATTTTAGGCCTTTGCTGACGATTGAAATATTGTTCAATGGTCTTTGCTGCATCAGGATAGCTTCTGGTGGAGCCTGAAGGCTTTTGTGATTTAGATGATTCTTTAGTATATCTAAGACCTATCTTTATCAAAGGAGAACATTGAACTTTTATGATTTCATTTAAAGTTTCAGATCCTTTAGCAAATCTAAGATTAAGAGATTTTGTCTGCTCATGTTCTTTTCTTAGGCCCACAATTTCACATTCTAGATTTTCATTGTGTTTTTCTCTTTTAGTGAGTTGGTCTGTCAATGTATCTATGATCATATTCTTTTCTTCTAAACAGATTTTGAGATTAGTGATTTCTTCAAGAAAGTTTTCCTCTTCTAAGGAATCCAAAAAATCATCATTGTCATAAGCCATGAGTAGTCTATAGTCTTGTTCAGTTTCATCTTCATCACTATTGGATAAGCCATCACTATCTTCATGCGTGTAGTAACTCCTTCTATTCACAACCTATTTTCTGTTTCATTTTTCATATTCCTTTCCTTTTTCATATTTATCTTTATGAGGACATTTGGTAGCATAATGATCGACTCTACCACAAGCAAAGCATTTGAAAGGTAGCTTACCTCTGAATCTTCTGGAACCTTGTTGAAGCTTCTTGAAAAAATTTACCTCATCTTCTTCTTCTAAAATGTGTTTTGATTCATTGTGCTCTTCCTTTTCTTTTCCCTTTGCTGATGCTTTAAAAATGACTTCTCTCATATCTGATGGACCTCATTTTATCATTTCAAAGGAAGTTAGGATTCCATGGAGTTGAATCACAATAATAGTTTGAAGACCCTATTTTTCTTCTATGGCAGACACTTTTGACTCAAATTTAGAAGAGAAAGATCTCAAAATTTTCTCAACTAAAGTAGCTTCCTTTATCTCTTCACTCAGATTCTTCATAAAATTAACAATCTCATCTATACATAAAAAGCAATTAGCAACACTCTCATCACTATGCATCTTAAGAGTTTCATACTGAATTCTGAGAGTTTGAATCTTAGCACGTTTTACTTGAGAGTCTCCTTCATAGCTCTGAATGATTTTGTCCCATATCTCTTTGGCTGTCTTGAGTTGCACAACTTTGACAAATTTTGATTCTAACAGACTTCCCAATAACGTATTGATAGCTTTGGCATTGGTTTCATATAACTTCTTACCTGTAGAGTCTCTAGGAATCGCTGCTAGAAATTGATATCCTCCTTCCACAATTTCCCAAACATCGACTCCAAGCGATTGTAGATTGGCTCTGGTTCTTATTTTCCAATATGCTAAGTTGTTCCCATTGAAGATTGGTGGTCTGATGGATCCCGTGCCTTCGTGATTATTCATCTTGAAAGACCTTCCTCCAAGCGATCAAGCTTCTTCTGAAGGACCTGCTCTGATACCAATTGTTGGAAATAATACTGAGAGGGAGTTGAATTAATATTATTTCCAACAATAATTTCTCATTTCTCAAATAGTTTTATATATGCTGCTTCTGTGAAGTGAACTAGCGTGTACACGCTACTATGCTTAGAGAAACCAGCGTATACCCAGAGAACTTATGATTTAGTCAATTTATCATGTGTTGATCTTTAACTAGTGCATCAATAACTTATTAAACAGTGCAGTAAAAACAGAATAAACCATCACATATAAGCAACACACATGAACACCAAGATTTAAGGTGGAAACCCAATGCAGGAGAAAAACCACCTGTTGTTGTCATCTTTGTCTTTTTTTAATATTAAGAAAATCTGTTTACAATCTTGTACTGGTGTAGACTCATACTAGTACAAAGGCACCCACCTACAGAAGGCTACAACCTTCTGTCGTTTTCCAGCTTCTACTGGAAGGGAGCTACAACCCCTTAGCTCTTGTACAAGACAATGTGTTAACTAGTACGTAGGCGCTAGCCTACAGAAGGCTATGACCTTCTCTCTTGTTCCAGGGACCATGTTTCATAAATTTTTAGACTAAATGATCCTAGTACACAACAATACAAATGAAGGCCTTGTTTCATCAAATTTTCATACTTGACCCATCAGAAACTTTGAAACTCAAACTGCACCAACCAACAATCAGTTAATCTGAACAATCAGATCACTATCACCAGAACATTGTGTTGAACCCAGAAACCTGCATCATCATTCAAAACCAGTTGTAACCTCAAAAATCATGCATCAAAATGTATACGCTACTTTACTGAAACCAACCTGCATGTATACGCTACTTACTTTAACAAAACCTGCGTATACCCTCAAAAACTACTGAAACATAAAACTTCTGAATCAAGTCTGTACCAACTAGCAATATACTGAACATCTACTATCAAATTTTAGACCTTTACACAGGCAGTAGCAGAGATAACCCTTCTTACTTAGGCAATCAATCAGTCAGACACCAAACTCCTTATGCATTCAGTTTTACATCCAGATCTAAGAAGAATTCATTGACAGACAATAGTAAAACAATAGAACTGATAAAATAGATGAGTCAGATCTAAAGAATAGGCTTTTCCTTTGTATACGGTACTTGGAAGAGTAGAACCTATGTGTACACACACTTTTACCGAGACGAACTAGCAGATAGATATGCAAATATTAACTCATAACTTCGCTACTATTCCAGACTTCAGACAAACCCAAATCATGACATTTAAAGAATAAAACATGTGTACATAATCAGATCTAGCCCAACCAATATCAGATCATTTAATGATAAGTCATTTCAGGTCTCATGATCCTGATTCGACATTGAATTCAAGGTGCGCAAAATATTTCAGATCAAATCACAAACATAGGCCCTACAACATAAAATATACTTCAGATAGAAGTATTCCTTAGAATCTCTTTCACTTGCACACCTAGCCTTATGATCTTCTCCTCCTAATATAGTTTTAGGCCTTTCTTAATACCTCAGGCCAAAACCACTTAGGACCCATGGTATTCTTGGACAGGATCAAATAGTCATTACTCCACTCAATATTGTGGGCTAACACCATGGTATTTACCCCTGGTATTGTCTCCTCTTGAACTTCCTTGATTTTCCAACATATACGTGCTTTTCTTCTTGTGAAAGTGCGTGTATACATATACGCTCTTTTTGTTCTATGAACCACCGTGTATACACTGTTTTGACTAAGTGGACCTGCATATACATCTTAAACTGCTTTTCACCATCTTTTACCTTCAACTTCTTCATTCTGATTAGTAGAATTTAGTTCCATCTTCCTGTTCTTCTGTACCAATGCCCTGTTATATCTGAATGGACCTGTTACACTGTAGGTTGCCTTTCATCAAAATTGAACTGACCTATGAGTGAGTTGCCATCAAGGACAACACTTGTATCATAATGCCAACAATCATGATTCAGTTAGTTGTAGAGGTGGACCAGTCGGAAGTGCTAAAAGATCCCCATTTTCACTTTGAACTTGCAATGTGTTCTGCAAACCATTTCAAAATAGGGGCCCCATTGTATGACATATTAGCGCTCGGTGTGGTCCTAGTGGGCCACCAAACAATATGCAAGGACCACAAACCAACCCCGCTATGTGATAGATTAGGTCCAAGTGTGATCTAATCTGTGATAACATTAGGAATTTGGTCAAGATCTTTACAACAACCACCCCCCCATTGATTCAGCTAACAATAGAAACAATTTTCATATCTTAATGATAGTATCTAAGAAGGATCCAGTTGGGGAAGGAAAAGCCAACGAAATGTGATAAGGGGGATTTTCCTTACTCAATTTTCCTGATTGATAGACCCAATTATTTATGATATCCCCCATTCCTTCATAGCCAAATAACTTGCATCTAGTAAGTCACAGGAAGAATATGTCAAAATGAATCTGCAGGAACCAATCCCTAGGAGTTTTTCTGTCAGCGAAGCCAATTTGATTTTAATTCCAATTGATTATTGGAGACACAAGATCTCGTTGCTTGTAGATGCTACATGAATATGTCCCACCATTGTGGTAGTGAATAAGGAAAGAGATTAGTTTGACATAACAGTCAAATCCCGAAGATAATTTGTTGTTTACTTTACAGTCATACTAAGTCTGGCTTCCTTAAAAGTCAAGGAATCTCTACTCTATTATTATCCAGCTGACCACAACAAACGGTTTGGGGATGATTCTATGCCCAACGGTAGGCTCAAATACACTGTCTTTCTACAGCTGGCCACCCCAGAGCCCTGCTACTAGTGAACCCTCCTATACTAGAATTCTCTTAAGAAAAATAATGTCTCATATCATCCTTCTCATCCATTAAAAAAACAATTTGTTGAAAAATGGGAAAATGTGTCATTATGCAAATTTCTACTTTTTGTTTTAGGTTTTTCTTAACTCAACTTTATTTTTACTCTTTTTTTTTTTTAAACTTATTATTTTTAGAGTTTATTTATTTTTAACTTCTCTTCCTCACTTATTATTTTATTTATTTATTAATTATATTCTCACTTTATTATTTAGTATTTTATTTATTTTGTTGTTGTTGATATTATTATTTTTTAAGTTGATAATATGGGTAATTACATTATAGTAGCAAGCTTTTGACAGCCTTGTGAATTCAAAAAGATTGATGTTGGAGAAATAAACTACTATATTAGAAGCATAGCGCTGTAGGGTATGACCTCTATTCTAATATCTTAAGTTAAAGATCTGAATGCTATTTTATTTCAACTTCCTTTCTCATATGATTGATATAGGAAAGCTAGAAAGTGTGATTATAGAAAAAGTTATAGACGATAGATTGAAAAGATCACTCTATAACCTATCTATGATGTATTATATGTATCCTATTACTTTCTTACTATTCACTTTCTTCATCTTTCAACATTGTTACTTCATTATTATTCACCTTATTGATCATGTAACTCTTAAAGTGACCTTCTTGATAGTACCATGAAAATTAGTAAATTTAAAATGACCAAATTCATCAAAAACATATACAAATGGATAATGATGATCATTTAAAATTTTGAAGTGGCAAGGTACAATTGGAACTGATCTAGATCCATCTAGAGTGTCAACTTATCTAACATTGAGAGCAATGAAAATCTATTGAAATACAAACTTTCTTCAAACTGTACACTTTAACGACGCTTTCTAGGCCAAAAGATTTAATCATTCTTAATACCTAATAAATAAAAAAAATTACAAAAATCTAAAATAATTTATCAACCAACCATACATTCTCATTATTATATTTCACTCTGTAAAATTTTCCCCATTTTTTGCATCAAGCATTCCTCCCTATTCAATTGGATTCTATTCTCTAAGCCTTTCTCATTCTTTCCCAATTTATGCCATCATATATTATTACCATCCAAATTACTTGCCATCACAAGTCATTGAGGCTCATTTTACAGCGCAATATGATATGTAACCATGTCCGTCGGTCATCAAAGTTGAAATTTTATTCATATCCGCAAAAAAAATAAAAATAAAATTAATAAACTATACAAATAATGTCGATTCATAAAAAAATTTACATATGAAAAAATTGGATCCCTCTCAGCTCATGTTAGATCCGTATTTAAAATGGATCTATACTGATAACAAACAATTTCCAATAATACGACTCAACTTAAACTTTATTTCTCAACTTTGACGAAGTGCAGAGTCCACAATTTTCTATTCAATATCCCGTTTCGAATTTGTAGGTGGGCACAAATCTGAAAACACTTTCAAAATCCCGTTTTGAATTTGTAGGTGGACAGAAATCTGAAAACACTTGCTTATTGAAACCCATGAAGCGTAAGTACATGGAGAATGCCACTCATGTAACTCCAAATGAACTTATCTAGAAAATATTGGTATTATGGAATCCAGCGACATGAAAGAGATTAGTATCCAAAAACATTTTCTTCGTGGAATTGCTCATCTTCTAGAAACAACTTTTAAATTCATATCTCCTGTCAATGCCACCCACTGTTCCACGCGTCTTACATGCATGAAGATTTTATTTACACATGGATGGTAACTTGCCACGGAAGGTTACAAATATCTGTACCATCATCATGAATGAGACTCAGTGCACTCCATTATGCACACGTCATAATCATGTGCATGCACTGATATGGATGGTTGAATGTTGATAAAGCATTTTGTCCACTGCTTAACCTATTCGAGTTTCGATATTTATATAAATAGTTAAAATCTCGGGTGGCCAAAGAAGGTACTTTTCTTCACCATATTATAGGTATATCATGGGTTAATTTTATATGTAAATGAAAATGATATGTGATTTTTTTTAATGGAAAGAGATCTTAATTTTATAACTAATTAGATTTATTTTAATTTTAGATTTATTAGTTTTATTAATCTAATTTTTGAACTATCATGTGTAGAGAAAGATCAAATTTTATAAGGAGTAAATTTTATGTTTGGAGTGTAGAATTTGAGGAAAAGTTTGCACCTCAAGGGATTTGATCTCTCTCCACGCATGATAGATCTGGAGTTAGATGAACCTACATTGATTCTAGTTAAATACAACAACGTCACATTTTTAGATTATCATTATTATATATATGTTGAGATAAACTTCATACTTCAAAATAATACATTATGTTTTCTTTGCTTGACATGACCATACCATTCTTTTCTTTAATTTAGTCTATGTTGCTTGCCTTGAATGGTTTGTACCTCATGTTTAGATGCTTTGAGTGGTTTGCGTGTTTATGTGCTTGGATTTGGATGGTAATGTTTATGAATGTTACAGTTGTGTTATATTTCTATACGTGTATGTAATTGTTTGTTAATAATTAGTTGGTGATGTAGAAGGGAGACAATCATATCAGTAGTTTGTCTAGGATGCACATCTATTTCATTTTATTTTAGGTATCACAACTTTTGACATCTAATTAATTTAATAGTGTCCCTCAGAGTACTTTTAATAATTTAGTGCCTCAAGATTACACTTGAAATAATTTGTTTCTTTGCTAATCTTAGAAATGATTATTTCCTTAAAAAATAATTGAATCAAGAAATAACGTAATTTTTTAATGAGTAATTAGATTTACAAAATATTTACTCTGTTTCTCCAAACAATTATCACATCTCTAGTTTCTATATATCTTAAAAATGAACCTTGAATAATATTTTGATGAATTTTTTTGAGAGACAAGTTGTTTTGAATGTTCATAAATATATCTTTTCCTCCAATAAATATTTTGAATAATTTTTTCTATGAAATTATCTACCAGTAATTTTGAATAGCAATTGTCTATTAGTAATTAGTTGGTGATGAAGAAGGGAGATAACTTTGTCAAAAATTAATTTGCACCTTGCAGAAGGATTGATTTTGCACATCTATTTCATTTAATTCTAGGTATAACAATTTTAACAAATAATTAATTTTTAATAGTGTCTCTTAGGGTATTACTAACTATATATTGAAAAATATTTTAATAATTTACAACCTCAAGATTACTCTTGAAATAATTTGTTTATTTGCAAATGTTTGAAATAATTGATTCAAATATTATGATGATTTTTTTAATCTATAATCTGTTTTGCAAAGTCAAAAAATAATGTGTTTTTGCATTGTTTTTAATGAGTGCTCAGATTTACAAAATTTCTAAATTATATGCTCTCCAAACAAACATCACATCTCCATTTTCTATATATCTTAAAAATAGATCTTGAATAACATTTTGTTCATTTTTTTCATAAACTATTTGTTTTTCATAAATATATCTTTTTCTTTAATAAATATTTTGAATGTATTGTTGTTTGCAAATATTTGTTAGTAATTTTGAATATATGTAATTGTTTGTTAGTAATTAGTTAGTGATGAAGGGAGACGATCTTGTCAAGAATAATTTGCATTTTGTAGGAGGATTGATTCTGCACATCATTCATTTAATCCCAAGTATCATAACTTTTGGTAGTTAATTAATTATTAATAGCATCCCTCTAGGTATTACTAAATATATCTTGAAATATATTTTTAATGGTTTACAGCCTCAAGATTACTCTTGAAATAAATTGTTTCTTTGCAAATGTTTGAAATAATTGATTTCTTTGGATAATATTTTGATAATTTTCTTTTATCTATAGATTATTTTACAAAATCAAGAAATAATGTAGTTTGGAATTTTTTTAATGAATGGCTAAGTTTACAAATTCCCTAAATTATCACATCTCTATTTTGTATACATCTTAAAGATAGATCTTCAATAACATTTTGATGAATTTTTAAAAGGATTTATTTTGAAGGTTTATTACTATATCTATTCCTCTAATAAACATTTTGAATATATTGCTTTTGATGAATTTTAAAGAAATGATTTATTTTAATGTTTATTAATATATCTATTCCTCTAATAAAATTTTTGAATATATTGTTGTATGCAATGGTCTATTAGTAGTTTTCAATATATATAATTGTTTTGAATGCTTATAAATATTTTGAATATATTGTTGTTTGCAATTGTTTGTTAGTAATTTTTAATATATGCAACTGTTTATTAGTAATTAGTTAAAAGGGGGACGATCTTGTCAATAATTAATTTGCAGTTTTCAGGAGGATTAATTCTACACGTCTATTTCATTTAATTCCAGGTATCACAACTTATGACAACTAATTGATTCTTAATAATGTCCATCGATGTATTTCTAAAAATATCTTGAAGAGTATTTTGATGATTTTTTTAATCTATAGTATGTTTGGCAAAGTCAATAATTGATGTATTTGATTCTTTTTAATAAATTGCCATATTTACAAATTCCCTAAATTATCCATTTCTCCAAACATTATAATAGATTTGAAGGATTAGAAATTGTTACAAACAAGTTTTGAGAAAGAAAACCACACATGTTTATTGATTGCATTGTTATAGATGATTAGTGTAAGGATTTATTATGCAAATTATTTTCATATTAGGATTTCTTATGGAGTTATTTTTGTATTTTTATTTCATCACATCTCATCTATATCTATATCTATATCTATATCTATATCTATATCTATATCTATATCTATATATATCTATATCTATATCTATATATATATATATATATATATATATATATATATATATATATATATATATATATATATATATATATATATATATATAGCATTTTGATGAAGTTTTGTTGAGAGATGATTTGTTTTGAATGTTTATAAATATATATTTTCCTCTAATAAATATTTTGAATATATTGTTGTATGTAATGTGTTTCAATGTTTTGTATTGATTAAATTTTGGGTCAAGGTTAAAACAAAGTGATAAATGAGAAACCATATCAAAATTTTAATTAAAATGAAACTATAGATTCAAATGATGTAGTTCAATGACATTTTAATTTTAATTTTATATCTAATAAAAATAATTTCTAAAATCAAGATTCATTCATTCTTATATGATTTCATCTTGTGAATTTTACTATATTATATTTGCAAAAGATTAATTTATTTCCTGGATTGTTGGGTAGGTTATGTATAGAACTACAAAATTTTCAAATTTATGTCAAATTTATGATATTTTACTAAAATTATACAATATTGGAAATTGAACTTATAAGTGTGCAATTACCTTAATTATTTAACTATCTCTTTCATTCAATCTTTGTAGAGTATATTCACTATATTTAAGTTGGATAGAAATTGAAATGTTCACTATGTTTTTGTTGTAATTGTCTTTATTTAAATTAAAATGCATAATTGGAATCAATTAGGTCATGTATAAAACTGTAAAATTTTCAAATTTATGTCAAAGATCGGCATGATATTTACTAAAATTGTACAATACTCGAAATTGAAATTATGAGTGTGCAATTACCTTAATTATTTAAATACCTCTTTCATTCAATCTTTGTAGAGTATATTCACTATATTTATGTTGGGATAGAAATTAAAATGTTCACTAACACCTTAATATAACTTAATCTTTTCTGAACTGCCCAACTTACAAAATAGTAAGTCAAATTGAACTACCCAACTTACAAAATAGTAAGTCAAATTAGAATTCCATGAGACATTGATTTGGTAGTTTACTAACACATTACTTAATTTCTTTCCAGCCCCCTTTTATCTCACACTACTAACATTGAGTTTCGATTTATTCATGAAAAGATCCATTAAAGTAAAATACCACTCCATCTAAAAAATATAAAATTTATTCCAAAACAACTTATTTTTAATTTTTGGCCTGTTAATATGGCTTTATGAGTTTCAGAAAAAGGGTTTTATAACTATTCTAATATTTTGAAATGTGTTAAAATTTACTTAAACCATTTTTAATTATATTGTGATTTTTTTGTTATTTCAAATTTAATTTTTAGTTATATAAATGAATTTAACCTCTTCAAAAAACCTTTTTTTGTTAGATTCACTGTGGAGAGATCACATTTCAAATTTAAAATCAAAATTTAAATTTATGGGAGAGAATAGGTTGTTAAATCTCTAGAATTGAAGCCTCATCAACACCTTTTACAATATACAACTTGGTCACATCGATCACCAACACACCACCATTGATGGCTTGTTTGTCCTATCGGCCCCATTCTACCTCCTAAGAATTTTAACAATTCAAAATATTGTTGTAAGATTAATTATATTTGAATTCATTTGAATTCTTATATATTTATTTTTTGTTTTTTATTGAATAAATATTTAATTTTAATAATTTTAATTTTAAAAAGACATGTTTCACCAACAATAGAGTTGGAGCCTCATCAACACCTTTTACAATATACAATTTGGTCATATTGATCACTAACACATCACCATTGATGGCTTGTTTGTCCTATCGGCCCCATTCTACCTCCTAAGAATTTTAACAATTCAAAAGATTATTGTAAGGTTAATTATATTTGAATTGATTTGAATTCTTTTATATATATATATATATATATATATATATATATATATGTTTTTTATTGGCTAAATGTTTAATTTTAATAATTTTAATTTTAAAAAGACATGTATCAACTCTACCTCATCGCCCTCATATACAATGTGCCTCTTTGGCTCAAGTAAGCATTAAAAAGAATAAGAATTTTTTTTTACCTAATCCCACTCTACATTTGATATATATAAGTTAAAATAGATCTAAATTAGTTTATATTTAATTATAGGTTGTTATGATATGCTTTTATTGTTGAAATAATATTTAGTTTGTTTTATTTTTCTTAAATTACAACTATGTAATAAATAAGTAAATTGTGATATTGTGGTATTTTATTTCTGTTGGTTAGTACTTTTTAGTTACAATATATAGAATTGTCCACCCAAGTGAAAGAGATTTTTAGGTTTTATTTACTTAAGCTAGGCTCCCACTATTATAAAAAACAAATTCTTGAAGATGTATTTTCTCAATAATAGTAAGAATTTAACCTTTTCATTCTTTTCTTTTGTGTGACTAATTGTTCAGTGTAAAAGCACTACTTGGAATGATATGTATCAATATTCTAACATCATTATTTTATTAATTTTTAAATAAAGCTAGAAAGAAACCCTATAAGCTTTAAGTTATGTATTACAGGGATACGAGTTCTTGGAGGAATAAGGTTATTTAACCACTTTTTTAGTTGTAGAAAGCTAGCATAGATTCATCTTAACCCCATATATATCAAGAGCCAAGAGGGATAAAATATTGTAAGGCTCAAAACTCTTTTAGAATGCAAAACTTAAAGGTTGACACCTCAACAAATTTAGTGTCTCTCAGTGCTTCATAGGTTGATGGTTAAAATAGATCTCTCTCTCTCTCTCTCTCTATATATATATATATATATATATATATATATATATATATATATATATATATATATATATATATATATATATATATATATATATATATATATATATATATATATATATATATATATATATATATATATATATATATATATATATATATATAAACTTTATGCCAAGCATGAAAGGAATTACACATGTCCTTTATTTTTAGCAACACCAATAAAATATTTTGACCATATAATTCTTTGTAAAATGGTAATTTTTCATTGTTTAAATCACATTTCTATGGATTCGATGCCTTCGAAATCCCCTTGGGCACTCATATTGTGTAGATTATATAGCTTAAACTTGTAATTCCAACAAGTATTTACTAGATTTCAAACAAAATTGATGAGAAATATACCTAGAAAAGGACCAAAACATAAAATAATTAGGCTATGTGAAATGTTTAAACCATATCTATTTTCTTTTCCACTTGATTTATATAAATAATTGATGATATAATTATGCGTATTAGGCTTAAAATTACGCTCATGATCAGACACATGAAGATTCAACGGTGAACCCAATTCCATTAGTAAATATGTAGTTGGTGAGTAAATATGTTTCTTTGTGGTGCTTTGAACCGAGTGCATGTATCAACATATTACTCTGATAAGTACTCTCCTTCATACCTTAATGATAATCTACAAGTAACTTTGGTTGACTCACCTTTAGTAGGTTGGATCAAGGTTTTGAAAAAGAAAGGAAAGAAAGGTGCTTTGAGGGTGCTCCGAGGGCCGTCCCCATGTTGCGTGATTCTTTTGTTATTATCTCTTCAAATTTGCCTTGTCTCCCCTACTATTCTTTGTCTCATACATTCCAACTATGCCCATTCCCTAGGTGATTAGACATTGATATTGGCTTTGTATGTCTCTCTATAATCCTTTTTTTTGGCATTATTAATTGATGAGTAGAGTTGCTTACTATATATATTATTTTCAACATATACATATATAACATTGAAATAATTTATTTACTATGGAGATTAAAATATTTAATGTATAACATATGTTGTTCAGAATATTTTCTTTTTGTTATTAAGATATTTTTAAATGCACATCTCCTTCATATATGAGAAGTATTTCTTTATAAATAATATTTAAATATTAAAATACTTTTTGTTATTAATATAGTTTTACATATATGTCTTCTTCATACTAAGAAGTAGCTTTCTCTATATTTCTATGTATTTATATGATATTGAAATATTTTTCATATTAGTAACTATTAAAATATTTTATTTATGATCCACAATGAAATTTTTTTATTATTAATTTTTTTTTAAAGGTTACATATCAACTTCATTATATAAGAATTGAATGAATTACAAATCTCCCTTTTATTGAAAAGTAATTGAAGTTTTTTCCTTTTTAATTATTTTGTTTTAAATTTATATATATGATGTTGATATGAAATTAGCATAGCATATAAATTCAATAGACATCTAAGGAACTTACTTTATGATTTAAAAAATCATAAAAATTAACTAAATTGTAACTTTTATTTTTTAATTATGGCCCATAAGGTTTTGAATTATTGTTGAATAGATGTATTGTTAAGACACTCCTTACCAAATGCTATGGTTCAAATGCCCCCATGGGTTAGCCAACAAAAGTACTTTATTTTTAATTTTTTTTTTTTTTTTTCTAAGTAAAGACTAGTTCTATATTAAAAAATTGAAAATATGTACATAGAGATCAGACCTTCCGAGGAGGCCGAGGCCAGTCCTCAAACAAAAAGACCTGGACAATACTGTCTAACCAGTCAAGCGATTTTACAAAAATACATCATAGTTCTGTTTTGTCCTGACATTCTGATTAACTGGACTTGGACTACAATTACCATAAACAACAGTAATCATAACTAGACAAAACCATTTAACATAGCTGACGCTAGAACAGAGGAGGAACAGACTAAAACAAACAGGATGAGATAGCTGCATAATCCACGACACAAGTTCAAAAAAGCTTGACATATGCACCCGAAGAAGTTTAGACCGCATGGCTGGGCGACGCTTGCTGCTCCTCTTTCTCCGGACTTGGTGAGGCCAGCCAAGTGACATATCCTTCCTCATCCAGAATCGGCTCTCCACGAGAGTCAGTGACCAAGTGAAGGCAGCCAAAACCATGCGGCGAATGTTCGCTAGTCGTATCCTTATCCTTAGCAGGGTTAGATGGCGGAGGATCTTCCTGGACCGGGGCTTCCTCAAACAGACAGTCAGCCCTGTAAACCAGCCCATTCATGTCCCCCAGGAGAATGCCACTTTCCTGAGCGCTTGTGGAAGCAGGGGAAGTCGAGCTGGTAGTGCGAGGCTCCTCCTCTGAGATGTACACAGTGAAATTGACAATCACCACTGGTCTAATAAGCCTACTTTGGAACCTGAGGCTGAAGGATTGATATGAGCCATTCGGGACATATCTCTCCTGGTCCGATATCGGGGATGAGGGGGGAACAGAGGCCATTGGGACCGCTTGCTGCAAGTCCGCATGAGCGAGGCCAACTCTGATGCCAGACCGACCCCCTCGTCGCGGAACTCCCCTGCTACGCGGCATAGTACTCAGAGCAAGAGACCTGAGAAGCCGCTCGAGCCAGTGTGCACTGGAGGCGTGAGGATCCCTGAGCATATCACAAGCATCGACAGAAGAACTTTGGTCATGAAATTGAACAGACTGCACCTTATAAAGAACTGAAACATTCACCGCCGCGGGAATATGACGCACATCCATTTGCCTGGTTTGCATCAAGGACAGAGTTGCCATGCTTGCCTTGAATGCGAATTCTCCTCGGGCCTGATCAGAAGTGAAGTCGCCTGCCTTGAACATTAACTGATAACCACCAGCACAAACCTCGGAGGATGCCTGCCTGCCATCCGTCAGCCTTGATGGTATCGTGGCGTGCTGCATAATTAATGGCTGGAGTAAACACCCGCATCCGGGGTATTTTTAAATTATTATTATTAATAATTAAAAAAATCAATATATGAGTTAAACATTTATACATTTAAAAAACATGTAACAAGAAAACATAAGATATTGATACCTATGGACATGATATTTTTTTAATTAAATTGAAAAGTAAAAATGACATAACTATCTTTGCAATAAATAACATGTCTATGGTCATAGTTATTTTATTGAAAGTGGGCTTCAAAATATTTGATCTATAGTCAATATTAAAATATTTTTTTTGTAATTTTTCCATAAATATATATATATATATATATATATATATATATATATATATATATATATATATATATATATATATATATATATATATATATATATATATGAAGTCGACGATAAATCAACACAATTATATAAATTAAAAGGTTGGTAAACGTTTGGTATCAATCCACAATAATTATCAAAACACTTACCCCCACTTTAACATGAATATTGTTGATCTATAAATATGATTTGTTATCAGTACCACATGCACAAAAAAAACCTTATCTCACTTCATATGACACATGTTTATATGAGATTTTTTTTTTTAACGAATCAATTTATCTAAAATAAAAAATTTCATAACTACTTTGAAGATAAATCTCAGCCTTTGATTTGTGTATATTATTGAATATTCTAGAACTCTAGGGAGGTTAAATTTTACCATCGGCTCAAAAATTATTGATGAATGTAATACCGCTTCCCGACCTCAGTGATGTAAATATATGTACTTATGATATTTAGGTTGGTGAGTGAGATACATGTGATTAATAGGTTAGTGAGCTGAGGTATATTGTTTGGACCTGTGTGTCCATATATATATATATATATATATATATATATAGATATATCTATTTTGGGACCAGTGTGCTCAAGTATATATGCATTAATGGATGTGAGGCTAGAGAGCTCAAAAATGTAATTATGATGTAAACATTGTACATATATGAATAAAATAATGGTTGGCTACAAACAAACTCCACAAAAAAAGAAGTATGGAGGGAACTCAACTCCAATAAAAGAGGGAAACCATTCTAATGTGATGGTTTTTGTTGAAAAGGAACTAAGGCCTAAAATGGCTTTGGAGGGTGCCACATGGTAGGATAAATCCATGCATATGTAAAGTGAGTGTTTTACCTATAAAGACATTTATTTAGTGGATTATTCCATTACGGAGTTATGGTTATGGATTAGTTAGTGAGTCGGCTTGGACTCTATAACTGATGGAGGCATGGTTATTCAATTAATCATGTCATAGAGGATGCATCTTGGTGAGAGATTTGGTGGCTCTGTTTAAGGCTTTGGTGGCCATGGAGTTCTAGTGGAACTTGGTTTGGAGTTAGTCAGTGTGTCCTATGCTTAGGCTCTGTAACTGATTGGGTGCTATTTCGTTTTGGCCTAGAAGGGTGTATGGAAGCCCCTGAGAGTAGCAGAGCTCCTAGAACCGGAGGCTGAGACCATTATTGGCTAGTTGTAAGGCATCAACGAGGAATAACTAGGTGCAGAGAAGGGATATTCCGCTTGGTTGGAGGTTGTGGGAGTGTAAGCCTATTGGTGGATACCGAGGCTATCGGGGTTGGTAACTTAGCCACGATATGTGATGTGTTACTTTGTGAATGAACTGTTTCCCTTGGATTTGAAGCCCCAACTCAGGGGTGACCAATAGTTGAGATATTATGAACTACAAATTCTATGGTTGGGTGGAATGTGGAAGACCTACAACCAGTTTCCTTTTTAGATAAGTGTTCATGTGTTGTTTAATTATTATGTGTGATTGCTCGTAAACCCTATTTCTAGGTTAGGCATATTTTATTTAATTGTTGTGCATGATTTTTATTCTTGTGTGTTTAACCCAAATTAACTATTTGAACAACTATTATTTTAATTGCTGCACATGACATTAATTATGCATTTAATTACCCAGAAAATACAACTCGAGGGTTTGTACCAGGCATAGTTACAGGATGTGGCGGTGTTGATATTAACAAGTTTAAAGGAACTTGATAATTAATGGTTGTCACTGAGGCCACTAGGAGTGATGCCCCAATTGGGAAGATTAAATTAGCCATCTATGGGATAGAGCTACAAGAAGCCAATAATGGGTCGAGACAAGGTAGCTTTGTATTGAAACAATGTATTTCTCCTAAAATTTTGTGATTGTTGGATGTGGGTATTATGTCGCATCACCTAGCAAGAGGTTGAGGACATTACAAGGTGTTATTAGAGCCAAGTTGTAGCTTTGAGCCTGCATGGGCCAAAAATACTTACATGAACAACTTACAAGTTGATCACCAACCATTTGATGGGGAATGGTTAAATTTCATAATTTAAGGTGAAATTTGCAGGGATAGAACCTATATAGGGATTGTGTTGTGTTATAGGTTTGGAAATTGGAAATCAATGGTGAAATTTTAGCAAAAATTTGCTAAAATCGCTTGAATAAAGAATTTAGGGAGAGAGGGAAATGTTTTATTAGAACTATATATTTTTTCATCAATAATAATGAAGTTCATCGTTAGGATCACAGTTTGTAGGAAGGTGGAACCATTGGTCGACTTTCGTTAGGTTACAATAAATATGCTCGTCAAATGTCGCAAAAGTAGTTGTTGTCTACTCATAGGGAAATTTTAGTTAGAAGTAGAGTTCCAAGAGAGATATATATATATATATATATATATATATATATATATATATATATATATATATATATTTATTTATTTAAAATATGTGTTGACGTTAGCAATGAGATGGATGGGACACATGTTAGGGTGATGTCAACATGACATGGTAGTTAACCTAGGATGGTGACTTTAAAGGACGACAGATGGCAGGATCCAGGTCATTGATCAGAAACAATATGGTATGTAGATCATATTGGTTGCAAAAGGTGGGGTTAACCACCGTGCAAGTTATAATGTGATACGAGATCTCATTCGTCAATTTGGGAAAATGTAGACCATTATATCTCTTTAGGTGTGAAAGGCATCGTTACATACCACACATGTTACAACCCAATATGAGATCTAAGTCACCTGATCAAAAATATCATGGTAATTAGAACTCATTAGGCATGGGAGGCCCATTAATGGTCGGGAAAGTCAGATTCGAATGACCCATCACAACCATTGATCAAAACACGCTAGAGTCATCTGATCTCATTGGGGCGTAGCTCTATAATAATGGTTGTGCTATTTGGGTGCGTGATGAGTTATTAACCATTGAATTAATGGGATGGTCACGATTTGATTTGGAAAGACATGAAAAGTGGGTTGTCATAGTAATGGATAAGAGGAGTGAACCTTATGCCCAACAGTAGCCATTTAACTCTCACCACATGGAAGTTCCGTGTGAATTGTGGAAGGCCTAACTAGGGACTGACATGGAAATAATAATAATGCATGGGTGCTAGGTGTTAAGAGAAAATCATGGAGGGCTAGTTAGTAGCCAATGTGAACTAAGAGAACTGGCAAGATACAACCAGTTACCATCAAATGGATAGAACGAAACTAGTATGCTAGGATATAGCAATGGGTGGTTACAAGTGACATATGAATGTTAGAATACAATTATAAAATATATTTACCTGTAGACTTGATTAGTTCAGGAGAGTGAAACCATCATAATATTTGCCAACTTATCCAAAAATCTACTAGTTTTTCATGTTAATTACTTGCAGGGCATTTTTGAGGCCCTGAATGATGCTTTTAGGTTGTGAAACCTCTGACAGCTAATGCACCTATGGTACAAGTAGCTATGATAGAAGGAGGAAAATCTCAAAGAAATATTTCTAATGATATATTACATTTATAAAATAGATTCAATATGAAGGATTTATGACCGAAACAATATGAAGGACAAAATGGAGTAAATTGGAAACTTAAAGGGGCACAACTCAACATCCGAGACTCAGATTGGGGAACAAAAGTAGTTGATGGAAATATACAAGGCTGTAAAATCCTGCCATCAAGTCATATTTGAAATTTTAGTGTGTGATTTCCCATAAAATTTAAAATAGTGTGTTGTGAGGGAATCGAAATATTGGGGAAAATAGACCAAAACTTCCCAAGGCCATAACTGTCAGCCCAGAAGTCGAAATTGGACAAGTGAGTAGAAAAAATAAATTTGTTTATGAGTAGAAGATAACTACCAAACCATAATTTTTATTTTAGGGAAAAATTCTACAGGAATTCTAGGAGAAAGCTACAGGGTTTTAAAGGAAAAAATTAGAAGGTTGAAAATTCGAAAGGGCTTAACTTTTATCCTAGATATGAGAATTGCACAAATACATAGTGAATAGAAAGCTATTGTCAAGGAAAATACATTGCGAAGCCTAAAAATTTGATATTGGGTGAGAATTTCAACCAAATTATTCAAGGAAACCTATAGGAGGTAAGCAAGGAAATTCATAATGAGGACCAGGAGAGCAAAAGATGCTTAGGGACCTTATAGTGAGGAATAAGAGGTTATGGTTGTGAATTTCAATAGGAGAAATGACGAGATTGAGTCAAATGGCATGGAGTTGAAAGGCGATATGATAGAGGTGTAGAGGAGGTCATGAGAAACATCAAAATGGAGGTACTTAGCTTCAAGGCTAATAATGAGAGGCTAGTAAAGGAGCAACAACAAATTAACAACCAAATCTTGTGAAGTCTGAACAAAATTTAGAGAAATTTGGACCAGTGGATTGAGTCTACGAGAAAACATGGGTATGATGTTGGAATCATGGAAAGAGTTGTTGGAATCTCACAAAATTCCAGGAGTGTTTCCAAGTAGCATTATCACTTAGCAAGAAGGTCAAGTAAGATGGCTTATACCACCTCATAATTAGGCATTAGTCCAAGTGTATCACTAGTAGGAAAGTCAAAACGAAGATCACAGGGAGAGCTTGGAAAAATTAAACCTCCCAGATTCAATGGGGAGCATAAGAAAAGAGAAGAAGATGAGGCTTGGTTGTTGGAGATGAGGAAATATTTGTAGTTGTATAATTACTCCTCAAATTTGGAAGCCAGAATTTCCATTTATCAATGGAAGGGAAAGGCAAATTGATGGTGGGAATAAATCATGGAGGTGAAGCACTTGGATGAAAGAAAAAATACATGGAAGAAATTTAGGGAATGTTTCTAAAGGAAATATTTATTAGAGCACTAAAATGAGAAAAAATGCAAGAATTATTTGAGCTCCAATTAGGGAACATGAATATGGAGGAGTATGGTCAAAAGTTTACTGAGTTGTTGAGGTATGTGAGCTTTATTAAGGATGAAAAAGTTAAAATTATGAGGTGTGTTAGTGGGCTACCATATTGGTGAAAATATTAAATTTGATGAGCCCAAGACCCTAAAGGAAACCATGAGAAAGGCATAGTTCTTGTATGAACAGAGTAAGAACAAATTAGTCCTTCAAAGGACTTTGGGAAGTAAGAAAAGGAATTTCAGGGAATAGAGAAAAAAATGATATAAACCCTTACTTTTCAAACATAATTCCCAAATAAATTAGTAGACATCACTAGCCCTTGATGAGCAAAGAGGGGGTGATTTGTCAAAAAAGAAACCTCAGTTCCATCCCATTAAATGTTGGGGATGTAAAGGAGATCATAGATACAAGTATTATCCTCACAAAGATGGAAAGTTGAGGGTTGTGCATAACCTATATGCATCAGATATAGTGGAAGATATGGGCAAGGACATGGTCAGAATTTATGCAACACGAGATAAAAATCAAGCTTATCACTAGGTGCATATGATTGAAATTGAAGGTAAGATAAATGATCATCCTATTATTATTTTAATTGACACAAGAGCTAGTCATAATTACATTTATTTGAAACTAATTAATAAATTAAATTTAAAGAAAACTAAGCGTTGCAAAGCATGGTTATTTCAACTGGATACAGGTACAAAGAGGAAAATTACAGAGTTGGTGAAGGAATGTCCTATTAGTATGAATGGGATGAAAAAACGACAAAATTAAATATAATTTCTTTGGGTTTTAATGATTGCCTAATTGGCATGGATTGACTGGAAGAGCACCATGATGAAGGAAAACAGAGAAAAGTTCAGGGTATAGTAGAATGGATATGTAATTTGCTACGAGTCCAGAAAATTAGAAGAGCACAAAAATAATTATGATGCCCATATTTTGGAGTTAGTGACTATAATTCATGCTCTCAAAATGTGGAGACTTTACCTAATTGGAAAAAGGTTTGAGTTAAAAAAATAACCATTATGGGTTACAAAATTTATTTGAGTAGCCAAATTTAAATGTCTGAGTGCACAACATGCATGCTACAATAATAAGCATTTGCGTGGTTGATTTATTGAGCATAGCTATAGAATATGAGAATTCAGACTAGCTATATATTGAAATGAAAAGTAACCTACAACATGTTGGGTCCCTATAATACTAGTGATTACCCCATTACTATTGTAGTTATACCCCTTATTAATATTGTTGTGCCCCTATTGCCCCCATATTGTTATTTCTGTGCCCCATAGAATCCCTCTATTGTTATTTTTGTGGCTTTATATTATTGTTGTTAGGTCGGCTGGATTATATTGTGACTCCTTAGACTCCTATATATAGAAAGGAGGTTTTGTCATTTGAATCATCCAAGAATTATTCGTTTATGTAATGTAAAGGAGGTTTCCCCATCGAAGAGGCTGAATTCTAAGGCGTTGATCTATCTTTTCTATCTTTTCTTGAGCTAGTTTCATAACATTTGGTATCATAGCTTTGGATTCTAGGGTTTCGCTGCTCCAAACAGTTCATCATGGAATTTTTTCTATAACTTTTTTTCTGTGACATTTCAGAAGTCACAAAAAATACCCATTTGAGAAGAAATCGCGTTGAACCTTGGGTCCAAATTTCAAAAATTTTCGCGCGATATTGGCGGAGATATGATCTGAGGAAGTTGGTCTTTTTTCAAACTCCTGAATTACATTCAAAACAGGTGACCTGGGGAAAATCGTCATAACTTTCTCTCTGGGGATCGGATTGAAATTTCGTAAGAAGGTACAAAAAGAGGACGGACTTTAGTTTCTTGTATGCATTTTTCAGATCCAAAGGTCGAAACAGTGACTCGTGGCACGTCGTAAAAGTTCGCTCTACTGAACTAGTCTATAATCAAGTCACTGTGGGAGATTTCGCATAACTCTTCCTTGGAGAATCCAATTTGGGTCAGACTTGTGGCATTGGAAAGAGGACATAGAGAGCTACTGCAGGTCACAAATTCAGAACTAGATGATCGAAAAGTACAGAGATACATCAGAGGCAATATCGAGCTCCTACAAAGTGAAAAAAGGTGTGTAGATTTTCTTAAATTTTTGCTTAAGCTTGGTTTGATTTTTTTTTTTGAAGGAATTCAAAGGGCATAATAGAGAATTATTATCGGTAACTGATGCCCCGAGGAAAGAAAATGCAAACACCTAGTAAGGAACCTGAAAGCTCTAGCATGACTCATGAAGAAGAAGAAGAAATGCTATATGATATATCAAAATTACAAGAACAAGTGCAACAAGTGTCACTTGCACAAAAAGCAACAGAATCTAAAATGGATGGTTCAAGGAAAGATGTAGAAGCTAAGATGGATGGTTTAAAGAAAGGTGTAGAAGCTAAGATGGATGGCATGGAAGCTAAGGTGAATGACATGGACGCTAAAATTGATGGCATGGATGATAAGATGGAAGAATTGAAGATAAATATGAATAAGTTGCTACAAGAAATGGTCACTAAGGGTGAAAGGGTACTAAAGGAAACTCATGATGAGAACAAAAGAAATGTTAATCATGATTCCATAGACTCTAATGTTGGATCAAAGACTCACCATGTTCCAAAAATCGATATGAGGAAGTTTGATGGCAAGGATCCCGCCACATGGATATTACAGATGGAGCAATTCTTCGATCTCAATAATGTGCAAAACACACAAAAGGTACGTATGGAAACTTTATATTTGGAACCAAATCAGTTTGTATGGTATCAATGGCTTTGCTCTCGTAAACAATTTATCACTTGGGCAATTTTTACGGAAGAATTGATAGCACATTATGAGGATACAAAAAGCAACACTTTTTTTAGCCAATTGATAAGTCTCAAACAAAAGGGTTCAATAATGGAGCACATTGAGGAGTTCCAAAAATTGAACATAAGGGTAAAAGATATTCCAGAGGAGCATAGGATTGATGTGTTCATAGGGTCTTTAAAGGATAATATCCAACATGATGTTCACCTTTGGGAACCTGATTCATTAGAGAAGGCATTCAGGTTAGCAAGAAAAATGGAAAGCAAAATTATGGCAACCAGGAAGCATACCACTCACAACTATAAAGACGGAAGTGTTGTTGCCCCTAGTCTTCCACAACCTATAAGGTTGACACCACAACAATTGGAAGAAAAAAGAGCAAAAGGGCTTTGTTACAGTTGTGATAGCAAATACACTAAAGGTCATAAGTGTGCTGAGAAGAAATTATTCTACATAGATTGTGAAGAGGAAGAAGAAAAGGAGCAAGAAAGGTCAAAAGAAGAGGATATACTCCAGGAACAAAGCCTAGATGAAGAACAAATAAATCCGACCATATCTTGTAATGCATTGGCAGGAATTACCACTCCTCAAACCATCAAGATAGAAGGACAAATCAAGAAGAAAAAGGTAATAGTGTTGATTGATTCAGGAAGCACCCACAATTTTATTCATTGTAAGGTAGCAAAAGAATTGAATTGCTTCCTATATCCAGCACCAGAGTGTCAAGTGATGATTGCAAATGGAGGAACAATAAATTGCTCTGGAAAGTGCCATAATATCAAGCTATCCATGGGAGAATATGTATTGACTAGCCCAATGCTTTCCATTCCAATGGGAGGTGCTGATGTTGTACTAGGAGTCCAATGGCTACAATCCTTGGGTACAATAGCTTTTAATTTTCAAGAACTTTTCATCAAATTTTCTACGGAAGGAAAGGAAGTTGAATTAAGGGGTATTGCAGGGAAACCAGGAAAGATAATCAGCTCTAATGGTATGACAAAGCTTCTAAAAAAGGAGCAAAGAGGTGTAATTGCACAATTATGTTCGCTAGATGTTTCCACATCGGAATCATCTATTTCTCCAGATCTCCAAAAAGTCCTGGACAATCATTCCAAGGTATTTGAGACTCCCAAAGGTCTCCCACCTATGCGTGATCATGATCATGCTATTCATCTGATTCCAGGAAGTGTTCCTCCAAACATCAGGCCGTACAGATATCCCTATGTCCAAAAGAGTGAAATTGAACGTATGGTTGCAGAAATGCTAGAGGCTGGTATAATTCAACCGAGTCAAAGTTCTTTCTCTGCTCCAGTAGTATTGGTGCACAAGAAGGATGGATCATGGCGCATGTGTCCAGATTATAGGGAGCTCAACAAGCTCACTATTAAAGATAAGTTCCCCATTCCTGTCATTGATGAATTACTGGATGAATTGCATGGATCAATTTACTTCACCAAGTTGGATCTTCGTTCAGGATATCATCAAATCAGAATGAAGATTGAAGACATTCCAAAAACAGCATTTAGAACTCATGAGGGTCATTATGAATTTTTGGTCATGCCTTTTGGCCTTACCAATGCACCTTCAACATTTCAAGGTTTGATGAATTCAATTTTCAAACCATTCCTTAGAAAATTTGTGTTAGTATTTTTTGATGATATACTAATCTACAGCAAGTCTTGGAAGGATCATGTTGAACATGTTGACAGGGTGCTACAACTATTGGAGGAGAAACAATTATATGCAAAAAGATCCAAATGTTTCTTTGGAGTCCAGGAGGTGGAATATCTGGGTCATATTGTATCTCATGAAGGAGTTAAGGTAGACCCTAGCAAAATTAAAGCCATTAAGGAATGGAAAATCCCCACATCCATAAAGCATCTGCGAGGATTTCTCGGGTTGACAGGGTATTATCGCAAGTTTGTTAAGAATTATGGGAGAATAGCAGCACCTCTAACAACATTATTGAAGAAAGATGCATTTTCATGGACTCCAGAAGCAACAAAGGCCTTTGAACATCTTAAAGAGGCAATGTGCCAAGCACCGGTCTTAGCTACACTAGACTTCACAAAAACCTTTATTGTGGAATGTGATGCTTCAGGAAATGGAATTGGTGCTGTTCTAATGCAAGATGAAAGACCCATTGCTTTTGAAAGTCGTCCAATCAAGGGAAAGTTTTTAAGCAAAGCTATTTATGAGAAGGAAATGTTGGCAATACTCCATGCACTTAAGAAATGGCGACCCTACCTAATGGGAAGACACTTCAAGGTAAAAACGGATCATGATAGCCTTAAATACTTTTTAGAACAAAGATTATCCTCTGAAGAGCAACAAAAGTGGGTCACAAAGATGTTGGGTTATGACTTTGAAATCATCTACAAAAAAGGGAAGCAAAATGTGGTGGCAGATGCACTCTCAAGAAAGGATGAGGATGTGGAAGCATTGTTGTGCGCCATTTCTATTATCCAACCAGATTGGATAAACGAAGCAAGGGAGGAATGGAAGAATGACGAAGAAGTGTGGGCACTTATTCGAAAGTTACAACAAGATTCCAGTACGTCTGATACATTTAGCTGGCAAAATGATTCGTTATGGTACAAAGATCGCTTATACCTCTGTAAGAATTCCCAGCTAAAACAAAAGATTCTTATGGAATTGCACACTTCTCCCTTAGGAGGGCACTCAGGATTTTTAAAAAATTACCACAAGGTTAAGAAGGAATTTTTTTGGGATGGCCTTAAATCAGATATTCAAAAGTTTGTGGCGGAATGTTTGGTTTTCCAACAAAAAAAAGTTGAAACAATTAAGACACCGGGTCTATTACAACCTTTATCCATTCCAAGCCAACGTTGGGAGGAGGTTTCAATGGATTTTATCACAGGTTTACCCAAGTCTGAGGGAAAGAGTGTCATCATGGTGGTAGTTGACAAACTTACCAAGTATGCACACTTTTGTGCATTATCACATCCATTTAAAGCCAGTACAGTTTCTACTGCATTTATGGAAACAATTCAAAAGCTACATGGAAACCCAAAGATTATTGTAAGTGACAGAGATCCCATTTTCACTGGAAATTTTTGGACAGAATTATTTTCTTGTCTTGGTACTCAGTTAGCTCATAGCTCATCTTATCATCCTCAATCTGATGGGCAAACTGAGATAGTAAACAAATGTTTGGAAGGATATCTTCGTTGCTTTGTATCTGATAAACAGACACAATGGGTCAAATGGTTGCCTCTGGCTGAATGGTGGTATAACACTTCCTTCCATACAGCAACAAAAATGACCCCATTTATGGCACTTTATGGGTATCAACCACCATCCATCACATCATATTTAAGAGAAAATTCTAAGGTTCAGGCAGTGGAACATCACATCGAACATCAACAACAAGTCCTCCAACTCTTAAAGGATAACCTCGTGTTGGCACAAAATAGAATGAAACAACAGGCAGATCAACATCGCAGTGAAAGAAGTTTTGATGTAGGGGATTGGGTATTCCTATGGCTACAACCATATAAGAAAATGTCCCTCAAGAAAGCTAAGAAGGATAATAAATTATCACCAAAGTACTATGGTCCATACAAGGTGTTGCAAAAGATTGGTACTATGGCATACAAATTGGAGCTTCCTACAGCTTCTCGATTGCACCCAGTTTTCCATGTTTCATGTTTAAATAAGGTTATAGGTGACAAGCTCCCAGTTCAAACAATATTTCCAGAACTTGACGAGGAAGGAAAAATTATATTGGAACCGGAAGCAGTCACAGAAACAAGAACTCGACAGCTACAAAATCGATCAATTTCAGAGTATCTTATCAAGTGGAAGTACTTATCCGCTGAAGATTCCACATGGGAGGATGAGAATTTTATGTAGAAGTATCCAGAACTACTCAAGCGTTGAGGAAAACACTTTTTTGAAGGAGAGGGGCATGTTGGGTCCCTATAATACTAGTGATTACCCCATTACTATTGTAGTTATACCCCTTATTAATATTGTTGTGCCCCTATTGCCCCCATATTGTTATTTCTGTGCCCCATAGAATCCCTCTATTGTTATTTTTGTGGCTTTATATTATTATTGTTAGGTCGGCTGGATTATATTGTGACTCCTTAGACTCCTATATATAGAAAGGAGGTTTTGTCATTTGAATCATCCAAGAATTGTTCATTTATGTAATGTAAAGGAGGTTGCCCCCTCGAAGAGGCTGAATTCTAAGGCATTGATCTATCTTTTCTATCTTTTCTTGAGCTGGTTTCATAACACAACATGAGAATGTGTGGCCGAAATATCGAGATTATGAGATAAGATAAGATGGGATTCTTCTCTATAAAGGTTGGATCTTTGTGCCAAATGTACCAAAAGTGAAAGAATTAATTTTAAATGAAATGCACATACTATCATATATTTGACACCTAGATTACCAAAAAACTATTATAACAATTAAGAAGCAATATTTTTAGCCAGGTTTGAACAAAGAAGTGGCTAATTATATAGCAATATGCCTAGAATGTGATTTTATTAAGGCCAAGAATAAGCACCAAGTTGGCTTGCTATAACCAATACCCATTCCTGAGTGGAAATGGGATGTGGTATAAATTTATTTCATTACCAGTTTTCCTAGAACAACAAAGGGGCATGGTGGTGGTGGATAAACGCACCAAAGCTATCCATATTATTCTAGTAAAGTTTGTGCATAAGGAAGCTAACATAGATAAAATTTACACGTGGAATGTTGTTAGGCTTCATCGAATGCCTAGGGAAATTATTTCGGACATAGATTCAAAGTTCACATCCAATTTTTGGATGGGTTTATTTAAAGGATTGGGTACTTATAATTTGAATTTTTGTAGAGCATATAACCATATAGAGTCTGATGGGAAAATAGAGTGAGTTAATGACGTGATTGAGGACATGTTGTGGATGTATGTGATGGATAAGCCATCAAGATGGGAAGATTACCTAAATTGTGTAGAGTTTTCCTATAATAATGGGTATTAGGCATCATTGAGATGAGGTCATTTCAAACCTTGTATGATAGAAGGTGTAATACTCCCATGAATTGGATTAATCCAGTGGATAGGATTATGGTTGGTTCATAATTGCTTAGAGATATGGAAGAGAAGGCAGTGAAGATTAAGCATAATTTTCAAACCGCCCAGGATAGGAAAAAAAGTTATGTGAACAAAAATGTAATTAACAAGGAATTCAAAATTCAGGAACATGTATTCGTAAGAGTAAAAGCAAAGAAGAGCTCATTGATATTGGGAAATTGTGCCAATTTGATAGGGAGATATCGTGGTCCATTCAAGATCTTAGAAAGGAACAATTTAGTTACATATAGGATTGCATTTCCTACATCTATGCATGTTCATGATGTGTTTCATGTTTCTTTGCTTAAAAAATGTATTCCTGGTAATAATCATGTAATTGATTGGCATATGATTCAGGTGTAGCTCGAGGGAGACTTGCAAGCCTAGTCGATGTGGTTTTTGGATAGGAAGATCAAAGTGCTCTAGAATTGAGCCATCCGTATGGTAAAGGTGCAGTGGACTATGTTTTCTCTTAATAATGCTACCTGGTAGTAGGAAGATGTGATGAGAGACGAATACCCTCATCTTTTTTCCTGAACATGTTGTATATATGTGTATATGTGATTTACTAAGGGTAGTGCATAAATGGGGGGGGGGGGGGCAGTGGAGAATGTAATACCCCTACCCAACCTCGATGACATAAATATATGTACATTTGATATTTAGGCTAGTGAGATGGATACATGTGATTAATAGGCTGGTAAGCTGAGATATATTTTTGGGACCCATGTGCTATATATATATATATATATATATATATATATATATATATAGATATTGGGGCTAGTGTGCTTGGGTATATATGCCTTAATGGCTATGAGGTTGGAGAGCCTAGGAATGTAATTATGATATAAACATTATACATATATTAATAAAATAATGGTTGGCTACAAAGCAACTCCATGGAAAAGAGTATGGAGGGTGCTCAACTCCACGAAAAGAAGGAAACAATTTTGATGTGATAGTTTCTGGCGAAAAGGAAATAAGGCCTAAATGGCTTTGGATGGTGCCACATGGCAAGATAAATCCATGCATATATAAAGTGAGTGCTTTTCCTGTAAAGGCATTCATTCAGTGGATTATTCTGTTATGGACTTATGGTTATGGATTAATCAATGATTCATGGGTTTGGAATCTGTGACTAAAAAAATAATGGTTATTCAGTTAATCATGTCGTAGAGGATGAATTCTAGTGATAACTTTGGTGGCTCTATTTATGTATTTGGTGGCAATGGATTTTTGGTGGAACTTGGTTTGGAATTAGTCGGTGATTCTTATGTTTAGGTTCTATAACTTACTGGGTGTTGTTTCGGTTTGCCTTATAAGGGTTCTTGGAAGCCCTTGAGAATAGCAGAGCTCCTGGAACCATAGATTGAGACCATTCATGGTTAGTTATCAGGCACATATATATATATTGGGGCTAGTGTGCCTAGGTATATATGCCTTAATGGCTATGAGGTTGGAGAGCCTAGGAATGTAATTATGATATAAACATTATACATATATTAATAACATAATGGTTGGCTACAAAGCAACTCCATGGAAAAGAGTATGGAGGGTGCTCAACTCCACGAAAAGAAGGAAACAATTTTGATGTGATAGTTTTTGGCGAAAAGGAAATAAGGCCTAAATGGCTTTGGATGGTGCCACATGGCAAGATAAATCCATGCATATATAAAGTGAGTGCTTTTCCTGTAAAGGCATTCATTCAGTGGATTATTCTGTTATGGACTTATGGTTATGGATTAATCAATGATTCATGGGTTTGGAATCTGTGACTAAAAAAAGAATGGTTATTCAGTTAATCATGTCATAGAGGATGAATTCTAGTGATAACTTTGGTGGCTCTATTTATGTATTTGGTGGCAATGGAGTTTTGGTGGAACTTGGTTTGGAATTAGTCGGTGATTCTTATGTTTAGGTTCTATAACTTACTGGGTGTTGTTTCGGTTTGCCTTATAAGGGTTCTTGGAAGCCCTTGAGAATAGCAGAGCTCCTGGAACCATAGATTGAGACCATTCATGGTTAGTTATCAGGCACCCTAGAAGGTAGGAACCGTCGAGGGGCCGCTAGGTGTGGAGAAGGGATACTCCACTTAGTTGTAGGTTGGGATAGTGTGACCTTGTGGCTGGAGACTGAGGTTGTTGGGGTTGGTACCTTAGCCAATGTATGTCATGTTTTACTACGTGAATGTAATGTTTCCCTTAGAGTTGAAGCCCTAGTTGGGGGACGACCCATGGTTGAGAGATTATTAATCGCAAGGTCTACAAGTGGGTGGAATGTGGAAGGCCTGCAATTAGTTACCTTTTCAGATAAGTGTTCATGTTCTATTTAATTATTATTTGTGGTTACTTGTAAACCCTATTTTTGGGTTAGGGATATTTAATTTAATTATTGTGCATGATTTTTATTCCTTTGTGCTTAACCCTAATTAAAAGTGCGAACAATTATTATTTTAATTGTTGCGCATGGAATTAACTATACATTTTAGCTATGTATTTCATTACCTGAAAAAACACAAGTCGAGGGTTATTGCCAAGCATAATTATAGGCCATGACAATGTTGATATTAACAGGTTTAAAGGAATTGGATAATTTAGGGTTGTCACTGAGGGCACTAGGTGTGATGCCCCAGTAGGGTGGATTAAATTAGCCAACCATGAGCTGGAGCTACTACAAGAAGCTGAAAATAGGTCGAGACAAGGAAGCTTTGTATCAAAACAATGTATTTACGCTAAAATTTTGTGATTGTTCGATGTGGGTATTGCGTGACATTTCCTAGAAGGAGGCCAGGTACATTAGCATAATTAAATTAAAATTATAGAACCCATATTCCAAATTGAACACTCGATATAAATTAACTAGATATCATTTTTTGGGATTCAACTATGTTAAGTAAGTCATTCATCTATGACCATTTCCATGGGAGGTAGTCGTAACTAACTAATTTCTCGTGATTTTTGAATAGTCCACTTAGCACTCATTGCATCGGGTGATGCTCATAGGGGTGAAGAAGTGGGATTGAAACTAGTGAAATAAATCACACAGCGTCAATCATCAATTCTGGGGCTTGCACCCAGTAACTAGGATTTCTCGGGAGGTCACCCATTCCAGATCACCTCTGGCTCAAGCGCGCTTAACTGTGGAATTTTCCCCACAATCAAGCCCACTTAGCTTGCTGCCCCATTTGCAAAACCTTAGCAAGTACTGTGCCTCATGAATATAAATTAACATTGATATTCAAATATTTTATTCAAGATTTACATTAAAATATTTTTAAAAAGTAAAAGAATTGCACATCTTCCTCAAACTTAAAAGTGAAAATAAAAGGATTTTTTTTTTTTTTTTTAATTTTAATTATTTTTATCTCACTATATAAAGTTGATATAAAATTATGTTATTTAATACAGACATCAAAGTTTTTTATTTAAGGTTGAGGGTGAGAATTTTTTATATTAGTTTTAAATATTATATGTCATTTCTGCGTTAAGCATGAAATGAATTACATATGTGCTTAATACTAGGTTGTAATATCAACAATGAGGAAGCACAATGATAATGAGACTATTGTTGTTTTATAATGCTTTTAATTAAAACTAACTAAATATATATTTTATTTTATTTTTATTTTTTTCTTGGGAAAAATGAACTTCTTATCAAGACAATAAAATGTTACATGTGTAGATGCAAAAGCATTGTTGTTTATGTCTGTCCTCAGATGACATAGAGAGAAACCGAGTAGTCTATGACAAAACCAGATGGTGTTGTGATACTCAAAAAAGTAAATAATAACCTGACCCTCTCCATAAACTAGAGAAAACAACCCGCATATAGTCAATATTAAGAAAAGCCTTTAGATCACTATATCACAAAAATGGGACACATAGTTATACTAGATCATAATGACAAATACGAAATAACAAGAAAAACATAAAGAGCTGATAAGATTGCATCAGAGAAGAACTAGAAAAAACCATTGCATGTATAGTATCACAAAGTTGTTAGATGACTAAAGGAGGATGATCTGAAACGTGAGTCCCCCATTCTATGGTCTCTCGAATATGCCATCTACCCAAAACCTGTTGAAGACCCTCTTTAGATAAGAGATTTGTGTATGTGTTTCGTTCCCTGTATATGTGTCTGATCCAAAATGGATCTTAAACCTCTAAGTCTTCAAATATCGGAAACAACGTATCAAAGTCAAAATGCTAAGGAATGGAGGAAAACAGAGATCACAGAGAAAAACACTATGGAATGGTGGAAACCCAAGTGGAGCAGAAACGATGTATCGTTGAATCAAAGCTGTTGGATCTGTCAAGATCAACGGTCGAGATTGAATCAACGATATCACATCGGAGGTGGCCAGCAAAATTATCGGAGGCAGCCATTGGGAAGTACGATCAACAATCCAACGATTTAACATGAGCCGTCGGATCAGACACGCAGATCCAACGGTGGATATTGCATCGCAATAAGCCAAGATGAGGACTTAACCACAGGCCCAAAGACCATGCGATATGTTATTTCCGCTTTATCGCATCGCAAAGGGAAGAAGGACTAAGACTTAAGGCATTATGGAAAGCCGATGTGCGATTGCGATATTGATCACATCACAAAGGGGAAGGACCATTGATCAGTCGCAATACTGCTGATGCACCAATCACCAATGAGGT
Source organism: Pinus tabuliformis (assembly GCA_031772625.1). Lineage (NCBI taxonomy): Eukaryota > Viridiplantae > Streptophyta > Pinopsida > Pinales > Pinaceae > Pinus > Pinus tabuliformis. The sequence continues at coordinate 543,933,076 of CM062805.1, read as the reverse complement.
CAATTGGAGCGATCGAAGATCAGGCAAACAATACAAAGGAGCGTTAACCATTGCAATATCATGGACCCGAAAGGATTTAAAAGCAGGCTTCATAAAATTTGAGTTTCGGCTTAAGCTTGGTGGACGGGTTTTTCAGTGTTTTTAATGTATTTCTGTGTATTGTTGTTTTTGAACGAAAAGAGCTATTTCGTGATTTCTGTTAAGAAGAAAGGCTAGACGATCAGGTTCACCGCGCCCACTGGTCCTTTCATTTAAACTGTTTCTATTATGAACAATTGTTCCCCATTATAAGGCGTCTTCATGTAACCAAAATGTGTTATAAAAACACGAAAAAACACAGAGCACAGGGAGAGTTTAGAAGCTTAGAATTAAATAGAGAAATTGTGCCAAATGGATAGAGAGCCAGAGAGCTAGAGTACAAAGGTGGAAAGCCGAGAATAGCAGAGCCAGAGAGGTTTTGAAGTCATCTAGGGGGTCTGGAGGTCGTGATACTTTGTGTTGAAGTGTAAACTCTGTGTAATGCCACTTACCGTTGTGTTGAGACTCAATGTTTGAGCTCACACTTGTAATCTTTGTTTTGAAGACATAATATAGAGGGCGCACTAAAATCTTGGACCAGGAGACGTACCTAGCAAGTCTGGTGAACTCCTTTATCATTTGGCTGTGTTGATATGTGTTTATTTATGTCTTTTAACTGTTGATTTTCTATATTTTTTGCAATCTTATCGATCCATTGCACTAAATAATATAGGAATTTCCTGCACATAAGGCTGTAATACCTTAGTTTCTATTTAAGATCACATTTCAGATCAAGTGGTTTTTGTTAAGGTTAGACAAGCTTGTGTAGGAATTTGAATGCTAACCAGATTAAAGCTCCAAAGAGGAGAATGAGAACTTGTTGAGGCTAATCCATAGATTGGAAGAGTCTTTTCTCAGAGAAGAATGGAAGAAGAAGCTCCATTGGGATCATAATCTCAGTTTATAGATAGTTTTATGACCATATGAGCCATGGTGGAAGAGATGTATCTGGAGTTCAAGAAGGGTCGAGGTGAAAGCACTTCAACACCTAAACAAGACAAAGGAGCAAAGGAACCTTTTCTATTTGCACCTCCAGAAGACAAAGGAAAAGGAGGAATGCCTCCTCCACCATCTCCTCCATCATCATCATCATCCTCAGAGTCATCCTCTTCACATAAAACTAGATCTTCAAAGAAGAAGAAGAAAACTTCTTTATCAAATTAGATTTTAAGTTTGATTTTCCAGTTTATGATGGAGAACTTAATTTAGAGAAGCTAGATAATTGGATAAGGCAAATTGATGTATATTGTAGGGTGCAGAACTTTAAATCAGAAAGGAAGAAGATCCAGCTGGGTAGTCTTCGACTTGGAGGAACTGCACTGGTATGGTGGGAAGGAAAGACACAAGCTGATCTTCAAAAACATGGTAAAATCATTTCTATCTGGAATGAATTTGTTTCTGCTATCAAAAAGAAATTCTATCCTTTGGCTTACATGCAACAGGGAATGATGAGTTGGCAAACTCTTTGGCAATTGAAGGGACAACGTGTACAAAGTTATACTCAGGAATTCAGGAAAAGAGCTTTAACTCTAAGTATTTCATTGGACTCACTTGAGACTTTATTGAAGTATATAGGTGGTCTTCATAGTTATTTAAAACATACTATACTTATGTTTAATCCCACTAGCTTAGATGATGTATCTGTTCAAGCAACACATCTAGAGGCTAGAGGTAAGAATGTAAACCCAGAGGTTGGGAAATCATCTAAATATTCTGTAAACAAGAACAAGGAAAAGAAGAAATTGAAATGGAAGGAGAGGAAAGAAAACACTGTAAAGAAGGATAAACCTTCATGCACTCATTGTAAGAAAGAAGGACACGATGAGGCACACTGCTGGTCTTTGCATCCAGAACTGAAGCCTAAGAAGTTCAGGGGTAAGGAGAGAAAGAATGTTATTGCTATTCAGAAGGACTTGGGGTCAGACTCAGGTGATGAAACAACAGTTACAGCCACAGGTATTAAAGGTAAAGATTCTGAAGCATCCACAAGTAATTCTTCACAATCTATTGATAATGAAAGTAATGAGAGGAAGAGAAATGAGCTATTTCATATTAGAGTAATTTCCAAGCATAATAAGATTGATATTTTATTTGATACTAGATCATAAGTAAACTTGATTTCTGAAACAATTGTAAAGAAGTTGGGATTAGAAACAAAGCCTCATAAGAAGCCATATCCATTAGGTTGGGTATGTGATAAAACCAAGCTACAAGTCACGAGATAATGTAAACTTAGGTTTGCTATTGGATCAACATTTGTAGATGAGGTTGAGTTAGATATAGTTCCATTGGATATATGTGGTATTGTTTTAGGAAGTCCATACTTGTATGATAGAAAAGCTATTTTCTATAGAGCTGAGAATAAGTATCAACTCACTAAAGATGGAATAGAATATACTGTAAGGGCTCATAAACTTAAAGATAACTACTCTCTCATAAACTCAGGGCAGATGAAAAGAATTGTGAATTCAAGTAAGCAATTTTTACTAATGGTTGTAAAGGCAAAGGATCCTAAAAAATCCAATGCATTTGAAGGTTGTGATCCTAGACAGAAAGCTAATTTAGTTAAAGTTGTTTTGGAGTATGATATTCTATTTCAAGAACCTAAAGGTCTGCCACCCAAGCGGGAAATAGTACATGATATTCATTTACAGCAAGATGCTCCACTACTTAACATTGGAATGTATAGGTTATCAACTTTAGAGAATGTAGAGAAAAAGAAGCAGGTATAGGAGTTGCTCAATAAGGGGTTTATGCGACCAAGTACATCACCATGTGTATCGCCAATCATGCTAGTGAGAAAGAAAGATGGTTCGTGGTGAATGTGTATTGATTTTAGAGCACTAAATAAAATAATGATCAAGAATCGTTATCCTCTTCCTCGAATAGATGATTTGTTAGATCAATTGAAAGAAGCAGTTTACTTTTCTAAGTTAGATTTAAGAAGTGGCTATCATCAGATCAGAGTTGCAGAACAAGATGCTTGGAAGACTGCTTTCAAGACAAAGCAAGGACTTTATGAATGGTTGGTTATGCCTTTTGGCTTAACTAATGCTCCTGCTACATTTATGCAAGTTATGAATGATGTATTTAGACCATTTATTGATGATTTTGTAATAGTTTATTTAGATGACATTCTTTTTTTTAGTAAGACATGGGATGAACATGTAAAGCATGTGAAGCAGACTTTAGATGTTTTAAAAAGAGAAAATCTCTATCTAAAATTGTCGAAATGTGAATTTGGTAGACATCTTTAAATTATTTGGGTTATATTGTAGGGGGTGGTGAATTGAAGATAGATCCCTCTAAGGTTGAAGTCATTGTGAATTGGCCTAAACCCAAATCTGCTTCAGAAGTTAGGCATTTCCTAAGGGCAACACAATACTGGAGAAAGTTTATTGCTAACTTTGCATTGATTGCAGTGCCTTTACATGCTTTAACAAGTTTGAAACAGGTGTTTTAGTGGGGAGGCAAATAACAGAAAGCCTTCGACACTTTGAAAGAGAAAATTAGTACATCACCAGTACTAGCACTGCTAGATCTTCAGCCTCCATTTGAGATTGAAATAGATGCTAGTGACTATGCCATGGGAGTAGTGTTGATGCAACACCGAAATCCAATATGCTATCATTCTGAGACATTTACTTCTGTAGTAGTTAATTATCCTACATATGATAAAGAATTGTATGCATTAGTACAAAGTGTGAAAAAGTGGAAACATTACATAATGGGTAAAGAAACAATCATACATATAGATCATCAACCACTTCAATATTTGCACTCACAAACTAAATTGCAGCAATCAAGACATTATAGGTGGATGGGTTTTCTATAGCAATTTCATCTTGTCATCAGATATAAGAAAGGCATACACAATAAGGTTGCAGATATGTTATCAAGACCAATCATAAATGCATCTACTATACTTAAGCATAACTCAGTAATTCATGAAAGTTACATTGAACAATATGCTCAAGATGTAGATTTTAAAGATGTAAATGCAACTTTAAGTCATGGCAAATAACTAGAAGAATTGGATTATTACGTAAAGGACCAACTCTTATATCATTTGGGAAAGCTATGCATTCTAAAAACTGAAAGAGTTAACATAATTCGAGAAGCACATACTTCTCTCATATCATGTCATTTTGGTGTAATTAAAACAGTTGCATAGTTGCAAAGGTTCTGTTATTGGCCAAGAATGCATGAGACAGTTTCTAGATATATCAAAGGGTGTACTATGTGTGCTACAAGCAAGCCTAGTAATAGAAAATTAGGCTTGTACACTCCACTCCCAATTCCTTCTCATCCTTGGGAAAGTGTTTCCATGGATTTTGTTGGGGGATTGCCAAAGTCTAGGAAAGGTCATGATTATTTGTATGTAGTTGTGGACAGGTTCAGTAAAATGTGTATTTTGATACCATGTAATAAGCAGGTTACAATTGAACAAACAAAAAAGTTGTTCTTTCAAAATGTATGGGTTCATTTTGGGTTACCCACTTCTATTGTATCTGATCAAGACTCTTGATTTGTTGGGAAGTTTTGGTCAAGTCTATGGGAGTTAATGGACACCAGATTGAAGAAAAGCACAACATTTCATCCACAGACAGATGGTCAGATAGAAGTGGTCAATAGGACAGTGATCCAGTTTCTCAGAGGCTATTGCAGCAAGCATCCCAAGCTTTGGGATGAGCATTTGTGTTATGTGCAGCATGCTTACAACTATGCCAAGCACTCTTCTACTCAGAGATCTCCTTTTGAGACTTGTTTTGGTTTTATACCAAAGTCTCCATTGAATTTTGTCTTTGGTAAAGACATAGCAGTTGATGGACATAGTGATGTGGACAAAGCAACTAAGTTCATTGAACAAATCGAGGAAATTCACCAGACAGTATAGGAATAGCTGGAAAGAATTCAAGCCAAGTATAAGGCAAGACATGATAAGCATCGAGTTGAGTATAGTTTCCAAGTTGGTGATCAAGTCTGGCTGTATATCAGCAAAGATAGAATGCAGGGTGAAGGTAAGAATCTTAAACTAATAAGGTATGGACCTTTCAAGATACTTGAAAAAATTGGTGAAAATGCTTTTTGCCTTGATTTACCAGCTTATATGCAGATCGATTCAGTCGCTAATGTTGAAAACTTGAGATTGTATGAACCTTCAATGATTGAAGATCCTGAAGAGTAAGGTCAGTTGCCTCCTATTGAGGATCTGTTGCCTGAGTATCTCAATGAGTTGCAGGACACAATTCTGGACAGGAAGGTGAGAACTACACATTGAGGGGATGTTGAGTACCTGAGAGTAGGACTCAAGGGTTCAAATCCAAGCAAGGCACGATGGATAGAAATTGGACAAGTGAAGGAACAATATCCTCACTTGATTGATGCTTAAAACCAACTTTTGGTGGTCCAAAAGCTTTTCAGTGGGGAGGCGTGATCCAAAATGGATCTTAAACCTCTAATTCTTCAAATATCGGAAATAACGTATCAAAGTCAATATGCTAAGGAATGGTAGAAAATAGAGATCGTTGAGAAAAACACTATGGAATGGCGAAACCCAAGTGCAGCGGAAATGATGTATCGTTGAATTAGAGCCGTTGGATCTGTCAAGATCAACGGTTGGGATTGAATCAGCGATATCGCATTAGAGATGGCTAGCGGAATTATTGGAGGCAGCCATTGGGAAGTGCAATCAGCGATCCAGTGATTTAACATGAGCTGTCGGATTGGGCGTGCAGATCCAACGGTGGATATCGCATTGCAATAATCCAAGAGGAGGACTTAACCACAGGCCCAAAGACCATGCAATATGCGATTTCTGCTTTATCACATCGCAAAGGGAAGAAGGACTAAGACCCGAGGCATTATGGAAGGCCAATGCGCGATTACGATATTGATTGCATCGCAAAGGGGAAGGACCATTGATCAGCCGCAATACTATAAATGTGATGATCGTCGATGAGGTCGATCGGAGTGATCAGAGATCAGGCAAACAATACAAAGGAGCGTTAACCATTGTGATAGCATGGAACTGAAAGGATTTAAAAGTAGGCTTCATAAAATTTGAGTTCCAGCTTAAGCTTGGCAGATGAGTTTTTTAGTGTTTTTAATGTATTTTTGTGTATTGTTGTTTTTGAACGAAAAGAGCTATTTTGGGATTTCTATTACAAAGAAAGGTCAGATGGTCGGGTTCACTGTGCCCACCGATCCTTTCGTTTAAACTATTTCTATTATGAACAATTGTTCCCCGTTATAATCAGTCTTCATGTAACCAAAACATTTTATAAAAACACGAAAGAACATAGAGCACAGGGAGAGTTAAACAATTCATAATTAAATAGAGAAACTATGCCAAACGGACAGAGAGCCAAAGAGCCAGAGTACAAAGGTGGAAAGTCGAGCAGAGTAGACTAGAGAGGTTGTGAAGTCATCCAGGGGGTCTGGAGGTTGTGACAATTTGTGTTGAAGTGTAAACTCTATGTAATGCCATTGACTGTTGTGTTGAGACTCAGTGTTTGAGCTCACACTTGTAATCTCTATTTTGAGGACATAATATAGAGGTTGCACTGAAAGCTTGGACCAGGAGACATAGCCAGGAAGTCTGGTGAACTCCTTTATCATTTGGCTATGTTGATATGTGTTTATTTATGTATTTTAATTGTTGATTGTTTATATTATTCGCAATCTTATTGATCCATTGCACTAAGTAATATAGGCATTTCCTACACATAAGTTTGTAATATCTTAGTTTTTATTTAAGATCGCATTTTAGATCAGTGTCAAACAAAGATGAATTCAAAAGCCTGTTTATAGTTAAATTTTCGTCTATGAATGGGATCAAAGTTTGATTTTGACATCTTTGTACTAGATTAAACTAACTAATAACATTTAAAGAATCTCCAAAAACTTGCACTGTATCTAAACCAAGTTCTCGAACCTGTCAGGCCAGGGTAACTCCAGAATGAATGAGCGGAAGAAAACTGAGATTGATTTATTCATTAGCTAACTATCAGTTATATACACAAATATGACGGATCAGTTCATCTTCTTGATGACTGTCCAGTTCACCCATCCGTTGAGGATTAGGTGTCAACATTCCCCCCCTTAATCTGAAGGGATGTTGGTGAGTCCAAGCATCGTTCTGAATCTTTCAAGCTTTTCTCTTCCAAGCGCTTTGGTGAAGATGTCTGCAATTTTCTCGTTTGTGGAACAATGACGGAGATGGATTGTTTTGGCCTCAACATGATGTCGGATCAGATGATATTTAGTATTGATGTGCTTAGTACGATCATGGAACTTTGGGTTCTTGGCCAACTTTATTGCAGGGGTGTTATCAATCATGAGTGGAGTTGATTGTATTTGTTTTACCTGCAAATCTTCAAGAATTTTCCTGAGCCACACAATTTCTTTCGTTGCTTCAGCTACTGCCACATATTCTGCTTCTGTTGTGGAATCTGCTGGTACTGATTGTTTGCGTGATCTCCAGGAGACAGCTCCTGATCCAAGACTCATAGCATATCCTGAAGTAGATACCCCAGTTTCTTTGTCTCCATCGAAGTCTAAATCAGAGTATCCAATCAAGTTGAAGTCGTCCACCTGTGTATACTTGATTCCAAGGTCTAGAGTTCCCTTCAAGTACCTTAGAACTCTTTTTGCAGCAGACCAATGTCCCTCACAAGGCTTTTGCATAAACCTGGAGAGGATTCCAACAGCAAATGAAATGTCTGGTCTGGTAGTAGTGAGGTAGATGAGACTTCCTGCAAGCTGTCTATACTTTGTTGCATCCTCAAATTCCTTTCCTTCAATAGATGTGAGCTTCAAGTTTTGTTCCATTGGAGTAGAAAGAGGATTACACTCTGTCATGCCAAATCTGTTTAACAAATCTCCAATGTATTTCTTTTGAGAAAGAAATATGGACTTTGGATGTTGGGTTACTTCAATGCCAAGATAGTAATGAACATAGCCCAAATCAGTCATTTCAAAATTTTTTCCTAATTCTTTCTTTATGGATGCAATATAGCTTTCATTGTTCCCTGTCATTAAAAGATCATCTACATATACCACAAGATATACAACTGTTTTGCCAACTTTCTTGACAAATAAAGTTGCATCATCAAGATCAAAATGATTGAAGTTGAGTTTCAGAAGATGCTCAGTTAGTTTTTCATACCAGGCTCGTGGTGCTTGTTTGAGGCCATACAAGGACTTCACAAGTTTGCATACTTTATGTTCATGTCCTTTCACAGCAAATCCTTCAGGCTGGGACATAAAAACATTCTCTTTTAGATCTCCATTCAAGAATGCAGTTTTTACATCCATTTGATGGACTTTCCAACCGTTCTGAGCAGCTAGTGCAAAGAGTGTCCGAATGGTGGCCCATTTTGTTGTGGGGACAAAAGTTTCCTCATAATCGACCCCTTCCTTCTGTGCAAAACCTTTTTCCACAAGCCTAGCTTTGTGCTTGTCAAGTGAGCCATCAGCTTTGTACTTGTTCTTGTAGACCCACTTGCAGCCAATTGGTTTGGTTCCAAATGGAGGATCAACCAGCTTCCAAGTGCCATTCTTTATGAGGGCATCATACTCCTTCATCGCTTCTTTCCATTCATCATGAGAAGCAGCTTCTTTGAAGGAAGTTGGTTCAAAATCTGTAGACAAGTTCAATTCACAATCATAAGTAACATCCATATCAACAGGTGAATTAGAGTTATCTACATCACCTCCATCTTGTCGGTTTGTATTTCTGGTTCCTGTTTTTCCAATTTCATCAGGTTGAACACTTTCAAGTGTCTTTGTCAGCCACTTTGGGGGACCTTTCTGAGATGGTCCAGGCTGTTCTATTGATTGAGTTGGGACTGAATCAAGATTAAGTCTCCCAATTCTATCAATTACATCACTTAAAGCGTCATCCGTTGTTGGAGTGTCATGCAGGGGAGATTGTTCTTCAGAAGGAGATTCCACATGTTGAGCTAGTATAGGAATCCCCCCTTCAAGATGTGGAATCTGATTATCAAACTCTTGGAATGATTTCGGTTTTGTGAATCTATCCAAGCGATCAAGTTGCCGCTCAACAACACTGTCAGATTTGGATGATTCAAGAAAAATGACATCTCTAGATAAAACAAACTTTTTATTTACTTCATCGTAAAGGCGGTATGCTTTAGATGTGTTTGAATACCCTAGGAAGATACACTTACGACTTCTAGCACCAAGTTTGTTTCTATGTACCTTTGGTATTAAAGCATAACAGGTGGAACCAAATATCCTGAGATGTTTTACCGAAGGAACATGTCCATACCACAATTCATAAGGAGTCTTGTTTCTTATAGCACTAGATGGACATCTATTCTTTATATATGCAGCACATAGAACAGCATCAGCCCAAAACATTATCTTTACATTTTTGAAGAAAAGCATGGATCGTACCATATTCAAAATTGTTCTGTTCATTCTTTCAGCTACACCATTCTGTTGAGGATTATAAGGCACAGTTGTTTGATGTTTAATCCCATGTTGGCAAAGATAGTGTTCAAATTCATTTGATGTATATTCTTTTCCATTATCAGTGCGAATAGACCCAATATGAGATTGTGCATCATTTTCAATCCATTTATGAAAATTCTTGAATGTTTGAAAAGCATCAGATTTGTTCTTCAATAAATAAACCCAACACATTCTGGTGTAATCATCAATAAATGTCATGATATATTTATTTCCATTTGCAAAAGGAACAGGCATTGGACCACATAAATCTGAATGAATGAGTTCAAGCTTCCTATGTGCTCTTGAATGTGAATCATGAAAACACTGTTTGCTATGCTTTCCTAGAATGCATGCATCACATTGCTTATGTTTTCTAGGAATGGTAGGCAAACCAGCAACACCATTTTTCTTCAACAAGCGGAGACTATCATAGTTTAAATGTCCAAATCTAGCATGCCATAATAAACTTGATGGAAGTGTACCTTCTTCATGATGAGAAATATATGAGAAATGTTGTGCATAAGCAGAAGTTCCTTGCAGTTTAAGAAGTCTTTCTTCTTCTATACCCCTCATGACAAGTGAGTGGTCAAATGCCTTTCTTACCTCAAGCTTGCCATCAAACATATGAATGGAGTGACCTTGCTGGCGGATGTGGACCAGGGATAGAAAGTTTCTCTTGAGCTGTGGGAGATATAGAACATGATCCAGAAGAAAGTCTGGAAGACCAGGCAGTTTAAGCCTGATTGTGCCAAGCCCTGATGGCTTGATTTTTGACTGATCTGCAAAGTATACTGCTCCATCAACATTGTTAGTGAAATCTTCAAAAAAATCTTTCCTATGAGTCATATGACAGGTTGCTCCTGAATCAAGCAACCAGTCATTTTTCGAAGAAGCAAGTGAAGCATTAAACAAATCTTCATTTACTCCAATGTTACATTGTGCCTCAATATAGTGAGCGGATTCAGGTGCTTTACCTTTGTCTGTGTCATCAGTTTTACCTTTCTGCTGATTTCTTCTCTGCTCAACTTTGTCCCATGGTAGCTTGCATGTAGAAGCATCATGTGATCCATTTCGTTTGCAGCGAATGCAATGCAGATCTGCCTTTTCTGCTTGAGAATGTCTGCCCCCCCTGCCTCTGAAGTATCTTCCTCTTCCTCTTCGTCCACCTCTTCCTCTTGTAGAATCTTGAGCAGGATGCTTTTCTTTATGAGCAAGGCAAACAGTCTCTTCAGAAGATTCAGGGATTGTTTTCTTTCCAAAGGCTTTCTCTCTTTCAGCAAATTTTTTCACAAGAGAGTCAAAGGTTATATCTTTAAGATTTCCATTTGCTTGTAAAGACTCAAGATAATTGGAGTAGGTAGGATAGAGTGCTTTGAGAAAGGCAATAAGAGAGATATCCAGCTCAACCTTAGTGGATTTAATATCATGCATTATAGACTTTATTTCAATGGCAATCGTGATCCCAACATAATAATAAGTTTCAATGAGAGGATATCTGCATAGTTATTTTTCCCAGTTCCAAGGCCTACTGATGATTTTAGACTTATGCGACTATTGATGTGAATAACCAGACCAACCCCACATCCATTATGTGCATTAGAAGCTCCATCAAAATATGCCCATGGAATCTGTGGGCTAATTTTTTCCTCTCTGATGATTCGTGGAGATGAAGTTGACAAAGATGTTGGAAGTAAAGAGAAAATTGCAGCAATTTCAATAGCTATGAGGGAGGGTGCCAAAGATATGTCATGAAAAATGCCTTTGTTTCTTTCCAACCATATACCCTAGAGGGTTATTGGTGGTACATTCCTCATATTCTCATCTTGTATTGCATTTCGTTAATTTTTCCAAGATTCCTCAATGTTTAAACTCTCCAGTTAAATCTGAGTCCCATAAGCCTCAGAGAAGCTTCCCATACTTTGAAAGTGAAAGGGAAACTTAGAAAAAGATGATTTATCGTCTCTTCTACATTTTTTCATAGCAACAATAGCCTACACCATGTTTATTTCTTGTCTGAAGATTGTCCCATGTCGACACTTTATTTTTGAGGAAACACCAGAAGAATAATCTTGACTTTCTAGGGAATTTCATTTTCCATAGTGGTTTTCAACACCATGCCTCTACACCCTTGACTCTCTTATCCATTTGATAGATGTAACCAAATTTAGGAGTATAAAATCCAGTTGGTGCATGAACCCATATGAGTTTTTCTAATCGATCCCTTATCCTAACATGAGTTCTTTACAATTCTTTGGTATATTCCTACCAGACAGCTTCCAAATTAGGATCTAAATGAAGTTCGTTAGCTATTTTCCAACCTTGATGCGATGTAGAGGAGCCGTCAATGTCTTCTACTTGTTTTAGGAAAAAAATTCCTGAATCATTTAGAGTTGATGTTAATTCCTTTGGTAGTTCATAGCCTTATCTTCATCCTACTCAAAGGTCAATGCCAATTCTGACTTTTTCCTCGTTCCCTATATGACACGATAGACCATCTTCAATAACCCTAAAATATTCCACTATTGCTTTCCAAATGACAGACGCATTTGGAGTTTTTTTATCTTTCCTTTGCATCCATTCCTTAATTGGAAGGGGATCGATGTACTTCCTTTTGACTACAACAGTCCAAAGATTATCCGAAGAAAGTATACACCATCCATATTTTGCTGCAAGTGATGTTACAAAAATAGGAATATCCTTTAGACCCCATCCTCCCCAAGCCTTTGGGAGGGCTATCTTTTCCCATGCCACCCAAGGGAGTACTCCTTCCTCCTTTGCTCCAACCCATAGAAATTGTCCACACAGTTTCCTTATTTGGTAGAGGATTTCTTTGGGTATCCAAGTGAGGGATATCCAGTATACATATATTGCTATTAGAACTGATATTATTAGTATAAGTCTTTCGGCCCTCGAGATCCATTTGAAACTCCAATGTTTTATGTGTTTTTCAATCTTGGCCAACAACCACATCCAGTCTTGTTTTTTATAGGAATCTGGTTTGAGATGGAATCCCAAGTATTTGAGACTATCCTTCATTGGTTTTGCTTCAAATGGAAGGTAAGTTTGAACCTTGTTGATTTCTTCCTGATAGAAACCTTCATGAACTAAAGAAGACTTTTGCTCATTTATACACATACTTGTAGCTTTAAGAACCATATTGATGGATTTTTTCATCTGCTGAAGATGCCCTTTGGACCCATCATTGAAAAGGAGAATATCATTTATAAAAAAAGGTGGGTTATGAAACTATTTGTGGCTACCTTGACCCCTTTGACATCCCCTCTATATTTTGTTGCGAGAATCAACTGACTCAACCTTTAATCAGCTAATAAAAAAAGAAGGGGTGACAAAGGGTACCCTTGTCGAGACCTCTCTAAGCATGAAAACAAGGGGATGTTGCCCCATTTATTAGGACTGCAAAACTCACATTTGTGATACATCCCATAAACCAATTGATAAAAGCAATATCAAATCCCAGATGCGTGAGAAATAGGTGTAAATAAATCCAGTTTATTCTATCATAATCCTTTGATAGGTCTATTTTTGCTATCAATCCTTTTCTTCTGCTCTTTTTAATGTTGTGAATAGATTCCTGGGTGACACCTATAGCTTCGTGAATATGTTGGGCATCTAAAAATCCAAGTTTCTTCCTGGAAACATTCTTTGATAGTATGGGGTTTAGCTAGATAAATATGATCTTGCTTATTATCTTATAGAGGTAATTGCAGAGAGAGGTTGGTCTAAATTCCTCAAAGGTATTGGGATCATAATTTTTAGGAATTAGGGCTAATAATGTGGAGTTTAAGCACTCTTATATTTGACCTTTGATCCTAGAATCCTCCACCACCCGAGTAAGATCATCCCCTATCAGCTCAAAGAAATTTCAGAAGAATTCAACTGCCCAACCATCTAATCTTGGGATATTATCTTTCTACATAGATTTAATGACTCCTTCTACTTATCCTTTCATTATTGAAGCAAAGAGACGATCATTTTCTTCCTCCTCTGCATATCTAAGAAATAATTGGGTAGCCTGAATTACTTTTGCTATAGTTGCTTGTTCTAGGGCACTAAAGAGTGCTTCAAAATGGTCTCTCCCCGTTGAGGCTAATTTGTAAAAAAAAAAATTGATGTATTTCCATCTTCTTTATGCATTTCCCAAATAGCATTTGTGTTCTTTCTGCCTCTTGCATAGCTTTGGAAAAAAATTGAGTTTTTGTACCCAGAAGCTAGCCAAATGGTTATGCTTTTTAGTCTCCATTGTTCTTACTTTTCTGTAAGATCTTCCTTTTTATACTTTCCAGTTGTCTTATGCTTTCCTTGAGTTCTTATGTCTCATATCCATCACCCTCTGGGCTTTCCAATCTATTGAGGACTACTTCAATGTTTTTTATTTCTTCCTCTTCCCTTATCCTTTTTTATTTTGCCCAGGTTATTGTAGCATGTTTCATTCTTTTAAGATTTTCCATAAAATGATGAGTCATGGGAGGGCCCTGTTCAAGGGAATGTGGGATCCACATGGCCTTTACCAACTTATTATAGCTTTCCTCTTGGAGCTAGGCTAGATTAAATTTAAAATGGCTTTCAAGCTTCCCACTTCTCCCTTTCAACTCTGGGAGAACAGGGAAGTGGTATGATTCTCCTCCCATCCCTACCCATTATAGAAAAAAGGAAATTATATTGATTAGATCTTCGTTCATCAGAAACTGATCCAACCTCTTTGCCACCCTTGCCAAACCCGCGCATATGTTCCTCTAGATTGGTCTGTTTTTTATCAAATTAATATCTATTAGCTTGTTGGCCATCAACTTGCTCATAAAAAAATTAGCCAAGGGATCAACTTGAGCCTGCAAACCCCAGGTCTCAGACATACCCAATGAGAAATTTAAATCCCCTCCCACCACCACATTAGGAGCATTCATGAAGGATTTAGATAGAAGGGAATTCCAAAAGGTGACCCTGTCTTGACATGGGTCGTAAATGTTGATGAGGGAGAGGTCCATGCATAGCTCATAGGAATAGACTTCATCACCAAGAACCAGATATGAACCCCATGAGTTTAAGAGCCTAAGATTGTTGTCTTTGAATCCCATAACTAAACCCCTCGATCTTCCCTTCACATCGATGTGACAAAGGACCAACCCAACATCAATTTGTTGAGTGAGGCCGACACACTTTCTTTAATACCTAAGGTTTCTTGAAGCATAAGGACATTTGGGCAAGTGTTCTTCATAAGGTTTTTCAGAGCTAGCTTCTTACGGGTGCTAGCTAACCCTCTACAGTTGAATGATAAAACAATCATTTGTCACCCACTTCAAGGGATTGCATCACTCTAACCGCCCCTTCAAGAGAGAGTTGTTTCCCATCCACTATATCCATTTTTTCTTTAATTTGGGCTTTGGAAATATTTGATTTGCTACCTCTAGTATTCTCAATTCTAGGTGGCTCATGAGCTTCGCCTAAACCCCTTATTGAGACACTAGAAATATCCTTCTTTTCCCTTAGACGTAGGTTGTAAGGAGAGGCCAAGGAGGATGAATGGTGTGAAGATGTCGTCTTAGGATCACTTGGGGTAGACACAAGAATTTTGAGGGTAGAGATGGAAGTAATGATACTGTCCAAACCACTTGACAAATTTCATAATGGAAACATTTCTGATATCATCAGCCTGGAGGGACCAAACCTTGAATTTACATCAAGCAGAGAGTGCATAACAGAGGATAAAGATGAGGGGAGGGGTAAAGTAGTACTTGCATGTTGGGGAAGAGGATCGCTGGCTTTGTGAGCATCCTAAACTTCCAGTCACTAACCATTCCCTTGATCTTCTTGGCAATCGAATAACTAATGAGGTCCTCTTCTACCTCCATCGGGCCGTGGCCAACATCCCGCTTCTCCCCTGCTTCTTAGGCCTGGTTTTCCCCTTCATCTTCAATATTGACAGGCTCTTCAACTCTTGGGGTACCTCTTTTACTTCTTCTTCTGTGAAGCCCCAATGGGTAGTCTCGTGCCACATGGCCATGTTTGTGACAACGATGGCAATGAAAAGGTGGTTCCTCATAATCAATCATTTGTTAGTGCATGTACCCTTGAAGGTGCAAATCAATTTTTTCTGCCAGTCCCTCCCTTGGGTCTAGCTTTACCAAATTCATACCACTATCCTGATTTTGGTTTCCTTAAAAGACATGTCTGCTTCAAGGAAGAGACCCAATTTGTTTTCAATTTACTTAAAAATATCTTTCGTCCAAAGCCGAGGAGGTAGGGCTGGGAGGTTGACCCAGACTGGAACCTCCTTAATTTTTTCTCTTTTTGCATCAAAGAGTAGAGTCCATTTCTTGAACGATTGGTGAGGGCTTGAAACACCAATTGCACTCAAGAACCCATTAAAGTGCTTCATGTTTACTAAATATGACCATGAACCACCCCTGAGCTAAAATGATCACCTCTAACTCATTTTCAAGTGTCGTCCTCCAACCCTTCGATATCCAATCAACGATGTAGTTGGACGAATAGAATATTCCATTTTCTCTCCCAACAATGATAAGTTCTAAAGATTCGATGGCGCTATCAATTTCTATTTCAACCCCGAGGACTAGATTAGGGTTTTTTGATTTTTTCCTAATGCATTTACCTTTCTTCCTCTTCAAGCTTGAAACTAGGAGTTTCCCTTCTTTGGTCCGTCTGTTTGGTTTTGTGCTCCATGCAAAAAAACATGGGATTTGGTTGCCTTTTCTTGTTGTTGACCTTCTATTGAGATATTTTTTCTTGTATCCTCCCCAATCTCTATAAATTGCCTATCATTCTCTTGTCGATGCCTAGTAGCCACCATCAAGACCCCCAAGAGGCTGACCTCCAACCCTTCTCCATTCTCCTTACCCGAGATTGCTTGGATGGTATTTCCTCTTTGTACCTCCTTTTCCTTTCCAGGGAGACCCTGATTTTCTCCACTCTTCTGCATCAGACTGCCACCCAGACTTTCTTTCCCTGAAGATATTTTTTTACTATCTATCTATTGGGGTTCCCTTGTCACTGCCTCTCCCTTCCTTTGAATAATTTTTATAGCATGGGTTATGTCAACTCTATGGGCTGAGCCCTTGTCCTTTGCATGAAAATCCTTGGCCAAACAATTTTTTAATCCCTCCTTCCCCTAGAAACTGTAACTCTTCACAATATCCTCTAGACCTCCTGTAAACCTTACAATCTCAAGGATTTCCACATAGTTTTTAGGTCTTACTTGGATTTTTGCCACTGCACAAAGTGGTTGTTCCACTTTTTTTGTTGATGATGTTTTTCCTTCTTGAAGACCCTTGTCAAATTCCCATATAGTTGTTGTGGCATGGTTAATCTTAACTTCCTCCATAAGCCCCAGATCACATTCTGTTAACTGCTCCTACCCAAAGAGACACATTTTTCTAGCTGGGGATCTAGTTGGAAACCCGAACTTGTCTAGATTCTTTTGAGTCGGCTTAGGGCCCCAAACTGATAATATGTCTTCCGGC
This sequence comes from Pinus tabuliformis, assembly GCA_031772625.1. Lineage (NCBI taxonomy): Eukaryota > Viridiplantae > Streptophyta > Pinopsida > Pinales > Pinaceae > Pinus > Pinus tabuliformis. The sequence goes on along the minus strand of CM062805.1, from coordinate 543,916,022 downwards.
TCAAGCTCCAGATTGAAAAAGTCTCTCAGACTAACTGTTTTCCACTTATTGAGTGAATACAAAAATTACTTTGTCGAATTCTTTGTTCTCCTGGTAACTTCCTCTTGGAGATGAAAATGACCAAGTTGTGACAGATTTGAAAATGGTTAACCCTCATTGTCGATATTCTAAAAATCCTCCAGTTGTGACAGGTGTGTACGGGGCCTCAAAAAAGTCTTCCTGATGTTGTCTATTGTCTAGATGTTGACAAGGATATGACACTATTAGCCATCTGTATAACTGGAACTTTCATCCTGAAACAAACCATAGGAGTCTAATTCCTGAAACCCTAGGCTCCACTCTCTCCTCCATGAAAATGTGTATTCTTTTGTTAAGTCAAATTTTTTTTTTTATATATATATATATATATATATATATATATATATATATATATATATTATAGTTAACATTGTTTTTTTAGTGATTTTTTTTAAGGATTCAACTTAAAACACACATCTTCTTTATATTGGGTTCTAAAATGCTCATTTCTACACATTGACAACAATTCATAACATATAAAGAAACCCAAAGAGAGTTAACATGTTTAATATAGATGTAAAATATATATTTGGAAATGTTGAATATAGAGTTATTGAGTAATATAGATAGAAGATACATAATTTGAAGTGTTGAGCATTTTTCATTTTTAGGTGATTAATAATTTTCCATTTGAAGAGTCCACTTCCCAATCCCTAAACTATGTTTCAAGTTTATATATATATATATATATATATATATATATATATATATGAACCCAATTATATTTTTTTATTATTTTTTAAACTAAATAGACTTTTTTTAAATGTATTGTTATTTAATACTAAGTGACAACATCTCTCATATTAAATTGTAAAATATCTCTCAACACAATAATTAGAATTTTTATTTTTTATTTTTTATTTAGTACTCTAAAATATAGAATTTATTAGAAATTTAATGTTAAATATATTTTTGTTTTGATTATTTTATTTAGGTTATTTGTCTAATTCGTAGGTTAATAATGATTCTATTTATATTATATGTTTTATGACATAGTCTATAATAGTATAATGAATAATTAACAATAAATAAATAATTTAATATTAAATTTTAAAATAAATTTTGTGAAGATGAAACAATAAAGGAGAAAGAGTTTGAGTTATGGTTAGGATTTATCTAAATATATATATATATATATATATTTTCTAGAATTTAACCAGGTTGAGTTTTGAAAGGTTTATTTTAGATTTTACTTATCATCATATCACTCTAAAATTTACTGAGGAGATGATTTATTTCTCAATCAAGTCAAGCTTTTTTTATTCCAAATATTTAATTTTATTAGAATATATGTTTTCTATCATAGTCTTTTACTAAATTTGTGTGCAATGCTGAGTCTATTCTTGTAGTCCAAGCTAAATTTGCTATCATTGAATCATAAAAGATTGAGTCTATTCATATATTAATTTTATAATATATATATGCATGAACCCACTTATGCATGAATCAACCAAAAATTCATGTCCAGTGCAAAGAAGATTCAACAAGAGGCTAGACACCATCCCTTAGTTGGAATTGTCATCCCCGGAGCCAAGACAAAAACCCCTCCTTTTGTCAAAGCATGCATAAGTGGAAATGATTACAAGCCTTTGGCCTAGTCTAAAAGATATAAAAACATGTTAGTATAACACCAAGCTCTCAAGATCTAAGGTCATATTTATAGTTATGCCCTTGATCACTAGTCTCTTGACTTCAATCTAGAAGAGGAGATCACAACAACTGCTAGTAGACATTTATTTCCCATGCTCAAGTTGAAATCATATTAGAGTGAGCTTAAGATACACTCGATCCAATTGAAAACAACAAGAAATATTTATGAACTCTTGTTTAGGACTAAAGGACTTACCCAAGAGAATGAAGGTTGATGAACATTCATTGAATAAACCTCTCCCTTCATCCATTTTCGTGAAATCCTACGTTCAAACAACAACAAAAATAGCATACAACAATATATTCAGAGAAATATTGAATGCATTGAATGAAGTAAATGTTTAAAATAACTCAAAATCATATACCGTATTGTAAAACATAGTAACCAAACAAATGAGAACTGAACCGAGTTATCACTTTTTTAGAAGTAGCAAAAAATTATTCGATTTTGAAAAGTGTTGATCCATAACGCACCTTTTTTTGGAACATATTTTTGATACTTCATATTTTCTTTGCACACTTTTTTTAAAATGTTAGTGACTTTCATGCCAATTTTGAAAAGTTTTGATGCAATGTCAACCCCTTTTTTTTGGGCTTATTTTTGACACTTTAAATTTTCTGATATATTAAGTATGGATAATTTTTTTTAATGTTGTTGACTTTCATGCACATTCTCAAAAACATCATTTTTTTTGTTTTGTTTTGTTTTGTTTCGAGATATAGTTTTGACACCTTTTTTTTTTTTTAATATTTGTTACTTAACCATTTAAATTAATATATATATATATATATATATATAATTTTTTTTTATAAACAACAAAGGGAAAAAAAAACATAAAAAAAACCCATAAAACAATGAAAATTCAAACATAAAAATATAAGAAAAGACAAAAAAAATATTAAAAAAGACCAAAAAATATAAAAAAAAATATATATATATCTATATCTATATATATATATATATATATATATATATATATATATATAAATAATATATATATATATATATATATATATATATATATATATATATATATATATATATATATATATATATATATATATATATATAACACATTAAAAATAATGAATAAAAACGGTTTGACACCCCTACCCAGCTGCTAAGGGGACATGGGTCAGGGTGGGTGTGATTCCTAAAATCACCCTCTAACCCCCAACATGGTGGAGGGTGATTACGAGAATCACCCATGATGCCTTCTTGCTCCCAACAGGACAAAGGGTGATTCTAGGAATCGCCCTTTAGCCCCCAACATGGTGGAGGGTGATTCCGGGAATCACCCATGATGCACTCTTGCCACAAACACAACGAAGGGTGATTCCCGGAATCACCCTCTGGCCCCGACACAACAGAGGGTGATTCTGGGAATCATGCTCTAGCCTCGGCATGACAGAGGATGATTCTTGGAATCACCCTCTTTCCCTCAACATAACGGACGGTGATTCTCGAAATCACCGTCTCTACCCCATCACGATGGAGGGTTATTCCGATAATCATCCTCTAGCCTCGACACATGAAAGGGTGATTCTAAGAATCACCCTCTAGCCCCCAACACAGTGGAGGGTGATTTTTGTAATCACCCACGGTGCCCTCTCATCGTCAACATGACAGAGGGTGATTCTTGGTATCACCCTCTATCCCGAGCATGAAAGAGGGTGATTCAGCGAATCACCCTTTGGCCCTGATATGGTGGATAGTGATTCCCATAATCACCCTCTAGCCCCAAACATGGAGGAGGGTGAAATCACTCTCTCGCCCCCAGCATGATAGTTGAATCACCCTCTAACCCCGACATGACAGAGGGTGATTCCCATAATCACCCTCTAGCCCCCAAAACGGTGGACAATGATTATAGGAATCACCGATGGTGCACTCTTGCCACCAACATGGTGGAGGGTGATTCTCGGAATCACCTTCTAGCTCCGACATGGGAGAGGGTGATTATGGGAATCACCATCTCACCCCGACATGGTGGAGGGTGATTTCCAGAATCACCCTTTGGGCCTGACATGACGGAGAGAGATTCTCGGAATCACCCTCTCACCCCCAACACAATGGAGGGTGATTTCAGGAATTGGCTTGCCACCCCTGCCCAACGAGAAAGGGGCCATAAGCTAAGGCACTCACCTTGGCCCATATCCCCTTGGTCGCTGGATGGGGGTGCCCAGCCTTGCCTAGTCGGCAAGTGTCCGCAGGGGTGGCAAGACGATTATATATATATATATTGTTATTTTATTTATTTATTTATTTTTTTATGTTTGAATTTTCATCATTTTATGTGTTATTTTTCATTATTTTTTAAAATTTGTATGCTTTTTTTGTCTTTTTATACAATTTTTTTATGTTTGATTTTTTTTTGTCATTTTTATTTTTTATTTTTTCAAAGTTTAAATTTAATTTTTTACTTATTATTTTTTTGGGTTATGATTTAATTTAATTTTTTAAAAATTTTTGTTTGTTTGTTTTTTTTATTATTGTTATTGATTTATTTTTTTATTTTTTGTTGTGGGGGTCATGTCGATGTTCGACTAAAAACCAGACCCCAATATGTGTCAATTTGGTAGTTGATTTTTCAATTTTTGTTACAATGAATCAAGTTCGCCTCCACTATGGATTAATTTTAAGGTTGATTTTTAAGTTTCAATTGTAATGGGTCAAGCATGCCACCACTATGTGCCAATTTGATGGTTTAATTTTAAGGTTTCATTGCCATGTTGTTGGCGGGAAATAATCCCTAAGGCCAGGGTTGAAAGCCTAAAAAGAGAAGAATAGTTCAATCAACAAAAAATACTCAATCCAAAATGCCAAACATTCGAATTATTAAAGTTGGGCTTAGGAACGTACCTGGGTGTCCTATGTTTGAAGATGTTCCCGTAGGGTCCAAATCCCCTACTTCCTCCAAAATGTGTATACTTGGAAATCAATCATAGAAGAATAAATAGAATATATAATTCGAGATACATGCATAAAAATATGTTAGATCGCCATAAATAGCAATTTACACTATGATTCATGAGATGACAACATATATCGAGAACAAGACACATGTTTCTTTTTTGATGAATAATAGTAAGTACAATGTAAATACAACCTGATCCATGCCAAAGGAACTAATGAATCCTTCCTTTAGATTTTTCCAGCCTGATCCACAAAGGCAACCTCTATAATAGATGCAAGAATATGCTAGATAAGGAGACTACTGCAAAGGAAATTAGGGTTTCCTAGAGACTAGGAGTGCAGGAGGCACAAGAAAAGTAGACTTGATCTGGGGGAAATCGAGTATAATGCTGATAGCTCTCTTTTTCTGTGAATTAGGCCTACCCAAGGGGTGTATATGTACCACCTCAAAATATTTTTTTCATTTAGGCCACAAGCTCTTTCAGGTGGGCTCTCGATAAAACCCGTAAACCCCGCCCGAAAATAAGGAGCCTTCTCTTTTCCTTCCCCCTTGGAGCCTTCTCTTTTCCTTCCTCCTAGGGAGTCTCCTTCTTGCTCTGTGGTTTTCTTTTGGTCCTTTTCATGACCTCCTCCTTCATTGGAATTTGCATTGTTTTTTTTTTTTTTTAAATAAAATCTTAACTATTATTTCTTTTTATTAAATCACCATTTTTTTTTTTAACTGAATATTGTTCTAGTATATTTAGTTATTATTTTATTCTTACATATATTTATTTATGTATTTTTATTTTATTTTTATTTATTTATTTTTTTCATTTTTTTCAACTAACTTTAAACTTATCCTCCTATAATATATATATATAGATATATATATATATATATATATATATATATAAATAGATTTATAAATAATAATAATATTAAATATTAAATAAATAAATAATTAATTTATAAATTTAAGAGTTATATACTATCATTTATATTTTCTATTTTTCTAGTTAATTACTTTTAACGATTTATGAATCTACCAATTTAGTTAAATTTACTCTTGTAATTTATATATAGGTCCCTTGTTTACCTTTAAATTTATAACTGGTTTGGTTGACCCTGGTCCCTAGTCAAATTTAGACGTTGTCCTAGTTAGCGGTTGGAAGCTCTGCTCTAAGTATTTAACTGGCAAAGATAGATCTGATTTTTCAACTTGTCCTGACGATGAACCACACTGGTTGGTTCGAAACGTGTCGACAATGTTTTTCTGAATCTGATTTACGCTGAAATTTCTTCTTATAATAAGGATTTTATTTTATTTTTTCAAATTTAAAAATGTATACATGGTTATAGCATTCCGGGACCCGTGTATGTACACATTTTTGTGTGGGTAGAGTCGCTTATGGAATTTGAATATAATTTTTTAAGATAAAATCAGGTCTGCAGGGGTAGATGGACTGCCCAAGGACATATAAGAGCATCAGGTCTACAAGAGTGTTGAATGATGCTATAACAAATCCTCCCTAATATATGAGGTTAGAGGGGAACATGATGGCCAAAATATATTAATTATAGTGAGAGGAGTCATTCAAAAAAACAAGAGGAGATCACCAAATTCTAGCCCAACAAATGCCTATGGAAGGACTTAGAAATAAAACTCATGTCTAAGGCGGGCATGCCCATGCTCAAAAATAATAAAGCATATATTTTGATCAAGTATATTTTGGATCCAAATGTATTTTACATAAGTGTACAAAATGAGTTGAAGAATACATAATGGATCATCATATCATAGCCATGAAAGAACATGACATAACTATGTCTCAATTTCACATAGGAGGATGTTTGAACAAGGATATTGTATAATTGATCCTCATAAAAGTATCAAGTCATGTATGTGGAGTAGTGGTACTGCATAAAATCGGGTGCCAATGCATACGATGTTGTTGAGAAATTATGCAACATATAGAGCTAAGAGGTGTCACAGACAGAAAGCTAGAAGAATTTTCAAGTGAACCAAGATGTTGACAGAACCCGAGGTCTTCATCGACCGCAAATGGTACATTTCTACAGTATGGGAATAAATGAGTTGAAGTTGACCATGTAATAAATCATTTTATTATTGTTCATTGATCTATACAGTTAATAAACGTGAGACAACTCACCAATGATGATAATGAGTGTCAAGGCACCCCGATACAATCTAAAAAGTGTGAATAGATGTGTTGAAGTCAAATAATTGAAATAATCTACCAATCAGGAGACATTGATGTATTCTCACAGGTTATAATGAAGGAGTCTTCTATTGATCACTGCAAACCCTAAGGTATTGAAAAATAACTCTAAACCTTGTTCCTAGAGTAATGAGTTAGAGTCAATGGGGAAATATTTGCCTGAAGGAAGGCATTAAGGCATCCCACATCAATCAGCATGGACATAAGTTGTAGGGGCTAATAATTTGGAAGGATTCAGATGAATAAAAGATGACGTAACCACCCTGAAGTACATTTTCGGTGTGCACAAAATGTGGTTAGCACATGAAAAAAATCCTTTGAACCAACCAATAATGAAAGATGACACAAAGGTAAGGAATCCACCAATAGGGTCAAATGGAAACCAAGGTACTGCATGAATCCCAATGTGTGATAATGTAAGCTAACATCAGACACAATGGAAACCACTCAGTCAAAGACCCATGATCTGGATCAATGTTGAGCACAAGGTCACCTATCAATGATGTGAATAGGTCTAGGGTGCGACTCTAGGTCTACTCTTAAAGCAATTTGTCATAGTTGATAAGAGTAGATCCACCAACAAGAAGTCTATGGGGATGTTGTTAACTAACATGAGTAAAGGACCAAGTAACTGATGTTATATTGATAATAATTTGATAAACCAGGTATGGCAAACATGAATAAGTCAAGAGACATGACATAATGGATGACATAAGGTTGACTTCCCTTGAAAAAAATCACGAGTTTATGTGAGTTTTATGGCAGCATAAAATAAATTTGTATAAGTTTGAGACGCAGAAGGCATCAAAAAACTCTCCATATGATTGGAAGAGTTGACCAAACGGTGGAGGATTGACTCAAAGACAAGGTTTTGGATTCCATAAAGTCAAACTAAGTCCCATCTTGATGGAGGAAAGAGTTATTTTTAAGTGCTTTGTTCAAGGGCGACACGACTGACACTTGTTGCCATCAAATGATGAAGAAATTGTCCCATTCCCACAATTTTTTTGGATATATATATATATATATATATATATATATATATATATATATAGTTTATATTTTTCATATTATAAAAGTTGAAAAAGGATAAAATAATGCCTCTAGTACATTGGAAAGAACAAGTGTCAAGGGAAAGTGCACTAGTTTCTAGGTCTGGAACATTCTTATGCTCAATGCAAGGTGGTGGATACTAGTCATTGACACTCGAGAAATGTTCCGTCCACGTAAAATGGTGTCAAGTCAAAAAGGCTAATGAATGCATGGGTTGATCTTACAGAAAGGTCATGGTCAAAAGTGGCTTATGTATGAGTCTAATGAAGCTAGCTTATGGACAAAAGGGGTGCAAGTGGTCAATATGCAAAGTAATAGTTCAACTTAACACATGGGAGCCTCTAGGGTATAAATCCAAAATACAATTGGAGAAGAAGAAGAATGCAACTTCAACGCAAAGTTATGGTGGGACTAAAGAGGAATTTCAAGCTTATACAAGATTTGTAGCATGGGAAACATGTGCTAGTGAGGTTCTAGTTAGGAATCCCATAGAAGGAAACGCTCAACCACTATGTTACGGTTTTATGCATAGACGAGTGAGAAAGGTTAAAAGATCGGAACATAGTGGGGTCGACCCTGTGGAAAAGAATCGTAGTATGAGGCCAAGATGAAAAATGAAATGAAAGATGATCTTAATCTATATTCCAATTTAGAGTACAATACTTGCCACAGTAGGTCAACAATCGTGGAATTGAAACAATAGGGAAATATCACTAAGTGATAGAAGAGGTCTTCATTACCCTAAAAACGGCCCTTCCTAACACTTCCAGCAAGGTCAAAAAGCTCATTAAAATAATCAAGTAAAAATGATTTTTATAAAAGTAAATTTGAGTTTTTGAATATTAAAAAAAGTCTTAAAACTTACCCAACTTCATTTTGACCATCCAATTGTTGAGGAGAGAGAATTGAGAGAAAACTTGGGCAAGAAAGTTCAACCAATTTCACCAACAGATTTAGAAACCACGAGCTTGAGGTAATTCTTGGCCATGATCTCTTTCATTTATATCAAAGTTTTAATGATTGAATTGATTTTTTGATTCTTTAAGTTAAATTCAAAACCAAATCTACATATATACAGGTCTAGTACTATCGGGTCACATATAGAAATTCCTATATGTGGGTTGTCAGAAAGAAAGTCATGTGTATACGTGACTGTTTTTTATAGAAACCGTGTACACACAAATCCAAATTCACAACTGAATTTCTAATGGTTGGAATTGCCAAATATTTTAGGATGTTGATCATTTGGAGAGAAATGGAACACACTGTTGTTGATAACCAAGTCTTGGAGGACCAAGAATCATTGGATGGACTTAAAAATTGTGGCTTGCTCAAGTTTTTTATAATGCTGAATATGATATCCCAAACTAGATTATTGGAAATGTTAATAAATTATTGAGACCTTGAGCGGAAACAATTCTTCATAGATTCAATGCCAATATAGATTGAGTTAGAAGATATATACTTCATTACAAGTCTCTCTAGGAGGGGAGAAGCAGTCAATTTAAAGGGCAGGGCCAGCAAGGGTCTAAACATTGAAGATTACATTGTTGTGTACTATGCACCAAATAATAAGAATTTTGGGTCACATATCCCAATCAAGAATATCACAAACCTAGCAATAAAGATCATTATTTTCACCATTTCTAGGATATCAGGTTCAACTTCCTTGCATTAGGCTTCACGACTAGCTATGCTTCTAGTAGTAGAGTGCTTGAAACTAGTGGCATATTATTGGTGCACACTGCTCTTGGTCAACATGAAGAGGTAGCTCACCTCTTGCCAACAGGGGAAGACAATTTTTTTTTGTCTATGACACTATTCTCTGCTCATTATTCTTTGAGCAGATCCCTGCATTGCGACTAAGGGTAGCATTTGCCATTAGCAATCCCAAATATCCTAGGATGGCTAAATGGTCAGACTTGGTGGAGGTGAAGTCACCCAGGCAAAATTTGATGATGAGTTCATGTAGTGGTGGGAGGAACAAGTCATAGCCATTAAGGACTACCGTTATGTTGGAATACACTTCTAAGGGGACCCGAAGTTAGTTCTTCCTGAGGAGGCTGAATGGGGTGACGTTGGTAAGCTTTTTAACATATTTGAATTTTTTTTAAGGATAATCTCAAGAAATTTAAAATATTTTTTCATGAAAAAGAAAATCCTAACAAGATTTTAATGATCATGATGCAGATGTGGGAATAGTGAAATCTAAAGGTCTATTAAGGCATATGCATCATGGTAGAGGAATAGAAAGAACAACTGCTAAGTTTGAGAGGGTCCTTCAAGTAGTACAAAGGAACTTGGAGAGTTTGATTCATCAAGTTCCAATGGTAGCAGTAGAGGACCTTCCAGAGGCCATTAAGAGATAGGTGGTTGGAGTACCATGTGAGTGTGTGTGACTCTTCCTACGAGTGGCAAATGCCAACATATTCTACCGAGAGGCTCATCTATGGCAGGGCCCTTAGACTTAGAGTTTTATATTAGACTAATATTTTGATTAGATACATGATTGGGTATAAGCCCTAATTTTGTAGGATATTTTCCCACATTTTGTAATAATTAAATGATCTTTGTAATGATCTCACTCTCAGAAATTGACAATGTAATCAAGGATATTTCACACAATAAATGTTATTTAACTGGGACACCACCATTTGTGAGTCCATGTACACCACTAATGATTAAATACCATAATATATTGCTTCAGGAAGTAAATTGATAATGTCACTATATTCAACCATATTATTAGAAGCAGGAACAATACATATGCCACTTGCGACCAACAACTGACCAGTTGAATAATGAATTAGCCATGTTGCAAAAGCTAGATTCCTTGGTGTGCCTGCTAAGTCATATATGAATCCTAAATACACAGAATCACCCATCGATACCTACCAAAGAAGATCTAAGACATTGTGGTCACCATGATACTCATAGACATAAACCAAAACTATAAAGTATTTACAAAACAAATAAAATGCTTCGGGAAGAGCCTAAGCATAATACTTCTTGAGACAAAACCCATTTCTAGGCTCTGACAACACATTGCCTTCTAAATCAACTAACTCATAGGAACCCTTATTCAAGACCTGTTTGATAATGAAAGGATTGTACCACATAGGTTTGAACTTTCCTGCCCCCAAGGTGTCTTTATCTTGGTCATAGACCAAGACAGGGTCACATTGATAGAAAACATTAGGTGTTTTTTTTATCATATTGATATTTAAATTTTTTCTTATTAGCCTCATTCATTGTGGCAACATCTTGGCACTGCTCATCAAGATGTTCCAAGTGAACAAGGCGTTATTCTAAACTTGAGGTGTTTGGAAGAAGTTGGATTGCTAACTTAAGTGATGGAATCTCACATTCTATAGGAAATATTGATTCCAAACCATAGACTAACTAAAAAGGAGTGAACCCTCTGGCAGTCTTAACAACATTCGATATGCCCACAAAGTGGGATAAATCATGATGTGCCAGTTGGATTTGGTTTGATTAATCATCCTTTGCAGGATAGTCTTAAGGGATTTGTTAGCGACTTCAACTTATCCATTAGCTTGAGGATAATAAGGAGATGAATGCTCTTGCTGAAATCTCAATTTTGAAGCCAACTTAGACATCATTTTATTCTGAAAGTGATTTCCGTGGTCAGTTACAATATTTTTAGGGATACCAAAATGTGAGATAACTTGATTAAAAATGAAAAGTGATGTTGTCTCATGTTCATTATTGAAAGTAGGCATAACTTCGACGCACTTTGTAAAGTAGTCAACCACTACGATAATGTACTTGTGTCCCTTAGTTAAAGCTATGGGACAAGTCGTAAAATCAATTCCCCACTTGGTAAATGGATCGACAGAGGTAACATGATAGAGTGGAGCTGGATGAGCTTGCATTTTCCACGTATATGTTTGACAAGGATGGTTTTTTTTACCGCTTCAATACAATATTTGAGAATAGAAGGCCAAAAATACCCTGCAAACAAAATCTTTTGAGTTGTTGCAAGCCTAGATAAATGACCACCACAAGCCCCACTGTGATAGTCATTTAAAACTAACTTAGCTTCTTCTAAGGTCAAACAATGTGTAAGGATTGACTCAACCCCACAATGATATAGGGTATCACCAATGATCATATAACTCTTAACAAGGTGACATAATTTTCCACGTTTGTCCATAGAAAAATACTGAGGGAAATTAAAATCCTATAGATATACAATTATGTCCCCATACCAAGGATCTTGCGAGGATATAAGAAAAGGATATTCATCCACAAATGATTTTTCATAAGTGAGATCTCTCTCACAAGGCAATTTCGAAACTAATTATGCAAAAAACAAATATTTCTTTCATTTGGCTGACATGAACTCGAGATCAAACTCTTGTAAAATTACAATCCATTTTTTATATTTCCCCCAATCACTTTCCTACTTAGGACAAACTGAAATGGATTGATGTCAGCAATTGCAATTCTTTTTCTTGGAAAAATATAATGACAGAGCCACTAAACAACATGTACTACTGCTAAAGCCTATTTCTCAACATGAGAGTATCCAAGTTCAGGAAAAGCTAAGCCACGAATTGGATAATAAATTACATGTTCTATAAGGGCATTGTCTTCCTGAACCAAAACCATAATTATGGTTGATTCTATCGTTGCAATATACAAAAGGAAATATCTACTATAATCAGGTGGACTCAATAGGGGAGAAGAGGTCAATTCCTTTTTAAAAGTGTCGAATGAGCATTGGGCGAATTCATTCCAAATAAATGGAACTCCTTTCTTAAGTAAACACATAAACCCTTTTGTAATCTCATCATAGTTCACGATATACCTCCTTAAAAATTTGTCTTTTTCTTGGATACTTTGAAGTTGACAAATATTAAACGAGGGAGGAAACTAAAGTAATGCCTCAACCTTGAAGGAATCAACACAAATCCCTTCATTAGAAATCATGAATCCCAACAACTAGAAATATGTGATAGCGAAAATGCACATATTAGGGTTCAACCATAATTTTTAGTGACAACACCTTTCAAAAACCAAACGAAGATTCTTTCTGTGTTCCATTCACTTATGAGAGCGAGCAACTAAATCATCCAAATAGGCCTCGATTATGTTCTTGATGTCATGGAAAGAATATGACATAGCCCACTGGAAAGTAACTCCAACATTTTTAAGGAAAAAATGCATTTTCCCATATCGAAATGTACCTTAGGGATAAATAAATTTCATTTTCTGTTGATCTCCAGGACGAATTATTATTTGATTATATCCAGAGAATCCATCCATGAAGGAAAAAATCTCATTTCCAACACACTCATCGATAATTTGATCTATAAATCGAGTGGAGAAATTGTTCTTTGGACAAGATTTATTTAAATCCCTGAAATCAATGCATACACAAATTGTTCCTTGTTTTTTGTCTACGGGGATAGGATTTGAAACCCATTCAGCAAGAGGAAATGGGTAGATGAAATATGTTTTAAGTAGTTTCTCCACTTCTACCTTAATGGCCACAACTTTCATAAGCTTGACAGACCAAATATTTTGATGCACAGGCTTTGTGTTTTTGTAAATCTTGAACTCATACTAAACTATACTAGGATCCATCCCATAAATTTCCTCATAAGCCTAAGAAAATACATCTCTAAACTATTTGAAGAAGTTGGTATAAATTTTAGTCTCTTAAGAGGAACAAACAACTTTGATGAAGGCATTTTCAATGACGCTTGGATTCTTGGAAATGTTCACTAGATTTTTGAAATATTAGCCATATTACCTTCAACAAATATATGTGCTAGAGCCAAAGGGTTATAAATTTTGTGAACATTCCATGAGGAAAAGGACTAGAAAAAATTAATTCAACCTTATGCAATTCAAGGAGAAAATAGGACCGATGATGAAAATCATCCCACGACCTTTCTACACCTGTCATTGCTTCCATAATTTCATCCTCATATGGTAAAATGATATCAAGGAAATCCATAGCCAAAATGGAATAAATTGTCTAGACGGGTGCCACATCATTATCCAAATCTTTTGATGAAACGGGGATCATATTAGAATTTGCAGTATTAACAATGGATTGATATGCAATTTATGCTGTAGATATAGCATAATCCATTCCACCCAATTTCCCTTCTTCTAATGTGGAAGTAGGAGGGGACAAGGTCCAAGGATCTGAAAAATAATGAGTTCTAAAAAAACATTGTCGAGGGATCAACCTGGACGATGAGATGGCATTGACATATACAACAAGAGATGGAAGATCAAAAGTACCCATCAATGAGTAATACATTCCAACTCCTAAATTCTCATTAAGTTGCTTAAGATTCTTCACTAAGGGGACGGTAGAGTTAGCAGATGTGTTTGGATCATTGGGAGAATAGGTTAACTGATCAACTGTAACAATTCTCCCTTCATAACAAAAATGTAGTATGTGAAACAAAGATGAAACTATGGAATCCATCACATATACCTAGTTCCGATCGAATAAAATATTATAGTCAAGATTGACATCGACTCTCTACTTCCAAATTAACAAACTTTCCCCCTACACCGATAGGGAAGGCAGGAAAAATCCCATCATGCCTATGAGAATGACCATCGAATACGGTTAAAAGAGTAGGAGAGGGAACAAATTCATTGGACCTGATAGCTTTCCAACATGACATAGACATGACACATGTGGAAGCCCCTTCATCAACTATGATACAAAAGATGGTCATCTTATGATATGTAGATTTAATTTGAAAAACCATATAATGAGGGAGTCTCTTTTTGATATTTAACATATCGAATGTAATCACTAGAGAGTTTTTCGGGTCAACTATTCCAATCACCGTGAGAAAAGAACTCTTTTGTAAAGGAGACGACTAGAGTACCTCCAACACCGACATAACACAAGGGCTCTGAGATAAACCTTAAATAATGGAATATTTCCTAGAAACCCTATTGTTTGGATTATAATTTAATAATTTTGAGGAGCCTTTCAACATCTGAGGTACAGGTTCAATTGTGTGCCTCTCTATATGAAGAGGTTCTTAAGTATCATAAGCAGTTTTGGCCTTATATGATTCTGGTTCTCCATAATCATGAGCTCTTGTTGAAATTTCAACATGACACTTAACAATATACACATTCAATTCAGATTTCCCTCCATGGCTTCCCCCTGCAGGGGTTCCTGTATTAGAAGTCATGCCAGTGAGTAATTGTTTCCCTTGGGGAAAAGGGTTAGTAAGCATAGCCTAGGAACTGGAGGAACCTTGATGGGCTAACAAGCACTGAGCATCATGAATCTTGGGGAAAGTATGATTAAGACGATCCCCACTGCATAACTTGAATGGGAATTTAACTTTCCTTTTGTCCTCCTTCTTGCCCTCACCAGTGTCCTCACTAGGTTTATTTGCATTCCCCTTCCCTCCCATATCTTTCTTTTTCCCATGTTCTTTCTTCTTCCCTTCAGATTGTTGATTTCCATAAGAATTTGAGGACTGAATGACATTAACCGCTGAAGGTTGAGAAGGGGGAGACACATACAACGTAGTCCGCATCAGAGAAGCATATTGTAATCACAACTACTCTAACTAATTCACTAAAAAACTAGCTGTATTAGTATCTAGCGATCCTACAATTGTGTCGGCATGGGGGCTAGGTTTCAGTTTGGCGAGATCAATTTTAGAAACATGAGCATTAGGAAGTATCGTGTATAGGACTTCAGACTAGGAATAAATCAGTTCTAACTGTTGGGCTCTAAAGATAGCTTGTTCTTCTATGAACACTCATGAAAGTGTCACATCCTTAGATATATTTCAGGCTGTAAATATTTCAGAAACCACTCGAGTAAAAACTCCATAGGGATGTAAGACTTGATCAATATCTTCCTTCTGTGCCACTCTTGAATGTGGTAAGAAATATGGGTGGCCTTGTCCTGCTCAAAATTGGCTAGAATTTCATTTTCGGCATCATAATGGACAAACAACTGGAAGTGGTTAAGAAACATTGTACCCAACTCACCAAACACAAAAAATGACCTACCATTTAATTCAATAGACCATTTTGTCACATTTCCAGTTAAGGTGCATTAAAAGAGTCTCAACCTAGTTGAATCTTCAATCAAGGAGTTTGATGAGCACCATAAATCAAAATTGGTTACATGGTCTATTAGATCCTCACCACACTTCTCTTCAAATTTTGGTATGTCAATGGAAGTTTGGTAGGGACTGGCTCCAAATCCAGGTGTAGTGGATCATATAATTATTTAATTTTGAAAGATATGGCAAAGTGAGAGTTTCCAAGAATGGTAAGTGCAATGAAACTACTGAATTCTAAGCTCCATAAGTGGAATTCCCAAAATTTGGAAAAGAATATCTTGGATTTTGAGAGGCACCAGGCTGCTAAGAATTACTCACAAAAGAACCTGAAATATAAGGAAAATCTTGTTGTCCAGGTGTATACAGAGGGTATTCTCCACCTACTGTAGAACTACTAGTTATAAGAACATTTCTACCAAATGGAACATTATAAGAAGGAGAAACCCCTTGGTAAGGGTTTCAAGCATTGACCAAAGGAGGAAAAGATAGAGAAGTACTGCCAGTAAGGAAGGGCATACTCCCCTAATGACCAAATGATTGATAAGGATTCCCAGATCCAAAACCACTAATCGTAGGGTATACGAAGCCCTGACTCCCTTGAAAAGGATTAATATTTTGAGGACAGCCAGGGAAAGGAATTGATCATATACTCAACAATGGATGGGAAGGAGGAATATGTCCACTTCCAAATGTGAAACCTTGTAAGGATGTGTAGCTACTAGCCATTGAAGGCATAGTGTCCAGAATATTAGAAGGTAAAGTTCATGGAGCTGAGGGAATCCTACTAGATGGCATTCCAAAAGGAAAAGTACTAGTGAAAGAAGTAGAAGTTTGGGTTCCCCCACTCAGACTAGGAGTGGAGGTAGAGCCAACAACTGTCGTGTTAGGTGAAATGGTAGGGATATAAAAGGTACCTCCTCCTATAGCTAAAGGACTATGAAAATCGGTTGTAACAACAACCACATTAGTGATACTAACATTGTCCAAGGTGAAAAAAGAAGGAGAGTCAAGAGGGCTATCGGGTCTATGAGTTGGAGTACCCGTGTACGATACAACGAAAGGAAGTTCAGAGGGAAGATGTTCTCTAGGATTCCCAGGGGATTATGGAACGTATTCAACTTCTACTTGGTATTCTCGTTGAAAGAGTACTCTAGAAAGAATCGAAGAATTTCCATCCAATTTATGGGTTATACTAGGTTCTCCATTTGAAATAGGAACCTTAGGTGAAGGATTTTTCTCCATTGTGTTAGCTTCAATTAGTTCAAAATAACCAACATAATTACTCCTATGCCTTCTTAGTGAAGGCTCAACACTCATAAATGAAAGCCCACAAAGCCTTCTAGACTGATGCATCAATCGATCAACCACCTCTATATATAAAGAAAAATTAAAGACTCAAATCACCTAAGGAAAGTTATGATCACAAAGCATTCTGTAAAAAAGTCCTAAAGATAAAAAAGCAAACAACTTTTAAGTATTTCCACTTCAGGTGATTAGGACTGGACACAAAAATACAAAAAAAGTGAAGAAAAGGACCTCTCGAGAGTATTTTTGGATGATGAAGGCTCAAGCCTACCAGTGAAGGTATCAGAAGTAGTTATGTTGACCTCTAGACAGTAAAATTCTTCGGTGCAAGCACCCAAGCTTCATGAGGGTACCCTCCAGAAGTAACATGAAAGTGATACAATGTCTGCCTTAGGTACCATGGACGTCCCCCCCCACATAGTTACCTATGTTGTCCCTAGGAAAGGAAACTAAGGTCCCATGATCATAATCAAAAATTGGGGGGAACATTTGTGGGCATGTGATCCAACAAGTAGGAGAGGGGATATCTCTCTTTCCTTATATTCACACATCCTCGTTCTTGACTTCCTTGTTAGAGGAGCTTTCCTGGAAAACTTCGCGACACTATAGTTTCACTCATTAATCAACTTTCTATACTTTCCAGTTTGACTGGCCTTGGAGAGTTTACTCTCCATACACCTATTCCAAGGCTCTAAAATTCCGTATACTAGTTTATGTTTCTATGAAAAAAAGATAAGAGTCTAGTTCCTTTTAATTTTAGCGTTCATTTTAATTGTCTATTATTTAGGACAAGGGAGACAGAAGTGCAATTGATGGTGTTATGATGCAAAAGAAATCAATAAGAAAAACTAGGCTACATGAAAATGCAACTCTTATTTTTCTTCAATGAAAAGAGACTTCTACAAAGGTTCTACAAGAAGAAAAACTCTTTTTTTTTTCTTTTCCAATTTGGCACTCACACATTCAAATTCTAACAAAAATAACTAAATGATATCTAAAATGCATCTAACCTAATGCACGCTAGTATGTAAATGCAAGATTAAAAGTGAAATCTAAAGGTGAGAAATGTGATTAATAATAAAAATGAAAATCAAAACAACAAAGAGAAGCAAATCCCAAAGCAAAGAACACTTCCTAAAGAAAAAAAAACATTTGACCTTATTACAACAATCTTTCACATTCGCTAAAAACCAAAAGACTACAAAACCAGTAGACAAAAAGAAAAGAAAGCAATAAGATTTCTTTTTCTTTTTCTTTTAAGCATATTGAAAACTAAAAATTCAAAAAGGGAGGCAAATCAAAGATCTCACAACCAAAAGCATGAAGAACACTCAAGTCCACCTAGTCACAAATATGATCATAAGGATTGGAAAACTAACACAAACTAGAGACTTATCACTTCAATAATTTGGCCAAAAGGATGCAAGAGACTTAGAGAATCAGAAATACTTCAGAGAATTGAAATCTCACATTTAGTAAAGAATCCCAAACCCTTTTCAAAAAATAAGAAAGGGAAAGTACAAGATCCAACTTCTAAGTCACAAGAGAAGCAAATTCAAGATTGGGTTATCAATAACAACAACATAAATAAAGATCTGTTCCAAAGCCAGAGAACAACTAGATACTTCACAAAGAATATTTGGAACCCAACTTCAAATGCAAAAAGGATTCAAAAACTAAAAGCCCTAGGTTTACATAATCATTTCTCAAACAAGAGGAAAGACATAAAAAAAAGTAGTTACCAAGGTGATTCCAGACCTCACAAAGATAAACAATGCTTAAAGAAACTTGGTTAAAGCATCAACAAATTTAAGAAAAAAAACATTTTTCTAGATCTATACATGATTGTTTAGATATAGTTATGTGTATATACATGACTATGTGTGAAGAAACTAGTATATACGTGAGTTTCTTTGGAAGCAGCTGCATGTGTACATGGTTGTCTATAACAAAAAGTGCTTATAAAAATAAAATTGAGGAAAAATAAAAAAGAAAGACCATATCTAAAAGATCAGGCTGAAAAACCAAATTACTCAAGACTTCAAAAGGCTGAAAAACAAGAAATAATAAACTAAAAACCTAGATAAAAGAAAACAACCCCTCTACGAAATACTTGATGGTATTCCTCAGTGGAGTCGTCAATTCTATTGGTGGGAAATAATCCCTAAGGTCAGGGTTGAAAGCCTCAACAAAGCAGAATAGATCAATCAACAAATAACACTCAATCTAGCATGCCAAACATTTGAACTATTAAAGTTGGACTTAGGAAAATACCCGTGGGTCCTACGTGAAAGATGTTCCCATAGGGTCCAAACACTCTACTTCCTCCAGAATGTGCAAACCTACAAAACAATCACAGAAACATAGATAGAATATATAATTCGAGATACACGCATAAGAATATGTTAGATAAATATAAATAACAATTTAGATTATCATCCATAAGATGAAAACATATATCGGGAACAAGACATGAGTTTCTTTATTGATGAATAACAGTAAGTACAGGATAGATACAACCTGATCCTTGCCAAAGGTACAAACAAAGTCTTCCTCTAGATCCATCTAACCTGAGCCACAAAGAAAACCTCTCTTAGATGCAAGAAGATGTTAGATAAGGAGACTGAGCATATCTACAAAGGAAACCAAGGTTTTCTAGAGATTGGGGATGAAAGAGGAACGAGAAAAGTAGACTTGATCTGGGGGGAATTTGAGTATAATGGCGATATATCTCTTCCTCTATGAATTAGGCCTACCTAAGTTTTGTATATATACCATCTCAAATTATTTGTATAGTTAGGCCATGGGCTCCTGTGGGTGGGATCTTAGTAAAACCCGTAAACCTTGCCCGAAAAATAACATTTTATTTTATTTTTTCAAATTCAAAAATGTATATGTGGTTATATTGTTCTTGGAGCTACGTATGTATGCATTTTTGTGTGGGAAAAGTTGTGTATGGAACTTGAAATACAATTTTCAAGATAAAATCAAGTCTGCAAGGGTAGAGGGGCTGCCTCGGGCCATATAAGAGCATCAGGGGTACAGGAGTGTTGAATGATGCTATAAAAAATGTATTAAGTTGTTTTAGGCTAATATTTTAAAAGAACTATAATTCTAACATTTGGTATAATGAATTTTTTATTTTGGTGTTTAATTTTAAATTTTAATTTATTCATGTTATTTGATCTCAAAATATGTTGAAAATCTAAGGTTTGTTATAGTCATGATATTTATTTTTAATTCCATGGCTAAAAAATGTTGAAATTTTAAGTTTACTTAGAGTCGTGATATTTTTATCTTTAATGCCATGTTTGAAAAAATACCAAAAATATAATGTTTTTT
Source organism: Pinus tabuliformis (assembly GCA_031772625.1). Lineage (NCBI taxonomy): Eukaryota > Viridiplantae > Streptophyta > Pinopsida > Pinales > Pinaceae > Pinus > Pinus tabuliformis. The sequence continues at coordinate 543,895,359 of CM062805.1, read as the reverse complement.
AGAGTTATAATTCCATGATTGAAAATTACTAGAAATTTTAGGGATTTTGGAGTCGTGATATTTGACCTTCAATGTATTGTTGAAAACTATTGGAATTTTAATGATTTTTGGAGTCGTGGTATTTTATTTTTAATGTTATTGCTAAAAAATGTTGTAATTTTAGTGGGAAAAAAGCGTTGATGCCAACATCACACCTTTTTATTTTAGGGTGTTTTTGCACAAAAAAAATCGTTTTTACTGTCATATTTAAAAAATGTTGAAAATTTAACCCCAAAAACAAAAATGTCATTCCAGCATACACACTTTTCATTTTTGGGTTATTTAAAAAAAAAAATTGTTAGTTTTTTTCTCGTTTTGAGGTTACATTTCTCATTTGATCGGTTACTTTGTTATTATAACACTAAATTGGGAACGAGAGGAATGAGTTTCTTATTGATTAAGTCTGGCAACAATACAAAGGTATAGATATCACATGGTTCTTACCAAAGCCACTACTAAGGACCATCCTTTGGGTCCCTCCACCCTAGGCCATTGAAGGTCTTTTCCACTGAATCTTCTTCTTCTAGATAATAAAGAGGGATAGGTTCTTATTTGATTATGAAGGACAATAGGAAGATGAAGAAATAATGGGTTCCTAATTGGAAAAGGTGCTTAAAAATACAATGGAATTGCAGACAAGGATCATAAGAGAAATCACCAACATAAGGATACTTTATAAGTACCTTTTATCTCCTCCACTATTGGTATGTATAAATAATATTAGAAAGTGGCCAGGGTTGTTGGGGTATAGGATGTAGAAGGTGACTCTTGATTACATACATAAACTTGCCCCAAAAGATGCAATAAAATTTACATCTATATATATATATATATATATATATATGCAATTTTAACGCATACACTAGTTTGTTTAAGGGGAATAAAGTATATACACGTTTTTCTTTATCAAGAGTTGTGTGCATATGTAGTATGCTAGATAAAAAGGGGCATATGTGAACTCAAGTTATGTTTTTTTAAAGAGTCATTTTGAGGGAAAATGTCTACAATGGGGAGGGGATTAATATTTTAGGCCAATATATACATGTTGAAATAAGTGGAGAAAAAGGTGCTATAAAATATGCCTTGTAATGTGTGAGGCTAGAAGGGTATCTCATCACTTAAATATAATATATAAAATTAGGAGGAAATTATTAGGTGGGCCAAGGAGGAGTTCACCAAACAATGAAGCAAAAAAACACTTATAAAAAGAAATCTTTCTATTGATGGTCATTGATATATACAATTAACAAACACAAGATTTCCCTAATGGGTATTAAGGTACCTAGTATATTCTAACATGTATGAATATATGTGTTGAAGTTGAACACCTATATAATGTATCGATCAAGGGTTCCTTATTGTATTTCCATTATTAATAGTGAGGGAATATATAATTGATGTTCACAAAAGCCATGGTACTAAATGAGTCTCTATAACTTATTCCCAGAGTAAATGTGTTGATGTAAGTGGAAAAATGCATATGGAAGGAGGGCATTGAGGCATCCCCTGTCAACCAACATGAGTGTAACCAAAATGAAAATGATTTGGAAGGAATTGGATGAAATATTATAAGGACCACTGCCAAGTATGTCTCTTGCATGCACCATATAAAATAACACATATAAGTAATAGCTAATAATGAAAGTTGTTAACAAAGGAAAGTAATTCCACCAATGAAGAAAATGGACCCTATCAGGTACTACAAGAACCCCAATGTGTGATAATGTGAGCTAACATTGAACACAAGGGAAACCACATAGGGAATTGATGGGCCTCCCAATTAGGTACAACATAAGGCCCATCTCACCTTTCCTAAGCACATTAGACCTCTCTTTCTACACTTTATTAAATTTTTTTTTTACCTTAGATAAGTTCTTAGGAAGGTTAGTGATGTTTATCATACTTTATGTGCCTAATGTGTCTATGATGCATGATTTTGAGGAGATTTATCACCGATAAAGAGGATACCCAGTTAGAGATATTTATGGGACCTGTCCCCTACTAAAGGATGACCAAACACAGTTGGTTTGAAGCACTTAATATCGTTCGCTATAGTTCACTTAGGGAACAAGATCCTATTTTTAGGGAATTTTGAGGGAAAGTAGTCCTCATTTCAAGGAAACTACCCCTTAGCCATTTTTTATAATAGAGGGATCAAGTAGCACATTAGGAGTCAAATTTTTCAAGTAGAAATTCATGAGTAATCAAGTTAGTAGAGGCATTACACTAGAAGTTCCAGTTCTGCAACTTTTCATGTATAAGCACTTTTTATGATCAATGAAAGACATCATTCGTTCTTAGACTAATATCTCTTTAGGGATCTTAGCCTCCTTGGATTAGGGCCCACCATAGGTACTCAATACCCCTCTTTGTAATCTTATCTTTTATGCATCAATTCAATTAGTTATCTCTGCAACTTCATTTTTGAACATTGTTTTCTACATGGCTAGTGAGTTAGTTAGCATACAAGTATTTTTATGCATAATATTTTGGTAGACCTAGTAGTAATTATTTTATGCAGATGTAATTTATTTTCATGCATTATTTTACTTTTGTTTTTCTTCTTTAGTTGTCGTTCATCATTTTTGTATGTTGTCATTGCACTATTTCCCATTTTGCAGAGAAAAAAGAAACATCAAAGTTGTTCATTTTCTAAATAAACTTGTTTATTATGGGCATAAGTTCTTGAACATCCCTTATCCTCCCCTTAGCACATATTTCCTTCAAAATTCATATGTAATGCATTTTTCTGCTCATTGGACTATCTATTGTAGCAAAACAAGGACTCTTGTAGTAGCCCATGTTTTGCATCCAATGCATGGATTGCCTTCTTTGATGTGTTACAATGTACCCAAGACCCTAAGTATGGTATTTGGAAGCCAAGATATCTCATAGATTCCTTGACCTAATTGCTATAGAAAAATTGTCTTTTCTATAAAACTATTTGATGTTTCTATTCTTTATTTTAGTTGCAAGTTTGTTTTCAATGCACAGTCGAGTAGACCTGCTTTTATTTTAGCATGATTAATCAAGATGCTTGGAATCAACATGTTCAAAGAACCTCCCAACCTTCTCTTGTGCCTCAAAACCCCAAACATTGCCTCACATTTCCTTACACTTTACTGTTATTTCTAATCATTTTGTGCCTTTAATTGCATCTCGAATACTAAAGGTGATTACTATTATTTTTATGTGGTTTATTCCTAAATTGGTCGACATTTTAGTACATTTTCTTATCTAATGGTTGTGAGATATTGCAGTCTCCTTTTTTCATAAGTTCCAGGGTGGCTGATTGTTGGTTACTTGATCGAGCGCTATATCATATCTACCAGAAGGAGCTATCTGGGATAGATAAAGGAAGGAGGGATGCAATGCTCATTTTACATGCCAACTTGGATAATTTTGACTATAACTTGTGTAGTCAAAGTAACTGCTATTTCCTTATCTTTTTATATTGCTTGAATTTTTTTTAGAATGTGACTATTCAACAATAAATATGCAATTTCGTCCACTGTCATATTTGTAAATATTAACCATTTAGTTACAACTCTTTTCCTTGTTCGTCAGATTAGATTGGTCGATGATAACATTATATATTTCTCTGTAACTAGTTGAAGAAAGTTAGTCGTAATGCTACTGTGAGATTTTTGAAGTGGCTGAATAAAGTTTTGGACTCTATATTACATTTTGATGACTTTATAATACAATTTGGAGTGTTGTTGTTTTATTTGTTGGACTAACAAGGTCTTTTTCATTTAGTGCTTCCATCTAGGAAGGGCCCCCTGGTCTGGAATGAACTTTCATGGATTATGTATGTTTAATATATATTTAAAGTGTTTCTTTATGGTTTCCATATATAGGTAATGTTAATGCAGTGAAATTATTATTTTGAATTACTCTTTTTATAATTGATTAATATTATTGATTCTTTTTTTAGCATCACATTTGGATTTGAATGCATAGGATTGTTACTATGTGTTAAGGGGGACCCAATCACATGTTTTCTAAGAGACTACTTACCCAAGGATCTAAAGGAGGGTTGAAAGATACCCCCAAGACTTGAACTTGTAGTTCTCTTAATTATGTGGTTTGTTTACTCATTTCAAAATGAGTTTGAATTGATGGTTAGTTGTTATTGTTACTGGATTTTATTATGCATTGATGAATGATAATTTCTTCCAACAATTGGTGAATATTGAATATTTGTTAATTGAATGAAGTATGAATTATTGTGTCCAGTAAAAAGTAATAATTTATTGAATGCTGCAACATGTGATAAAATTTACTAATCAAAGCTAATTTTGCATATATTGTGTGGGTGCCTGATTAGGAGCTCAAAATTTGCCGAAAAAATTGAAGTGTTAGAATATTGATAAGCTTAGCTTTATATCGAAGAGCTCATCATTCTAATCCAATGGTGTTAACAACACTCAAATTCGAGCTCGTATGAAGAAGTTGGAGCAAGTCAAAGTTCAAGTTTGACTTGTCTACATGGCAAGATTGGATGACGTTGCAAAGCCCTTCAACAAATGAGGAGGCGCTAAGTGGCAGGTTATCATTAGCCCCCGCATATCGCATATTGGAGCAAAATGCAGGGTGGTATTAGAAACTAGACCCCGAGTAGGAAAGGTTGCAATGTGATCGCAATTGCATGCCGCAAGCGAATATAAGAATTAGCCCCTCGTAAAAGCTCAGTTGCGATGTGATTTATCGAATATCGTAATCGCAGGGAAAAGGTTAAATTTACGATACGGGTTTGGAAGTAATCACCGAATGTGAAATGAAATAAATTCCCCGGATGAAATAAAGTTATCGATTCCATTTTATAATCCCCATCGAGTCCATCGATACTGCAGTGTATGGGTTTTGGCTATAGGCGCCAATGACATATGCAATAAGGTCGCTAATTGCGATTGTGATATCTAACAGGGCTAAGGAACCGTAGCCTTTTCCATCGAACCACCACTTTGCGTGTGAATACTCAACTTTAACCACAAGATATGCAGAAAAAATGGTGGGACTGCCAATTTCAGCAGAACTGTTAGTTTTAACTGCAGATAATGAATTTAACTATAAGTAAGCTAGATTTGGAGGAGAAAATTGGGGAAAGACTGACATAAGTCATAACTAAGGCAATTTTCGACCAAAATGGGATGCAAAAATAGGCTAGATAGCCCTTTCTGGGCATTCTAAACTCATTGGAATATGTTTCAAGATCAGAGGAGAACTTTTGGATAGGGTTTTTTCAAAGTGAAGCCTATGGGTGCCATTGTCAACCAAAGTGTTGATTGTTATGAAAGCAGCTCAAAAAAAGATAGAAAATATAGATCAACGCCTTAAAATTCAGCCTCTTCGAGGGGCCAACCTCCTTTACATTACATAAATGAACAATTCTTGGATGATTCAAATGACAAAACCTCTTTTCTATATATAGGAGTCTAAGGGGTCACAATATAACCAAGCCGACCTAACAATAATAATATAAGGGCACAAAAATAACAATAGAGGGATTCTATGGGGCATAGTAATAAGAATATGGGGACAATAGGGGCACAACAATATTAATAAGGGATACAACTACAATATTAATGGGGGCATCACTAGTATTATAGGGACCTAACATGCCCCTCTCCTTCAAAAAAGTGTTGTCCTCAACGCTTGAGTAGTTATGGATGCTTCTGTATAAAATTCTCACCCTCCCATGTGGAATCTTCAGCGGATAAGTTCTTCCACTTGATGAGATAATCTGAAATGGACAGATTTCATAGTTGTCGAGTTCATGTTTCTATGACTGCTTCCAGTTCCAATATAATTTTTCCTTCCTCGTCAAGTTCTGGCAATATAGTTTGAACTGGGAGCTTGTCACCTATAACCTTCTTTAAATTGAAACATGGAAAACTGAGTGCACTCGAGAAGCTGCAGGAAGCTCCAATTTGTATGCCATAGTACCAATCTTTTGCAACACCTTGTACGGGCCATAATACTTTGGTGACAATTTGTTATCCTTGTTAGATTGTTTGAAGGACATTTGTTTATATGGTTGTAGCCGTAGGAATACCCAATCACCTACATCAAAGCTTCTTTCACTGCGATGTTGATCTGCCTGTTGTTTCATTCTATTCTCCGCCAACATGAGGTTATACTTTAAGAGTTGGAGAACTTGTTGTTGATGCTCGATGTGATGTTCCACTGCTTGAACCTTAGAATTTTCTCTTAAATATGATGTGATGGATGGTGGCTGATATCCATAAAGTGCCATAAATGGGGTCATTTTTGTTGCAGTATGGAAGGAAGTGTTATACCACCATTCAGCCAGAGGCAACCATTTGATCCATTGTGTTTGTTTATCAGATACAAAGCAACGAAGATATCCTTCCAAACATTTGTTTACTATCTCCGTTTTCCCATCAGATTGAGGATGATAAGATGAGCTATGAGCTAACTAAGTACCAAGACAAGAAAATAATTCAATCCAAAAATTTCCTATAAAAATGGGATCTCTGTCACTTACAATAATTTTTGGGTTTCCATGTAGCTTTTGAATTGTTTTCATAAATGCTGTAGAAATTGTACTGGCTTTAAATGGATGTGATAATGCAAGAAGGTGTGCATACTTGGTAAGTCTATCAACTATCACCATGATGACACTCTTTCCCTCAGACTTGGGTAAACCTATGATAAAATCCATTGAAACCTCCTCCCAACGTTGGCTTGGAATGGATAAATGTTGTAATAGACCTGGTGTCTTAATTGTTTCAGCTTTATTTTGTTGGCATACCAAACATTTCGCCACAAAATTTTGAATATCTGATTTAAGGCCATCCCAAAAAAATTCCTTCTTAACCCTGTGGTAAGTTTTTAAAAATCCTGAGTGCCCTCCTAAGGGAGAAACATGCAATTCCAGAAGAATCTTTTGTTTGAGTTGGGAATTATTACAGAGGTATAAGCGATCTTTGTACCATAATGAATCATTTTTCTAGCTAAATGTATCATATGTACTGGAATCTTGTTGTAAATTTCGAATAAGTTCCCACACTTCATCATTCTTCCATTCCTCCCTTGCTTCATTTATCCAATCTGGTTGGATAATAGAAATGGCACACAATAATGCTTCCACATCCTCATCCTTTCTTAAGAGTGCATCTATCACAACATTTTGCTTCCCTTTTTTGTATATGATTTCAAAGTCATAACCCAGCATTTTTGTGACCCATTTTTGTTGTTCTTCAGAGGATAATCTTTGTTCTAAAAAGTATTTAAGGCTATCATGATCTATTTTTTCCTTGAAGTATCTTCCCATTAGGTAGGGTCGCCATTTCTTAAGTGCATGTAGTATTGCCAACACTTCCTTCTCATAAATAGCTTTGTGTAAATGCTTTCCCTTGATTGGATGACTTTCGAAAGAAATGGGTCTTTCATCTTGCATTAAAACAACACCAATTTCATTTCCAGAAGCATCACATTCCACAGTAAAGGTTTTTGTGAAGTCTAGTGTAGCTAAGACTGGTGCTTGGCACATTGCCTCTTTAAGATCTTCGAAGGCCTTTGTTGCTTCTGGAGTCCATGAAAATGCATCTTTCTTCAATAATGTTGTTAGAGGTGCTACTATTTTCCCATAATTCTTAACAAACTTGCGATAATACCCTATCAACCTGAGAAATCCTTGCAAATTCTTTATGGATGTGGGGATTTCCCATTCCTTAATGGCTTTAATTTTGCTAGGGTCTACCTTAACTCCTTCATGAGATACAATATGACCCAGATATTCCACCTCTTGTACTCCAAAGAAACATTTGGATCTTTTTTGCATATAATTATTTCTCCTCCAATAATTGTAGCACCCTATCAACGTGTTCAATATGATCCTTCCAAGACTTGCTGTAGATTAGTATGTCATCAAAAAATACTAACACAAATTTTATAAGGAAGGGTTTGAAAATGGAATTCATCAAACCTTGAAATGTAGAAGGTGCATTGGTAAGGCCAAAAGGTATGACCAAAAAATCATAGTGACCCTCATGAGTTCTAAATGTTGTTTTCGAAAGTCTTGAGTCTTCATTTTGATTTGATGATATCTTGAATGAAGATCTAACTTGGTGAAGTAAATTGATCCATGCAATTCATCCAATAATTCATCAATAACAGGAATGGGAAACTTATCTTTAATAGTGAGCTTGTTGAGCTCCCTATAATCCAAACACATGCACCATGACCCATTCTTCTTGTGCACCAATACTACTGGAGCAGAGAAAGAACTTTGGCTAGGTTGAATTATACCAGCCTCAAGCATTTCTGCAACCATATGTTCAATTTCACTCTTTTGGGCATAGGGATATATGTACGGCCTGATGTTTGGAGGAACACTTCCTGGAATCAAATGAATAGCATGATCATGATCACAAATAGGTGGGAGACCTTTGGGAGTCTCAAATACCTTGGAATGATTATCCAAGACTTTTTGGAGATCTGGAGCAATAGATGAATTCGATGTGGAAACATCTAGCGAACATAATTGTGATATTACACCTCATTGTTCCTTTTCTAGAAGATTTGTCATATCGTTAGAGCTTATTATCTTTCTCGGTTTCCTTGTAATACCCCTCAATTCAACTTCCTTTCCTTCTGCATAAAATTTCATGAAAAGTTCTTGAAAGTTAAAAGCTATTGTACCCAAGGATTGTAGCCATTGGACTCCTAGTACAACATCAGCACCTCCCATTTGGAATGGAAAGCATTGGGATTTTCAATACACATTCTCCCATGGATAGCTTGATATTATGGCACTTTCTAGAGAAATTTATCGTTCCTCCATTTGCAACCATCACTTGACACTCTGGTGCTGGATATAGGAAGCAATTCAATTCTTTTGATATCTTACAATGAATAAAATTGTGGGTACTTCCTAAATCAATCAACACTATTACCTTTTTCTTCTTCATTTGTCCTTCTATCTTGATGGTTTGAGGAGTGGTAATTCTAGCCAATGCATTACAAGATATGGTCGGATTCATTTCTTCTTTATCTAGGCTTTGTTCCTGGAGTATATCCTCTTCTTTTGACCTTTCTTGCTCCTTTTCTTCTTCCTCTTCACAATCTATGTAAAATAATTTCTTATTAGCACACTTATGACTTTTAGTGTATTTGCTATCACAAATGTAACAAAGCCCTTTTGCTATTTTTTCTTCCAATTGTTGTGGTGTCAACCTTATAGGTTGTGGAAGTCTAGGGGCAACAACACTTCCATCTTTATAGTTGTGAGTGGTATGCTTCCTGGTTGCCATAATTTTGCTTTCCATTTTCCTTGCTAACTTGAATGCCTTCTCTAATGAATCAAGTTCCCAAAGGCGAACATCATGTTGGATATTATCCTTTAAAGTCCCTATGAACACATCAATCCTATGCTCCTCTGGAATATTTTTTACCCTTGTTTTAAATTTTTAGAACTCCTCAATGTGCTCCATTATTGAACCCTTTTGTTTGAGACTTATCAATTGGCTAAAAAAAGTATTACATTTTGTATCCTCATAATGTGCTGTCAATTCTTTCGTAAAAATTTCACAAGTGATAATTTGTTTACAAGAGCAAAGCCATTGATACCATAAAAACTGATTTGGTTCCAAATATAAAGTTGCAATACGTACCTTTTGTGTGTTTTGCACATTATTGAGATCGAAAAATTGCTCCATCTGTAATATCCATGTTGCAGGATCCTTGCCATCAAACTTCCTCATATCGATTTTTGGAATATGGTGGGTCTTTGATCCAACATTAGAGTCTATGGAATCATGATTAACATTTCTTTTGTTTTCATCATGAGTTTCCTTTACTACCCTTTCACCATTAGTGACCATTTCTTGTAGCAACTTATTCATATTTATCTTCAATTCTTCCATCTTATCATCCATGCCATCTATTTTAGCGTCCATGCCATTCATCTTAGCTTCCATGCCATCCATCTTAGCTTCTACGCCTTTCTTTAAACAATCCATCTTAGCTTCTACACCTTTCTTTAAACCATCCATCTTAGCTTCTACATCTTTCTTTAAACCATCCATCTTAGATTCTGTTACTTTTTGTGCAAGTGATACTTGCTGTACTTGGTCTCGTAATTTTGATATATCATGTTGCATTTCTTCCTCTTCTTCATGAGTCATGCTAGAGCTTTCAGGTTTCTTACTAGGTGTTTGCATTTTCTTTCCTCGGGGCATCAATTACTGATAATAATGCTTTACTATGCCCTTTGAATTCCTTCAAACTAATTTTTCAAACCAAGTTTATGCAAAAATTTAAAAAAAACTACACACCTTTTTTCACTTTGTAGGAGCTTGATATTGAATCTGATGTATCTCTGTAATTTCAGATCATCTAATTCTGAAATTATGATCTGTAGTAGCCCTCTGCATCCTCTTTCCAATGCCACCAGTCTGATCCAAATTGGATTCTCCAAGGAAGAGTTATGCGCAATCTCCCAAGATGACCTGATTATAGACCTTTCTAGAAGAGAAAACTTGTATGAAGTGCCACGTCTCACTATTTTGACCTTTGGCTCTGAAAATATCTAAAAGAAACTACATTCCGTCCTCTTTTTGTACCTTCTTACAAAATTTCAATACGATGCTCAGAGAGAAAGTTATGACGATTTTCCCCAGGTCACCTGTTTGGAATGTAATTCAGGAGTCTGCAAAAAGACCAACTTCCTAAGATCATATCTCCGCAAATATAGCGTGAAAAGATCTGAAGTTTGGACCCAAGGTTTAGTGTGATTTCATATCAAATGGGTTTTTTTTTCCCTTTTGGAATGTTGCAGAAAACAATTATAGCGAAAATGCCATGATGACCTATTTGGAGCAGCGAAACCCTAGAATCCAAAGCTCTGATACCAAATGTTATGAGACCAACTCACAAAAAGATAGAAAAGATAGATCAACGCCTTAAAATTCAGCCTCTTCGAGGGGGCAACCTCCTTTACATTACATAAATGAACAATTCTTGGATGATTCAAATGAAAAAACCTCCTTTCTGTATATAGGAGTCTAAGGGGTCACAATATAACTAAGCCGACCTAACAATAATAATATAAGGGCACAAAAATAACAATAGAGGGATTCTATGGGGCACAGTAATAAGAATATGGGGACAATAGGGGCACAACAATATTAATAAGGGATACAACTACAATATTAATGGGGGCATCACTAGTATTATAGGGACCTAACATTGATTCAGTTTATGGAGGAGTTCCAAGATGGAAATGACCTTGTAGGGGTCTTCTAGCCTGCAAGTGCTTTCTACAGTAGCCATTATAGCAATGTTGTAGCTTTATTTCTTCTTTTCTCTATATGTGTATGGAGAAAGAGACTTGTTTAAGTACTTCAAGTGGATTGTAGTATTGTCTATACTCTTGGAAGTTGGAGTATGGGGTCTTGATTTTAGAGCCCTTAGCTTGTTGATAGTTTCATGACTAACTGTAGGTTGTCATATGTTTCCTTGAAGGGGAAACTAGAAACTCTTTTTGTTAGCACACTTATGTACTCTTCTTGTCTTGATATTGAGCATAATGAGAAGGGGTCATGCCTTTAGAGCTGATCCAAGGAGATGTAGCCCAGGAGGGGTGAACTCCTTTAACAATGACTAGTGTATTACTATTTGATGCATGTTTCCATTTAGTGTTTTGGTTTCATGTTTTAAGTTCTATTCATGAAAACTAACTTAAGTAAACACACATAAAAATTCTTGTTTTTACTTGCTATTTTGGAGTACAAAACTCAGGCACATTTTTATATTCTGAATGGGGAATTAGCACAACATTACTAATTTGCTCCATTTCAGATCAGGTTGGTATCAAAGCTTAGGTTTGCTTTGTGCAAAGAGGAATTGACTATTTTTTGCAAGTGAATGTGTTTTGAATCTCATTGAGGAGAAGTTTTTGGAAAGGAGAGCAAGATTGTTACAATCTCTACCACCAAGTTCTACCTCAAATTGCAGTAGAAGCTTCAAGCAAAGCATGTCCCAAGGAGGAGAGCCTGCAAGAATGTCAGAGGATGTAAATGCTTTTAGAAAGGCTTTCTTAGACATGGAAGAAATGGTGGAAATCCTCTATGAAGAGAGGAATACCAAATTTCAAGGTGAAAGCTCTAGACCTCCAAGAGGAGAATGTTCTCCAAGAGAAGAAGGTAACAAGAATGGTGATAAACCACCATCTTCTCCACAATCTTCATGTTTTTCTACAACTCATATGCAAGATGCTAGTGTAGAAAGTTCCTCAAAAAAGGTAGATGGACAAGTGTGTACCTTTTTTCCACATGATGTGGAAGATGAGGTTCTATCAACACCCAAATTCAAGGAGCTGAAAGAAGAGAGCCAAAGAGTCCAAGAGGACACATCCAGAATCAAAAGGGAGTTCGAAAACATCTTTGTATGTCAGCCAAAAGATGCAGAAAATGGTAAAAATTTACATCCGTTGTGAAATTGTTGTTGTAAATTCATTTTCAACCTTTGAAAAACGTAAAAAAGACATTGGATCCAAGCTCTTGACCAAGATGGGTTATAAGGGAGGAGGCCTTGGAGTAAACCAGCAAGGCATTAAAAATCCAATTGAGGCCAAGGAGAGGCCTAAATATGAAGGCTTAGGCTATGTTGCAAAAGAAGAAAGGTCTTCTAGCGAAAGCTCATGGGTTTTGTGTTCCTTTTTCCATAAGAAAGGACATGAGGAGGCAAGATGTTGGGAGTTGCATCCAGAATTGGTTCCCACTTGGTTCCTCAAGCGTAAGGAGGACTTGAAGTGCAAAGCATCTCCAAAGAGAGATGAAGATGTTGAAGAAGAAGGGAAGTTAAATTCTTCTTGCCACGCAAGTTCCTCGCACAAGCAATGTAAGCCAAATAACAACAAATAGAGATATATCCATTCTGTTAATTCAAATGTTGTTCATAATGGAAAACAACACGCATATTTGAATAACATGTTGAGGAAAATGTTTCCATGCACCTTTTTATTTTCATCTAATCATTGTGTAGATAAGTTCAATAAAAGGAAAGGAATCATCAAGAAGATGTTTATGTCTACTGGAATTGAGACCGAAAAGAGAAAATCTCATCCAAGGTTAAAGGCAAGTGAGTCGAGCGGAGCTCAAAGGAAATTTTGTACTCACTGCAATATCAGTGGGCATTAAGTTGAGAAGTATTGGAAATTGTTTCCAAAACTTCATCCTGGTAAATGAAAGCAAATCATGTAAGCACCAGAAGAGGAATCTACAAAAGAAAAAGTGGCACAAGATGCGACCATCCTTGAAGCAGCTTCAGAAGAAGAGAAAGTTCAAATAGAGGGTTCATTTACCCGGTTCGGTAAGAAATGGGCAGACTATTTGTCTAGTTGAAGTTTGTAAATTTCTGTTTTGCACTCGTTGCATATCCCCATAGTTGGGTAATTTGTAAGAGTAATGTTCATAGATAAATCAATTATATGCAACAGTGTTTTATTTAAGCATTACAATGCTAGTTTGGCTTGTTGATAGTCAATTTGAATGGAAAATTTGGGAGTCAAGTTTATTCCATTTTGTAGAATTCTTTCTCAAATTGTCGATTTTAAAACTATTGTATGAGTAGTCGCAACACATTTAGTATGTTCCAAATGTGTTTAGCACTCAAGTTATATAAGTATTCACTATGTGAGGCTTGTTTTGGTTCATTTGGAAAAGTATTTTTAGGATCTTATCCTTGATAAGGATTTTGCAGATGAGCGCCTTGGAATTCTTCTTGGGAAGGATGTTGTTGTGGATGACCATAGTGACATGGACAAGTCAAGAAGAACATCGAACCTGAATTCTTTGGTCAAGTTATATTTTAAGTTCAACTTGAGAAAAAGCCAAGACAAGTAAAAGTTAGGGCACTTAAAAATTCGATTGGATCGAGTTTGGAAAAATGAAGGAACTGTACCTTCAAATGCTAAACAATTGAAAGTAAACTTTTGGAGACCAAAGTTGTTTTAGTGGGGAAGAGTGATCAGGAGATCAAAATTTGCCAAAAAAATAAAAGTGTCAGAGTATTGATAGTATTAGCTTTAGATTGAAGAGCTCATCATTCTGAGTCCAATGGTGTGAAAGACACTCAAATCTGAACTCATATACAGAAGTTGGAGCAAGTCAAAGTTCAGGTTTGACTTGTCTACATGGCAGGATTGGATGACATTGAAAATCCCTTTAGCGAATGAGGATGTGCCAAGTGGCAAGTTACCATTGGCCCCCACATATCGCATATTAGAGCAAAAGGTACTGTGGCATTGGAAATTGTCCCCCAAGCAAGAAAGGTTGCAATGTGATCGCAATCACATATTGCAAGCGAATATAAGAATCGACCCTTGGTAACAACCCAGTTGCGATGTGATTTATCGCATATTGCAATCGCAGGGAAAACATTGAAGTTGTGATACAATTCCGGAAGTCATCATCGTAATGTGAAATGCAATGTCCTTGGATGCAATAAAGTTATCCGTTCCATTTTATAATCTCCTGTGTGTTTGCCGATACTGCAGTGTATGGGTTTCGACTATAAGTGTCGATGCAATATGCAATAAGGGTGCCAATTATGATTACGATATCTGACAAGGCTGAGGAATCATAGCCTTTTTTGCTAGACCACCACTTTGCATGTGAACACTCAACTTTAACCACGAGATAGGTGAGAAATATGGCAGGATTGCCAATTTTGGCGGAACTACCAGTTTTAACTGCAAATAATGAATTTAACTGGCAGTAAGCCAAATTTGGAGGAGAAAATTGTGGAAAGATTGACAGAAGTCATAACTAAGGGAATTTTCGACCAAATGGGATACAAAAAGAGGCTAGATATCCATTTTTGAGCATTCTTAACTCATTAGAACATGTTTCAGGATCAAAGGAGCACTTCTGGATAGGATTTTTGCAAAGTGAAGCCTATGAGTTCCATTACAACAATGTTGTAGCTTTATTTCTTCTTCGCTCTATATGTTTATGGAGAAAGAGATTTGTTTAAGTACTTCAAGTGGATTGTAGTATTGTCTATGCTCTTGGAAGTTGGAGTATGGGGTCTTGATTTGAGAACCCTTATCTTACTGATTGTTTCATGACTAACTATAGGTTGTCATGTGTTTAGAGTGAGAGTTATATGTAGAAGAATGTTTCCTTGAAGGGGAAACTAGCCACTCTTTTTGTCAGCACACTTATCTACTCTTTTTTCTTGATATTGAACATAATGAGAAGGGGTCATGCCTTTAGAGCTGATCCAAGGAGATGTATCCCAGGAGGGGTGAACTACTTTAACAATGGCTGGTGTATTACTATTTGATGCATGTTTCCATTTAGTGTTTTGGTTTCATCTTTAAGTAAACACACATAAAAATTCTTGTTTTTACTTGCTATTTTGGAGTACAAACCTCAGGCACATTTTTATATTCTGAATGGGGAATTAGCACAACATTACTAATTTTCTCCATTTCAGATCAGTTCCTCATCAACTTTCAATCTCCTATTAACAATTTAATGAACTTGCAATTTAAGAAATTAAATTTCCCTTCATTTTTGGTGCCATTGGTAGGGAGGTGATAATAGAATAGGTTTTTATTGGCTAGATGTTTAATTAGATTTCCTCATCTACAATATACGAGCATATTAGAACATAGAGTGGCAAGAGTGGTAAGCTTGGAGATAAGAACCTTCTCATCCACATTTTGTGGGTTTCCTGCCTCACTAGATCTAGATGATGTTGGTCTTGTATGGGTCAAGGGAAAGGTAGGAAAGGTAGGAGTAAGGTAAATTTTGACATCCCATTTAGTAAAGATAAAACTAAATGACCCCCCAGAACTAACTTGGTAGGTAATAGAATTGTTAGGATAAGAGAAGGCGAAGTGTTGGAGAATCTTGGTGAGGCATTAGAAGTTGTGAGAGGAGATCACTTTTCCACTTTCTCCAATAGTCCTGTTATTAAAATGGTACTGGGAAGAGGAGAAACAAACCAAATACCATAATTTTGTCCTTGGAATATGAATTAAACTTTTTTAAAGGTAATATAATGGCTGAAGGAGAAGGTGAGACAAACCAACCAAAGAAGGAGAATGAGACAAATTTTTGCTTTCCAATTGTTGATCTGACTGCTAATGTACGAATAAAGAAAAATTCCCCAACAATACTTTCACACTTTCAAGGGTTGGTAAGTGAATATCCCGACACTTTTCTATTTGAATTTGACATCTTGTGTTGTAGTATGGATTATTCGACTAATACACATAAATTTAAGCTATTTCTAGCTTCCTTGAAAGATTCCATTTTGTAGTGGTTCATGGGACTATCAGAAAAGAGTATCACCACTTGGGAAGGCATGAGAAAATCATTCATTAAGAAGTACCAGGGTTATTATAAAGCTCGCAAGTTGAAAGAGGAAATTTTCAAAATGGTGCAGAGGGAAGATGAAAATTTGGAAGACTTCCTAGAGAGATTTTTACATAATCTTCAACATCAGGCAGCATAAGTTGGATCCTGAGACGAAGAAGATTCTTTTCTTAAATGGTGTGATGGAATAATCAATGAAAGTTCTAAATTTAATGGGAGCATGATATATCTCGACGTTTGATTTTGATTATATCACCTAAGTTTGCAAGATATATTCATGTGGACAAGGATGAACAATGAAAATCTCTCATGATCTCCTTAAAAATCAAAAGTTGACTTCCAATGGAGTAACTAGGACAGAATTGGGAAATCTTTTGGAATATTTTAAAACAGATAAATTAAGTACTCTAAGTATACAACTTGAAACTATGGTTTTCAAGAAGAAACAAGAGGAAGAGTGTGTTTCCCTTGCTATTTTCCACCCCAGGTGTCGGAAAAACACCCCAGAAAAGTTTTCCCTTTTGATAATATTGTTGTTTATGCCATATATGTGGAAGATAATTTCACAGATTTTTGTCCTTCTCTATTAGGACTCAAAGCGATATACCATAGGAATGAGCATACAATAGAGAAATTGTATTCATTAGAAACCAATAAGTTGTGGGAGCCTAGGCCTCAAGATATGATTTTTGACCTATTATCGTGAGATTTTCACAGTTTTCTAATTTATAGTATGCACCATGGAATATTGCCAATCCATGGAAAATGTGGCCACAATAGATCCCTCAGAGCCAATCTTGGCAACAAGGTTGGTTGGGACTAGGTTATGGACATCTACCTCCATATTCTTATTCGCTACCACCTTAGTATCCCCCATAGTCCGGGTCATTCTTTCCAAAGCACCAGATGATAACATCTCAACGACAACTTTCAAGTACTCAATTACAACTACCTTCTACACAATCTTCTGGGCTAAACCAATTTCCTATTTAACCTATTGCTAACCTGAATAATAAGACAACCTTTCTTGTCCTGCAAGTTGAGTTGCAGCCTTTCCCAACCTATGTTATCACTCTTGTAGAAGTACAAGATATTCACTTATAGTCAAGGAAAGTATTTTTGAATTCTGACCCCATTATTGTAGAAGAAGAAAGAGAGGAAGACATTTCCACCCGAGTGGAAAGAATCAATATACCTAAACCCCCTCAACAAGAGAATAGGACCTCGAAAAAACTAACAAATCCTCCTTTCCCTTAGAGTTTGGATGAGAGAGAAACAATAAAACCTCCTAAACATTATGTGATTAACGATTTTAGGAACAATTCTGTTAAAATTCCCTTGTTGCATGTTATTCAAGATATAACCATGTATGCTAAAATGATGATGGAATTGTGTTTGAAGAATTTAGGGAGGAAGTAGAAGGATCCACTCACTATACATTTTTTTGGGGAGTGTGTTGATGTAAGTACTAGAAAGAATTTCACAAAAAATATTTTGATCCTGAAAACCCTATCATTTCAGTGCATATTAATGGAGTATGCATTCCTAATACCTTAATAGACCTTGGACTAGCCATCAATATTATAACTACACATACCATGAATCTGCTTGAGCTAACTAATATTCATCCTACTCCAATTGTTCTTGAATTGACAAACCAATCTAGGATTAAGTCAAAAAGAGTATGGGACGATATAATTGTTTCCCTTGATTCATCAAAATATCCTTTGGAATTCATGGTATGCATACCATAACTATAGTTTGAGGACATCCAATAATCCTTGGGAGGTTGTGGCTTCCTACAAAGAATGTGTTCATAGTATGCAGGTCTATTAACATTTTCATTTCCCACGGTGTAGTTGTAAAATAGATTACCTTCTATCCACCTGTGAAGTCTCCCATGGAATCAGAGGAAGCTCCTTGATTTGATGAATCAACAAGTGATGAGGAAACGATCCAACCCATGTGTACGAGTGATTAGGTAAATAATTTTTAGGAACATTTTGAAGAAAGTCAACTTAATTATGTTTTAAGTAATTTAGGTTCTTATGGTTCTAACAATCATCCATTTCATCAGATTTTAAGGAGTGATGAGCGAAAATGGATCACTTTACAATTTTGTCCTCATTATGAAACACCATTGAAACAACATCTCAAGAAATAAATCCATGATGTATTTCCATTAAAGTAAGTCCTAGTCAATTTTTGAATATTAGTGTTGATCTTACTGATGAACAATGAAAAGAACTGATGCAACTTCTACAAGAATAATTAAAGGCCTTCGCATGAGACTGTTGGGACATGAAGGGGATCAATCCTGCAGGTTTTTCTCATCATATCTATATGTAGGTCAATTCTCATCCTTTCCAACAACCTCAGAGGAATATGAGCCAAACACTAAAGGAGGTAGTAAAAGAAGAATTGCAAAATCTCCTTGATGCAAACTTAATCTACCCAATATATGATAGAAAATGGGTTTCTCCCTTAGTTCTGGTTCAAAAATATTCAAGAAAATGGCGTGTATATGTATACTTCTAGGAGTTGAACAAATCTAGTATGAAGGATTATTTCACTCTTTCGTTTATAGATCAGGCCCTAGAAACCTTTGCAGGAAAGAAAAATTTCTCGTTCTTAGATGGGTTTAGTGGGTATAGCTTGATTTAGATAGCTCTAAAGGATAAAGAGAAAAATACTTTCACTTGTCCCTAGGGAATGTTTCTTACCAGGTTTTACCTTTTTGGTTGTGTAATTCCCTAGCCAAATTTCAAAGAGTGGTACTATGTTTTTTTTTAGATTTAATCCATGACTCCGTCGAGGTGTACATGGATGAATTTACTACTTATGGGGATTCTTTCAAGGATGCTTTGGAAAATATTAAAAAAGTATTAATCATATGTCAAGAAGCACATCTTTCCTCGAGCAATATCAAGTGTAGGATGATGCTAACTAAGGGTTTTGTTCTTGGTCATGTTGATTTTGCAGTAGGTATTGAGGTTGATCTTGCTAAGATCAAGGTCTTATCCAAACTACTAGTTCAAGCAACACAAAAAAAGGTGTGAATTTCCTTTCTTTCTTAGGGTATTATCAATGCTTCATTGAAGGTTTCATAAATATTTCTATGCCCTTATTGAATTTATTGTCTAAATATGTTGTTTTACTATGGACTAGCCAATGCTAGGATGTGTTTAAGACTTTGAAAGAAAAACTCTTAGTTGCTCTTATTTTGAGGGGGCCCAATTGGGATTTACCCTTTCATATTTCCTTGGATTCCTTGGATACGACTTTGGGAGTTGTTAATGGGAGAAAAGATGACATGTTTTATTATGAAATTTATTACACTATTAAAAAATTAACCCCCATTGAATTAAATTATACCATGACAAATAAGGAGTTCCTCACGACGGTGAGTTCTATAAACAAGCTCAGGAATTATATTACAGGGTTTGATGTCTTCATACATAAAAACCATGCAATCATTTGGTACCTCATGAACAAGCCAACAACCAATGATTGGATCACGAGATGGATTCTTTTATTACAAGAATTTAATGTTACCATTGCAGATCGACATGGTAAATATAATTGGGTTGCTGATTTCTTTTCTACGTTGCAACATGAAGAAAATAATGTTCCTATAAATGTGGATTTTCTTGGCGAACTATTATTTGTGGTTTCTATCTACCTAGCTTGGTTAGCATATATTTTGAATTAACTTACTACTGGAAAACTATCAACAAAGTTTCTTTCTTGTGAGAAATGCAAGATCATAAATAGAAGTTCCAATTATTCTCGGATTAACGTTGATTTGTTTTCTACATATACAAATATTATTCATTAGACGATATGTATAGGAGGATCAAGTCCCTAATATTTTAAAAGCTTGTCACATTGAAACTTGTGGAAGCCATTTTTCAGATAAGAGCACTTCCTACAAAGTATTGCAAGTTGGGTATTATTAGCCTAATATGTTTAAAGATGTGAAGAAAGATGTGCACCAATGTGATAGTTTGCATAGGATGGGGAGGGACTTTTAGGCAAATGAAATGTCATTGCTGCCAAAAGTGTTTGTCAAACCATTCAAGAGGTTGGCCTTGGATTTCATAGGTCTGATCATGCCAATTTCCCAGAAAGAAAAATATATTTTTATGCGTACAGGTTATGTTACAAATCGGGTCAAGGATAAGGCACTAGCTCAAGTAAATGAATAGGTATTTGCATCTTTTCTCTATGAGGATATTTTTACTAGGTTTGATGTAAAAGGGAGATCATTATAGACCAAGGGACGTAATTTACATCCAAATTAATCATATTTATTATGAAACAATATTAGATTTGGCACTGGACTTCAACTCCTTATCACCCTTAGGAGAGCGGGCAAGTAGAATCCATGAATAAAGTATTGGAGGGAATTATGACTAGGGTCATTTAGATCCATCATAAAAAATGGGAGGATTGATTGATTGAAGATTTTTTGGCCTACAGAACAACATGTAGGAGTACTACGTGATGCACACCATATGAATTATTCTATGGGAAACAAGTCTTGCTACCTATTGAGTTTTAGATTCACACTTTTTGGATTGCTGCTAAGTTGGGATTGAATATAAGAGAAACACAAGAATAGAGATTTTTGTAGATGAATCAGCTTAAAGAAATTTGGTAGGATGCAGTCCAACAAACAATACTGATACAAGAGGATCGAAAGAAGTGGCATGATAAATTCATTCAGCAAAATCAATTCCAGTAGGGAGATTGGTTCTCCTTTTTTATTCCAAATTTAAGGACTTTAAATGGAAATTTAGGACCCACTGGTTGGGCCCATAGGAAGTAGAAAATGTTTTTGAGAATGGGTCAGTTCAAATTAAAACCATTGATGAATAACATATCTATTTTCTTGTGAATTCACATAGGCTAAATTTCTACTAGAAATGATTAGGTTGTTAAAATGTTGTTATCATTTATTCATTCTCTAACTCATAAATATTTCAAATTTCTTTTGTTTGCCTCATGTTAGTTGATGAGGGATTCCTTAAGGCCCTCCCTTTAACTGTTCTTCCTCCATAAACTTCAACACATCATCTGGGGAGAAGGACTAGAGATTATTACAATACCTTGAGGCTTGCATGCATCAATGGTATGTTCTCTCATTGGAAACAAGTGGGAATACATCAAAGTCTCTTGTTTACTAGATCTTGCTAGTGACTCGACTTCAACACATTTATTCATACCACACAAGATGTACTGGGCTACCTTGGATTCCATTAACCATAAAGGTGGAAGGCCTCACATTGGTTAACAACATGCATTAATGGCTAGAAATTCAATTATTCTCTCATATGCTTGAATTAAACTCCTTTATTTGAATGGTGAGAGATTGTACCCAACGTAGTGGTATGTGTGAATATTTGTGATTTTTTTCGAGATGAAAACTACCAAATTCTGGGTTAGACAGGTAAATAACCAAATTTCATTGTGAGAATTGTGACTAGACCCTCTACATGTAGTTGCATTTTATCCTATCAAAGTTACTAGTACATCAAAAGAAAGAAGACAAAATCAGAGTCACCAAACAAACTCTAGCACAATGTCGAGTTAATTGTTAAAGTCATCATGTCCAAAATTTATTAAGGATTTAGCAATTATGAGATGAAGAATTATTTGTAAATCAACCATATTTCCCAGTAACAATGAGCCATAACTATATGTTCGAGGCGACTTGTTCTTGTAACCATCATACAAGTGGATGAAATCTCTATGTTTGTGGCAGTAATTATTATCACACAACCCTCCCAATGAAGACATGTATTTAAGAAAGACTCCCAAGGTAGTTAAGGTAATCCTGGTGAGGTGTTTTTACTTTAATGCGTGATTTAAATAGGTAAGGATTCACTAATCTTTAAAATATCATCATACTCAATATTGTGATTTATTGTGTCATTACCTTATCCTATCACAATGGTTCATGCATGTGTAGTTTCCCCATGTAATCTAATGATTTATGTTTTCCCTTCTAGTGATATTTCCTAGTAATAGAATTTTTTCATTCCAATTCTTCCGTTGTCTTATTTTTCCACAAAATCTTATGTAGAGTTGAGACTTATGGTTCTTCCCCCACAGAGGACAGTATGGCACCAAAACCTCCATTGTCGTGCTTTAAACATACAAATCCTAAATTTCTTGGTATATTTCCCTAGGGTAATAAATATTTTAAGGAAGTTGCATTAGGGGATTTTTGAGGTATAAAATGGGCCTCCTAAGGAAATTATAAAATGATAATGGAAATAATAAAATAAGTTTAAATTACATCATCAAATTGTAGAGGGAAAAAAGAAGAAACTATTTTTTCAACTCGTATTTTCAACTTATCTCCTTATGGTTTTACTCAAATTTCAAGCGGCACAACTCATTGGATGCATAATTTGGTTCCTCATCCAAAAAGTACCCATGTTGCATACTTTCGATGGACCCTGCTACATGAAAAATGTGAATACAATCATGTTTTTTCATGTATTTCTCATTTTTCATGTAGGAGGGTCCATCAAAAGTATGCAACATGGGTACCCCTTGGATGAAGAATTAAATTTTGCATCCAACGAGTACTCCCTCTCAAAATTTGAGTAAAAAATTAGGGAGATAAGTTTAAAATATGAGTGGAAAAAATAGTTTTATTATTTTATTATTTTTTATTATTTTTACTTTTTTACTCCAAAAATGGGTAATCATCCCCCATGGTTGACATCATCATCTTGAATCCTATTGGTTCTTATTAATTTTATTTTAGTTGTACATTTTTCTTAGGAGGCCCATTTTAGACCTCAAAATTCCCCTAATGGTTGGCTCAATTTTTTCCAAAAAATTTAGGGATATAATTTAAAGTGATGAGATCCTTTGTAGATAATTTTGATGTTGAGTGGCTCATTTCAACAAGTTGAAGATACTTGTCTGAAAGGAATCCATTGCACAATATATAGGCTTTTTGCAGGGAGGCAAATGTTGATTCAAAGGTGTAATGCAAGAGTTTTATTATGATCAATATTTGATACCAAAGAAACAAAATCTGAATTGGAGCAAGGGCATACTATGTGCATGGGTGAAAAAGGAGTGGCACAAAACCTTGTATATAGCCCAGAAATATATTACCTATGAAGTAGATATATTGTCAGTTTCTTGTATCATCTTACATGTATGGTTTGTTTTAAGGATAAGTGGCAAATGAATCTCCCTTTCTACCTATTAAAAATCCTAACTAAAATGGCCAAGAATGTTCAAGATCGACCTTGCAACGCCGAGACTAATATGTTTCACCATTGTCTGATAAAAATATTTGTAGAAGCAGAATTACAGAAAAAGGGAAAGACATGGGAAGATTTTATTTTTTAGGGTGGTTATGGGCATACTTCTCTACCATCTCCCTCAAAGGGGTCATCATCTGCATTAAAGAGAAGGCGAGCTTCTCAAAATGAGTGTTCGTATGATGACTTGATGTGTGGAGGAAATGAGAAAGACTCCAGTGGAAATGGGGAGACTCCCATATCTAAGAGAAATAAACCCTCCTTGTAGAAACCCTAAATGACCCTTTGCTTGAGAAATAAGAGGAAGTAGTGGATGAGAGGGAAAAGTAACCTTCATCCGAGGAGGAGGACGTCCTAGTTACAAAGAAGAAAAATCCAAAAGGGAAAGGTCGCTAGAAAAAAAAAAAAAGGGTTCCCATGCAAAAGAAAGGAAAAAATAAAAAGGTTTTGTAAGAAACCTCTCTCGTAGATGACTCTGATGAGGAAAATAAATATGACTTTGGAGGAAATTCAGACGAGGTGGTGGTCATGAAGAGTCTGCCTCATCGACCCCACACTCGTTCATCGACTAAACAATTTGAAATTCGGGAAGGGGCAATTGAACCTGTTACAACGTTGAATAGCTTAGCTAAGGAGTCAGATTTGTTGAAAATGGTATCGCAGGTATGCCATGAAGTTAGTAAACATTTGTTTCATTTACCATATTCTGACTTTGAAAGAGAGGAAGCTAGGAGCCCTATTTCCAAATCTAAATTTGTAAAACATGGAAATAATATTGTGGAAGATGTTTATTATGAGAATTCCAAAGATGTATCCCTAGATGGTCCTAACCTTGAAGAAGAAAAGGAAGTTCTAGCACCGAGTGCCTCTGAATAATTGAAAAAAATAGTTCCAATGTCGAAATTATCTAAAGCTAGTGTTGATAAAAAGGCAGGAGTCGTTGATAACCTTGAATTAGAAAGGTTTGTGAAGATTGTAGAATTATCCTTGAGAATAGAAACCTATAGAGAAGATGTGGAATCTCTATTAGGGGAGCATGTAGATTTGAATTTACCTATGTTAGCGATGAAGGAAAAAGTTACTAGAAAGAAGGAAGTGTTGAATACTCCTGAGTCACAAGAGTTTAAGATCATCGGGGAGCTGCCAGAGGTTAATATTGAAATATTATTAGATACAAATATGGATTGAGTATGCCTAGGAAAGTATTTGAAGGTAAAAAAAACTTTTGAAGAAGGTTAAGAAATTTAAAGTGTGTTCAACTGAAATTGGAGAATCAAGCTTTGACTCAGAGTAATGATCGTTTGAGAAGATCTTGAGATTGGCTGGTTGTTTGAAACCAGGTATTGGTTAAATAGATTAAACTCTGGAAAATTAAGATGGCTCGGTAATGCAAAATTCTCAAAGGATGAAAGAGAAATACTCTCTGAGGAAATAAGAGGAGAGTCAGGCGAAGCTTGACCATTTAGGTCAAGCTTATAAGGGAATTATGCATGAGGATATTCAACCAACTAAGCTTGGGGTGGATGAAGAGCCTCATAATTAGCCAGCTCAAAGAACCTCCCAACCATCTATTATTCCTCAAAACCCCAAGCCTCGTCTCACATTTCCTTACACTTTACCACTATTTCTTTCCATTTTGTCCCTTTAATTTCATCTGGAATACTAAAGGTGATTATTATTATTTTTATTCATTTTCTGGGTAAATTGGTATGCATTTCAATAAATTCACTTATCTAATGGTTTTGAGATGTTGTAGTCTCTTTTTTTCTGTCCTAGGGTGGATGATCATTGGTTCCTGAATCAAATACTATATCATATCTATTGGAAGGAGCTATCCAGGATAACTATAGGAAGGAGGAACACAATGCTAAGTTTACATGTTGTTGTCGCCCCAACGCCCCTATTTTATTTTTGAGGAAAATAAAGGGTCCCTAAAATAAAATTTTGAAGTATCATCTGGCTTTAAATTTGGATTCTTATTTTTAATGATTTTCAGTTTTCTTATTTTGTCATTTTTGAGATCTCCATCATTTTTTCTTCGTCACGACGTTTCCAACGATATAAAATTTGTCAAATTTTTCTTCCCGGATCAAAAAATACACTTGTTTGAGGTTTATGTTTTTTATAGTTTTAATAATTACTTTATTAGTTTAATAACTTATTTTATTTTATTTTTTAGGCCGGATTAATGATTCAATTCAAATTTAACAAACCTCTGACTCTATATTATTATTTTATTTTATTTCGTTTCTTATTTAAATTTAGGGGTATTTGATTTGATTTTATTTCAATTCTTATTTAAATCTAGGGGTCGGGTCAGGAAAAGTGATAGGAAAATTGATTTAATTTAATACACAACATACTCACCCGACCTCAACTTCATGTAGGTTTTCATTTTCCTATGACTCTATATTATTATTTGATTTGATTCTATTTCATTTCTTATTTAAATTTAGGAGTATTTGATCTGATTTTATTTCATTTCTTATTTAAATTTAGGGGTCGGGTCAGGAAAAGTTATTTATACAAAACATACTCACCGACCTTGACTTCACATAGGTTTTCATTTTCCTACAACTCTATATTATTATTTGATTTGATTTTGTTTAATTTCTTATTTAAATTTAGGAGTATTTGATCTGCTTTTATGTCATTTCTTATTTACATTTAGGGGTATTTGATTTGATTTGATTTGATTTCTTATTTAAATTTAGGGGTAGGGTCAGGAAAAGTGATTTAATTCAATACACAACACATAGGTTTTAATTTTGGTTACATATATTAAAAAAAGTAATCTTTAACCTCATATGCCTTCCTCCCTACCACACATACCTTACACCCATACCATACCATAACATACCTCCCATATCACTAAATAACCATGTAAACCCATTAAACAATATAAACACCGACAATTTCATTTCTCCCATTCATGTGGGTCCATATTTTTCCTAATGATTCAACAATTTGCACAAATCGTTTTACACTTTGTCTGCGAACTGTTATAGTACTTCAACTTCTAGAGCCAATATCTCGAGCTATAGAGCATGAAATCAGGCCCAGGATATCTTATTGGAAAGAGGAAACATGGGAAAACAACTTGGAATCATTTATTTCAACAAATTTAGACTCTAAATAGCCCAAAACTTCAGCAGAAAAATGGTTATGGTTTTTAATAAAATCTAAATTTATGGGTTATTTTTTGTGAATAAGATTGAATGTTGAAACTTTCTGCTGCTCCGATCTCTTCAATTCATTATCTACATATCAAAATTGCAGAAACATAAAATGATTTGGCTTAGATTTATGGATTTGCTGCTAATTTGTTTTTTTGTTAAGCTTGGTAGATCCTCTTGTTTCATTAATATAAAGAAAATTTACAACAGATAGAACTGGCTAGGTGGAATCAAATTGCCCAATGGGAAACCAAGTATGTTTGCCACCTATCCACATTATATGTCATTGAGTAGAAAAAATGTTAAGTCTCTCTATCCAAGAAATATAAGTTTCAGTTTTCTGTCCACTTCCATATTCTAGAGTTCTACATACATATGTAAATGCATAGACAAATTTAAAAGCTGGCCATATATATAAATGAAATATCATAAAGTAGGCATGTTAATCGTGTTGTTTAGTTGATGTTGATTCCACCAGTGTTGGATCCTTGGCATTCATTCCAGGAAGCTCTATTTGAACCAAGATGCATGGCAGGTGGTACTTAATTCGACCAAGGCAGATGTCTTATTTGTGTAGTTGAAATTGCACTTTTTGAAATTCCTGCTTGTATTTTGGCATTCCCTGAACCGTGACTTCCATGCTTACCGATATCTGCTCCACTGTCTTTCCCGACAGGCTTTTCATCAACCAGTATAAGTAAAGGGCTTGTTTGAAATGGGTGATTCTGCCTCTTTAATTTCCAAGTCCGTGATGAGGACTCTCCAATCCTCCAACTCCGTATCTGTCTCACTCTCCTACTTCACTTCTATCTCCTATTCCTGTAACAGATTTCAAATTTCTTCATTGGTTCCCTCCTAGTAGGCAGTTTATGCTTCACTGATAAGACGTTCAACATACTTCTAACCTCGTCAGCCACTCGAAGAACCAGGTTTTGTGTCGTGCTTGGCCTCTTGAGGCCTCTTGCCTTGGCCTCAGGTCTTTGTAGGTCGAGCCATGATCTCACTAACCCAACCCTTTGGAATGAAACAAACTATAACCTGTTTGGTCGTGGAATTTCCTTGGGCGGGGGTGGGTTTACCATGTGGTAGACCTACTTTGCATACAAAACATTCAATTGACCAATTAAACTTCAATGTGTTACTACATAATTCATGTATGCGAGTGGTAGGACTATGTCACTCCATCCCCCCAACTTCATACCCCCCTGACGTTTGCAGTAGCATGCCCCTCATGGTCACAGGCGGGTTCTGCAAGGAGGACCTGCCCATGCCCATCACAAGTGGCTCCAAGTCCTAATAGAAGCCCCCCCTTAGCATTGCTCATGCATGCAATTTCTCCCCAATCCCGGTTACAGAGACCTAATTGCCTTTTGGCTATCAGCCCAACCTAGTTGACTTTCCCTTTACTACCAACCTAGCAAGAAAAATGGGAGCCCAACTCAAGTGGTCAACCATCCCTGAGACCTGTAACACTACCATTGCCAACCCTCCTTCCCATTCTTCCATAGCTAGTCTCAATTCCCTACCAGGTTTCATGCTCGCGACAATTCTCCTCCTTCTCCCCCATTCCCAGGTCCTTACAAACCCCCCTCCAGTTGTGCATGGTCATAAGATAGAGGTTTCCTCCTAGAATGCGAGTGTACAAGAAGACATTATCCCCATAGCCCAACCCCCTAGCTTCTCTAGCGACACAGTTGCATGCTCCTACACTATGCTCGCTACCTAGAGCCATCATAATTCCCATACGGGATATCAGTATCTAAAAGCAAAGTGAGATGGTAAGGCTGCCGAGAAGTTTCCAAAGGCAGAAGAAAAATATTGCCACCAGCTTACACCCCCAACCCTTAACATCCTTATGTTCCCAAAATTATTTCCCTCTCCCTCGGGCGAAACCAGAAACAAGGGAACATAATGAGATGAGAGAGATGGCCAATAACATACTCGATTTCCTTCGTTTGTAGACGATGGAGTTTCTGTTGTTCATGGAACCACTGAACCAACCCATCACTCCAGTATTCTTGTACTCTATCATTATGGTGCTCACTACACTTCCCTCCAAGGCGATTACAAAGTAAAATTCTTCCCCTCCTCTCATTGTCACCTTTCCTTAATTCACTATCCATCATCATGCAAAGGGCCACCACACCCATCGCCTTGATCATGTGAGGGGCGATGGTTTTGTACCTCATAGTACCAACCATTATCGTTGCCTTAATGAGGTGATCCCCTGGTTCGCACCTCGATAGGGGGTGGATTTGTTTCTAATTTACAATAATCAAGTTTTCCTTTAATAATTAATTTTGTTTGTTTTAGTTTCTTATTTTTGTTTTAAGTTTTAATATATTTTTAATGATAAATTTTGTAAATGTTTTATGAAGAATTTGTAGAAGATTATTACCACTTGGAGCTCAAGGATTTATGGATTGAAATTATAGATGAGAAAATAATATTATTCAAATCCCAAGAAATCATAGAACAAACTTACTTGAAGCTATTAAGAAACAAACTTTTATTTTGTTTTTAAATTGAACTCTTTGATTATAAATAGTGGGGATATGAAAGAGAGCAAGGGGGATGAACCAAAGAAGAAAGAACCGATATTATTGTGGGATCTTTATTCTCAAATCATAGTTCCAAGAGAGTTGGAAATTGTTTCACTTTAAAACTCTAGTTTTATAATAAGTATTTTACAATTAGTTTTTGAAGACTAATCAAGTATTGATGATTATTGAATGACGTGATATGGGTATTGTATGTTCTCTTAATTATTTAAAATACATTGATGGTATTTTCCTTTATCACTTTTCTTTATATTGATACAAGCTAAATGTTGGAATTTGATTTTGTCCTTTCTTTTGAAATGGTTAAGTATATGTAGTGTTGATTTATTTTATTAATACAAATTTGTTATTTGTTTAATATGAGCGAATCAACATTCATTTCTGATATTCAAAAAGATACCTTATCAATCTTGCTCTCATTATCGAGATAGTTTTTTTTTTTTTTCATTTAGATTAATTTCATTGTATGCAAATAAACATTGAAAAGCATAAAAAATATAGTCAATTTTTCATAAGTTCTTTAAAGCAAAGCCCAAAAATCTATTTAAGTGGTTGAATGGACCCATATTCCAGTTAGGGTTTTCACTAATTGAAACATCTATAGTTAGGTAATGTTAATGTTGTGAAATAATTATTTTCAATTACTCTCATTATAGTTGATTAATGTTGTTGATTATTTTTTGAGCACCACGTATGGATTTGAATGAGCAATATTGTTATTGTGTGTTAAGGGGGCCCCAAATGCGTGTTTTCTAAGAGACTACTAACCTAGGGATGTACAAGAGGGTTGAAAGATACCCCCTCACTTATGTGTCTATGATGTAAGATATATGTGAGATTAAGCAAAAATCACGAGGAAACATAGTCAGAGAAATTGATAGGAACTCTCCCCTGCTGCAGGATGACCAAACTTGACTAGCTTGAAGCGCTTATTACTCCTTGTAGCTATTAGGTCACTCGGGAACAAGATCTTATTTTTAGGGAATTTTGAGGGAAAGTAGTCCTCCTTTCAAGGAAACTACCCGTCAACCATTTTTTATAAATAGATGGATCAAGTAGCTCGCTAGGAGTTATTTTTTCAAGTAGAAAGTCAGGAGTAGTCAAGTTAGTAGAGGCACTAGACTAGAAGTTCCAGCTCTGCAAATTTTCATGTATAAGCACTTTTTTTTTATCAATGATAGACATTTATGGTTCTTAGGTTATTATCTCTTTAGGGATTTCAACCTCCTTGGGTTAGGGCCCACCTGAGGTACTCAAGACCCTCTTTGTAATGTTATCTTTTGTGCATTAGTTTAGTTAGTTATTTTTGCAATTTCATTTTTGGACACTGTTTTCTGAATGGTTAATGAGTTAGCTTTCTTAAAAGTATTTTGATGCATAATATTTTGGTAGACCTCGTAGTAATTATGTAGATGAAATTTATTTTCATTCATTTGTTTACTTTGGTTGTTATTCTTTAGTTGTTTTTCATCATTTGTGTATGTTGTCAGTGCATAGTTTCTTTTCTACAAAGCTACAAGAAACTTGAAAGTTTCCCATTTGCTAAATAAACTTGTTTATCACTGACATAAATAAATGGGCATGAGTTGTTGACCATCTCTTATCCTCCCCTTAGCTCATATTTTATTCAAATTACATATGTAGTGAATTTTTCTGCTCACTATATTGTCTCCTTAGGAAAATAGGGACTCTTGTAGTAGCCCACGTTTTGCATCCAAAACTCATATAAATTTGCATCTAATGTGTGGCTTGCCTACATTGATGTGTTATAATGTCCAAAGGACCCTGAGTATAGGATTTGGAAGCCAAGATACCTCATATATTCCTTAACCTAACTACTATAGAAAAACTTCCTTTTTCTATAAAATTAGGACTTGATGCTTCTATCTTTATTTAAGTTGCAACTTTGTTTTAAATGCACAATAGAGTAGACCTTCTTTTATTTCAACATGATTGATCAAGAGCCTCATAATCAACCTGTTCAAAGAACCTCCAAACCATCTCTTGTGCCTCAAAACCCCAAGCCTCGCCTTGCATTTCCTTACACTTTACTGTTATTTCTTGTGATTCTATGCCTTTAATTGCATCTAAAATACTAAAGGTGATTGTTATTATTTTTATGTTTTTTCTTGCTAAATTGGCTTTTATTTTAGTAAATTTTCTTATCTAATGGTTGTAATGCATTGCAGACTCCTTTTTTCCTAAGTCCTAGGGTGGATTATC
Organism: Pinus tabuliformis; assembly: GCA_031772625.1. Classification (NCBI taxonomy): domain Eukaryota; kingdom Viridiplantae; phylum Streptophyta; class Pinopsida; order Pinales; family Pinaceae; genus Pinus; species Pinus tabuliformis. The sequence continues at coordinate 543,863,710 of CM062805.1, read as the reverse complement.
ATTGATTACAAGATCGAAGGCTATATGATAGCTACTAGAAGGAGCTATCTAGGATAGCTATAAGAAGGTGGGATGTAATGTTTTGTTTACATGCCAACTTGGATAATTTTGACCACAACTTGTATAGTCAAAGTAACTATTATTTCGTTATCATTTTATACTACTTTAGTTTTATTTGGAATGAGATTGTTCAATAATAAATAAACAATGTTTTCCACTGTCATTTTTGTAATGATTAGCTACTTAGTTACAATGTGTTTCCTTGTTCTTCAAATTGGATTGGTAGGCGATAACATTACATATTTCTTTATATCCAGCCAAAGAAAGTTAGCCATAATGTTATTGTAATATTGTTGAAGCGATTGAACTAATTTCAGGACTTTGTATTACATTTTGATGACTTTATAATATAATTCACATTGTTGTTGTTTTATTTGTTGAAGTAATAAGTTCTTTTTCCTATAGTGCTTCGATCTAGGAAGGGCCCCTTAGTCTGGAATGAACTTACACGGATTATGTGTGTTAAATATATATCTAATGTGATTCTCTATAGTTTCTATAAATATGTTGAAATTGTAGCAAGGAAATGCTTCATTTGACTTTTGTCGTAGTCAAATGGAGAAATTTGATTTTCCACATCAGCAAGATGATTGAATTGTCATTAGTTGGAGTGGCATGGCCTTGTCTCCTAATTAAATTAGTAAATTTGAGTTTGTAGGTTAGAAGTATAGTTTTTCATGGGTTTATTGATAAAATCTAGTAATCTAGTGGAGTTATTGTAAGTTAAACGCAGTTATCTGAGCTCTAGTCTAGAATGGAGTCAGTAGGAGTTAAATTGAGTAGTTATAACAATTGTTAGCTCATTGATCTCTCATTTAACTAATCAATTTACTAAAAATAGTCCCTGTAATTCATGGAATTCAAATTTCCAGTTGAGTGGAGGGAAAGGGAATAATTTTATTTATTGTTTTATACTAGTTGAGTGTACATGTCTTGCATTGGAGCAGGGGATCAATTCCTTCAGGATTTTCACAAGGAAATAGGGAATCCTCCTATTTTTTAGGGACTAATTTCATCTAGGATTTCATAAGAAAATATTAGGAAGGTTGAGGCTTGAATTTTATAATTGTTGGTTAGAATAGGTCAGTGAGCAGGAGATCATAAATCAGTGCATGGTGTGCTTCAGGATCAAAGCAAGACATTGTAATTGATCCATATTCTCATCTAAATTAATGAAAATAAATGGATGGTTTTTCCCAGTTGGGTTCCCAAGTAAAATCATAGTGTTCCTTTTGTTTTTATGGCTGCATGTTATTGCATGTGTTTGTATCATTTGTTTTCCTTTCTGGAGTATAGTAAAAGAGATTTGTGTCTCTTGATTTCAGTTCGATTTCATTAGCAATAGAAAATTTCTTGAAATTTCTACATGGTATTAGAGCCACAGATAACTACATAGAAACACTATTCTAGGTTTCTCTCAAAGAAATTTTTATTTACATAGTTCTTGGTGCAGATTATCTTCAGTGCAGGAAAAATGCCATTCAACAAATTGAGGTTGGAATATGCATTAGAGGGCACCTTGAATTTTTGTTCTTAGAAAGACATGATGGAAGTTGTACTGGATGGAAATGGAGTATGAGAATATACACAAACATATATTCCAAAACCATCAGCATCATATGCAAAAGCACTTGCTCAGTGGAAGAAGGACACAAAAAAATCCAAGAGGATTATTATTGAGGGTATCAGAGATCATGTGGTTTCAAACTTGCATGGAAAGGAGACTCCTTTTGCAATGTCAAAAAATATCATAGATATGTTCTAGAGCAGCAATGATGCCAGGAAATTGGCATTGAGAGATGCTCTTAGGATAATTTGAATGCATAAAAATGAAACTATTCCTCAATACCTATCTAGATTCACTCAGGTTCGAGATGAACTTGGAGGGGTAGGAGAAAATGTGTGATCATTTGAACTTGTGAGTTTATCACTCCTTGGCCTTTTGAAATTCTGGCACAACTATCAATATTCAGTTAATGGAAGAGACAAGCTACCAGATTGGGAGAGACGTCTGATTTGGTGTAGGGGGAGATCAGAAGAAACACTAGAGATGATGACACATCCATTATAGATGAGTAAGAATACTATGCACTCGTTGGCAAAGGAAAGAAGCCCAAAGACATGAAGGCCCAAGGTAAGGAAGAATCTAGCTAGAACCACGGAAAGAAGAAAAACCTGAGTAATATTAAATTCTTTCACAGCCAGGAGTATGGACACTATGCAACCAAGTGTCCACGCAGGAGCCTGCAACAGGAGTAGGAGGAGATTCTCTCACATCACAATTTGAGTTGGATTTCATCCTCATTTCTTGCATGGTAAGCAAAGTAAGAGGGTTTGAGTGGTACCTAAATTCTAGTGCCTCATATCATATGACATGAAATAAGGAATTCTTCAGTAACCTATAAGAGAAGGACTTACAATTACATATAGATCTTGGAGATGATGGAAGGTATAGTACCAAAGGGATTGGCACCATCACCTTTAATAGGGAGTCAAGCTCCCATCTTCACCTAAAGGATGTAATGTATGTGCATGATCTGAAGAATAATCTAATTTATGTAGCTGTACTTGAAGACTGTGGATATGATGTGTTGTTTAGTAAGGGGAAATCTTATTTGAAGCATGTTTCTACTGGACAAGTGAAACAAATTATTTTTCAAATTTAAAATGTCTACAAGCTAGAGGTATATTTATCCATGCATACAGGTATACCTCTAGGAGGGAGTTGGGGCGATGTAGAAACTTAAGCCCAAAGTTACAAATATTTAGGCAAGGTTCACAGGGGAGCAATAACAGTTGCAGTAGACTCTTCTCATGGATCATTACCCTTGCTAATGGGGCCCACAATATTTGATAATAGAAGGATCAATTTCAGCTGATTCAGTAAGATCTTGAGTGACAATTCCATTCAAAGACTCAAGAGATAGTTACAACATATAGACATAGTTGGTTCAGTATTTTGGATGCTTCTCAGTTGCAGTTGTTGAAGTAGAAATAACAACAATGAGAGGGAATGTTGAAATTGTAGCAAGAAAAGGCTTCATTTGACTTGTACCTTAGTCAAATGGAGAAATTTAATTTTCCACATCAGTGGGATTATTTGGATTGCAATTAGCTATAGTGACATGGCCTTGTCTCCCAATTAAATGAGTAAAGTTGAGTTTGTAGATAGAAGTAGAGTTGTGCATGGGTTGATTGATAAAATCTAATAATATAGTGGAGTTTTTGTTAGATAAACTCTGTTATCTGAGTTCTAGTATAGAATGGAGTCAGTAGGAGTTCAGTTGAGTAGTTATAACAATTTTTATCTCGCTAATCTCTCAGTTAACTGATCAATTTACTAAAAAATAGTCCAGTCTTGCACAAAATTCAAATTTTCTATTTGAGTGGAGGGAAAAGGCATAATTTTATTTATTGTTGTAAACTAGTTGAGTGTACAAGTCCCTCATTGGAGCAAGTGATCAATTCCTTTAAGATTTGTGCAAGGAAATAGGGAATTCTCCTATTTTTTAAGAGATAATTTCCTCCAAGATTGCGTAAGGAAATAGGACGAAGGTTGAGGCTTGAATTGGCTAAGTGTTGGTCAAAGCATGTCAGTGATTAGGAGATTAATATTGTAGTGCAAGGTGTGCTTCAGGATTGAAGCAAGAAATTGTAATTGATCCATATTCTCATCTAAATTAATGCAAAGAAGCAGAAGGGCATTTCCCAGTTGCGTTCCCATGTAAAATCATTGTGTTCCTTGTGTTTTGATGGTTTCATGTTATTGCGTGTGTCTCTATCATGTGTTTTCATTTCCACATAATAGTAGAATAAATTTGTGTCTCTTGATTTCAATTCGACTTCATTAGCAATAGAAAATTTCTAAATTTCTACAAGATAGGTAATGTTAACTTTGCAACATCATTATTTTGATTTACTATCGCTACAATTAATTAGATTTATTTATTATTTTCTGAGCATCAATTTGGATTTGAATGAGCGAGATTGTTACTATGTGTCAATGGAGTCTCAATTGCGTGTTTTCCAAGGGACTACTAACTTAGGGATCTACTAGAGGGTTAAAATATATACCCAATACTTGGATATGTAGTTATCTTAATTGTGTAGTTTGTTTATTATTTTCATCATGAGTGTGAATTGATGGTTAATCATTATTGTTACTGGATTTTATCATGCATCTATGAATGAGAATTTCTTTCAACAATTGGTGAATATTGAATATATGTTAATTGAATGAATTATGAATCATTTCTAGTAGAAAGTAATTAATTATTGATTGCTACAACATGTGATAAAATTTACCAGTTAGATCTAATCTTGCATATATTGTGCAACTTCCTCATAAGCTTATGAGCCCTAGTTAACAATATAATGAACTCACAATTTAAGCAATTAAATTTCCCGTCAATTGAATTGATTTTCTTCTTGTTCCTACATATAGTATAGATTTGATTACTTCCTCTCATTTCTTTCAATTCTGATTGTTTCTTATAACATAAACAACATAATGGTCTCTGTGTAACTCAATTTCTCTTCTGTTGTTTTCACCTATATAAAATCAACAAAATAAGAAGATTATACATGATACACACATCATGTCGACCCCTCTTAAGTTTTTATGAACTCCAAGTTGAAAATTAAAGTCAAGACCCTTGGGATTTGCAACATTCTTGTTATAATACTAAGAGCCATCACTTTTTGGCATTGTTGTCGGGGATGTTTCAAAGTATGAATTGTCTTCTTCCCTAGTTGATTCAATTCCTTCACTTTCTATAGAAACAACAAAATTAACATTAGGCATTTTTCAATTCAAAACTAAAAAAAAATACATTGCAAAATAATTCTCATTCAAATCATATAAAAATAAAAAATACAAAAAATAATTTCTTTCTTATGCATTGAAGAATTAGGCATAACAGATAATTTTTTTACCAAAAATCCCTACTTCCACAATCAAGAAACCTTTTCTTGCTGACTATTACCCTCCTACTCTATCCACAAATGATATTGAGGCCTTTTTAGGTGATCAATCGAGGGTTTTTGAGGATCTTGAAGAAGAGGAAATACCTTCACAACCCTCCAACATCATGGACGAGAATAGATAACCTGTAACATTAATATTTCCTATCTGAGAAACAAATGGGGAAGCCAAAATGAAAAATATTAGCCCATCTATCCTCCCACATTTCTATGGCTTAACTACAAAAGATTCTCACACTTTTATGTTCTAGTTTCTTGTAGTTTGCAGGACTTATGAACACACCACCAATGAAAAGAAACTCAATGTGTTCCTCTCCACTCTCAAATATGCAACCATTCATTGGTTCATGAGCCTAAAATGGGGCAACATTTCTTCATGGGAACAAAGGCAATAGGATTTCAACACCAAGTATTGGGAATATTGTAGAGAAAGAGACATTGGGGATGATATTTTCAAGGTGACTCAAGGAGAAAATGAATACCTGAAAGATCACAAAGAATGTTTCAAATTGAGCTACAAAAGAGCACAAAACTTATCTCTAGACCCAAACTCCTTGAAGTTATTCTTTCTATGGGAAGATAGGGAAGAGCTAATGGAAACTCCCAACTTGTTGGCCAATGGAGATATCTACCAACTTAGCTATGATTAAATCAAAATGGTATTAAGAATCACTCAAGAGCTTCCAGGAAAAAGAGGTAGAACAAATAAAGAATTGGAAAGTCCCTCTTCCTCCTCCATAATCACTAAGAATGAGATATGAGTTATACTATAGGACATGAAAACTGAGATCTTACACACCTTTACTATGCAGATGGATACACTTCAGATAAACATAAAACAAGAAGAAGGAAAAGGAATTAGCTATCTTCTGTCCTAGATGCACTAAAAGACATCCTAGGAATGGGTGTCCCTTATATGTCATAGAAATATGTTTTGTATGTGAATAAAAAAAATCCACTAAAAAGTGTCCATCCTTTCCAAGTTTAAAAGTAGTATTCGAAGGAGTTGAAGGGAGCATGGAGAAAAATTGTTTTGTCAATAAAAAAGGCCATAAGGCCCCTAGACAATTTCAACAATGTATGAACTAACCCTCTTCTTTCAATACAAATTATAATGCACAATATCATTTGTGGTATCCTCTTGGCCCTTCACCTTGGGTTATGCCCACTCCATGGCCTTACTCTCCCCAAAATGTTATTCCTCCTTTTCAACCATATAAGTACCATCCTCCTCAATGGGGTAATCCATATTTAGGATGGATGCCTCAAGAAAACCAACCACTTTCCTTAATGCATCCTCCTCCTTAGCCACAAGTACCCAAGAATAATCCTCCAAAAAAACCTTAGTTTCCTTCCCAACTGAACTTGAATGCAAACAACAATTAGGCTCAACCAGTATATAATGGAGAATATTGCAATAAGGAATTACTGGGTTGGGGGGGGGGGGGTGTGAATCAGTAATAGAGAGATTCTAAGATATTTAAACACAAGTCTTTCTTTCTTTTCACTACTCTCAGTTACTTGAGAGTGCATTCATAGTATAGTACAAATAAATAGCAAGATAATCCATTCAAATGTACACACATTCCATCAAATGATCAACTCACACATATTGACACAAGTATTTTTACGTGGAAACCCAAAGGGAGAAAATCACCAATCTATTTGTTTGTATGATGTAAATTAAGATCCTACTTAATTGCATCAATTTTTTGGTGAGAACCCACTCACAGTAGGCACCAACCCCCTTTAGATAGAAAGCCACAACTTTCCTAGAGGCACCGACCTCTTATGAATGTAGGTAAATACCTACTCTAGCCAATGCTCTACCTTTCACACAATTTTCAAAGTCAAAAAGAAGGCTAATACATTTACACAGAAATATAAATCTAATCTAATGATGTACCAACTCCTTTCCTTCAGCTTTGCAGTTATCCTTTGAACCATGCTCTCTGTTGCTCAACCAACTCTGATAACTACCGTCTGCTTCATTGTATCTTTGTTACACACTTGGCCAAGTTTCCTTCTCACTTACACACTCACAATGCTACACACTTTAGCTCACAACAATCATACATTCACCCACTTTGCTAAATTACTCTCCACTGTTTTGTTCCTTTGTAGTGCTAGGAACGATTCTATCTCTACAATCATCCACAGTGCCCGAGTGTCATCAACACATGGCTTCCCATATTGCAGTCACTTCTATTTTTTAGACACAGCAGTTGAGTTAATGCAGAGAATGGGATTTTGATTGTTTTCCTTTGCTAAGAATTAAATCTCAATTAAAATTTTGAATCAAAGAGCTCCTCCATTAATATATTCATGTACTCATAACATGGATCTCCTTTATTTCTCTTTAAGTTGCATAGGACTAGAGGAGAAAAATACAATCCACCATCCTTTTCATTTAATTCATCATAACTTGCAATGAAGCTCAGGGATGGCCAATTTTTTTTACAACAAGCTCCATTAAATTGCTCCTGTGCATCATGGTCCTTCACTTCCTTGAACCAGATCCCTCAAAAATTGCATTGACTTCCATTCTCAATTCATAGTTGTCGACCTGTTCATCCAAAGATTAAATTATTTCTATTAACAATGTTGGCAATTTTGTCAATTTTGTCCTTTAGCTCCTTTTGCTGACACCTTTACCTATTTTCCGTCATGGTACTAGGTGTTGTGATAGATGGCTTAATCCTTGAATTGGTTAGCCTGTTTAAGGCCTTCAAGGGACTATTTCCCTTTGTTAATGGCTCTGCGACATTGGTCTTATTTCTATGTGAAATTAGCAAGGCCTCGTGCTAAGGTCGAACCTCCCAAGCCCGATGCTTTTATCCCGACATTTCTTTAAACAACGCAAATAACTTCTTCTAGGTAATCTCCTCTAAGATGAGTTGTCCAGTATGGTCCGCCCATGCTTTCACTGGCTAATTGAAGGCCACTTCAGGATGCGTTGTATAACCGACATGTTTCGATGCTTACTTCCTGGCACATTCCCTTTGCACACCATTAAAAAACCACCAGGCTTCCCTTTATGGGTTGATTTATCCGACAAGGTTTATTGGTCTAGATGAAGAGAATTCCTTTGTATTAAAATGAGTCCTAGTTTTCTTACAAAATTGACATGAACTGCATATTGAATTATCAGGCCTTGATAGTCTTGGAAATCCTCTCACAACTACATTGGTGAGGCTAGTCGATCAATCTTAACTAGGATTCAAGAGCATGCCGCTGACATTAAGCATAACCGTTCCAAAACCTCAGCTTTGACCGAGCACTCCAGCAAAACCAATCATCATATGTGTATTGAAAACTCTTGTTTTGTGGCCAAAATTGATGATTATCACCATAGGAAATTCAGAGAAGCTATAGAAATAGGAAAACACCCTAACAACCTCAAACGTGATGATCATTAGAAAATAAGTGATAATTGGATTCCCACTCTAACCTCCAATTCCACCTTCTCCTAACTACTCACTGCCCTCTTGTCACTAAATTTGGCCTTTCAATGTCTTCCTTTTAGTGTATAAATTTACCAGCCCTAAAAAAATTTAAAATTTTTATAATTCTCAATTTAATTTTAACAAAATTTTAATTTTATTTAAACACTAAATTCAATTTCAATTTCAATCTTGAATTAATAATAAAAATTAATAATGAAAATAATAAGTTTATAATCATTAATGACTTTGGAAAATCATTAATAGATATTAGTTATTAATTATTATTTATATATTTTTTTAATAATATCAATTTAATTTTAAACATTAAATTCAATTTTAATTTCAATCTTAAAAATTAATAATGAAATAATAAGTTTATTTTATAATCATTAATAACTTTGGAAAATCATTAATAAATATTAGCTATTAATTGTATTTCATTAAAATATTTCATTTTAATCATTCATTAAAATAATTTAACAACCTATTAATAACTTTTATTAACCATTAGTTACTATAGTCATTTATTAACAATCATGAATTATCAATAAAACAAAAAATATTTATTAGCAATTAATTGTGAATAAGTTTGTATAAAAAAATTTAAAGAATTTTTAATTATTAATTAGTAGGGTTAAGAATCTTGATAACAATTATCATTTTAAACATTTAGTATCATTAATAATCTTTAAACCTTTAAAAGAAAACTAGGTATTGAAATTAAAACTAAATTAAATCATTATTAATTTATTCACTCTCCTTCCTTCAGAACTTGTCAGCTGCCATTCATTCCCATCCTAGCCCACACCTTTATTTATTGATGCCATTGAGATTTGGCTTATTCACTCATGGATTTATCCTGATGATGAACCACAGAGGGTGGTTCGAAAAGTCGATTCCAAAAATATGAATGTGATGAGTCCGGAAGATAACACCACACAAAACATAAATCACAGAAGCCTCAAATCATTAACTCCCAGCTTGTTGATTCTTATCAGACTATCAAAATTCATATGACCAAGTCTCCTATTCCATAATCAGGTTTCATTTGTCTTGCTCAGATAGCAACTTAATTTGGAGTCATCAAACACATATACATTATTGTGAGTTCTGACTACCTTTCCCACCAGATTTCCATTCTTTTCATGTCGTACCTCATAGCCTTTGGATCAAAAGGTCACATTATAGCCATTATCATAGATCTGGCTTATGCTAAGAAAGTTGTGCTTGAGACCTTCTACATACATCACATTTTGGGATTTATTCTTTTCATCAAGACTGAATATACCCTTACCCTTAATTCTTGTTGATCTGAAAATGGAATGCACTTGAAAAAGGGTGCAAGGTATCCATTTTCATTTATGTAAATGAGTGCACAAATACTCCAAGTTTTAATGTGAAAATGTCAGAAATTCTTATTTCTAATACAGAGATAGACTGTAGGGGAATTTACTGGATATGTCACCTCTAAAGAGAGGATGAGATCTAGAAGCTACCTGGCCCTCTATAGACTCTGCCTAAAGAAATAAGAGAAGTAAACACTCAGATTCAATAAAAAAAAACTTGCTTGAACTTGATGTTATGAGGAATTTTAGCTTGAAGGGGTGTATGTATTTTCTTCTATTTATGTGTTTTAACTTGATTTGTTTCAGCTCATATTAAACATATATATCAAACATATAAGGCAACAAATAAACATCACACATAACAACAAATTTAATAAGGAGTTCCCCCCAATCTCATGGGCTACATCTCCTGTGAGCTCTAGTCAACTAGAGTTGGCTCTTTGGGATTATGGCTTGAATTCTTTTACAAGTTCCACACTCAACTCCAAAAGGTTACTCACTGAACCTATGGGTTTATAAAAACCATATACATCCCTGTCATGGTTTTCCTCTTTGTGTAGGCAGATCTAGGCTCTCTTGGAATTGATTCCTTCAGTAGGTGCACTAAGCTTCCCTGAGCTTCTTAATGGAAAAAACTCCTTCAGAATGCTTCAAATGTCTCTAAAAACTCTGCTAATGTCTCTAGCACATATCTAACATAAACAAATGACTATTCATTTGCCCGAAATGAGCACTGCATCCCCGATCTGGGCCTTCTCCCATGGTTGGCTCTGGGCTGCCTAGAACTTCTCTTCAGCATATAGGCCTTTAGAAGTCCCAAAATGCTTCTAAAAACACCTTCATTGGATTCAGAAGGTTCCTTACAGTAGAAATAGGCTTTTTTTCACCTCAAATAGATGAACCTAGCCTAGCACAACTCAATCACTGAAATGGCCCTAGTGGCTCCTAGAACTTCCACGAAGCAAAATCACCTGCAAATGACCTCTGTCGACTATGAAACCTGTGCCAATGGCTTCAAAAGATCAAAGAGACCCAAAATAGAAATAAAAAATTCGTCCAGAAAGGACTTTCCTAGCCAAAGTTATGGCTCATTCAATACCACTCACAATTTTCCCCTAAAACCACTCCAACTATCTTTAGTTAACTACAGTTAAGTCCGCCACATATGGTGGGTCTACCAAAAATGGTGCCTCCACCAAAACCGCCGCTAACTGGACTGTCAGTTAACTACCAGAAAATCAATGCATGTGATCACAATTTGCGGGCTGGAGGTTATCCTCGGATTTCATGCCAGGTGGTTAACGAAATTTAAACTTTAATAAAAAAATTTGCTGTTTAGTAGCACCTCTGAAATGTGTGGTCTAGTGGTGAAGGCTGTGTTTTGTTAGGTGGAATTTTGCATGTTCAAACCACACCAATGCCAAAACAAATTTTAACATATGCACCCCTCTGCTGACATCACCTATGCCACATGGCAGCCTCTTGGCTTGCCATTTGGCAGCATTTGATTAGATGCTCAAAACAGAATATTTTGGGAATATTCTTGGAAACATTTTAAATAATATTTTTGAAATATTCCAAGGAATATTCTATGGAATATATATATTTTTTATTTTTTTCTGAAAAAAATTCAAAAATTAAGGGTTATTGGGAAATTTTTTTTTTTTACATAACTTCTACATACGGAGACCACTTTTCGAACCGTTCACGACGCTGGAATCAGGAGGACGAGCTCTATCTAGTCATTTAGGTTTGAACTAGTTCTAAGCACTTTTGTTTTTGAGCATTTTTCAACACTTGGTCTTGAGCTCCTAATCACACCTCCCAAATGAGAGGGTTTTGGTCCCCAAAAGCTTACTAAAAACTCTGAACTGAATTGTCCAACAATTGAGAGAACAAAAATATCCTCTTCCGTTCAGCCAAATGAGCATAAATATAACCAAAGTCTCATGTGAAACTTTTTTCTAAATAAGCCAAGTACTTGTCAAATCCCAACCAAGTTTTCTCGCCAGACAAATATGAAATTTGCAAAAACCAGCAAGGACACTCACTGATGTATGAGATGAATTCTCCCACTGAATATGCAGGCTTGCCCATGTCACTATACCCATCAATGGCGACCTCTTTCTCCAAAAATAAATCTGAATGTGACTTAGGCCAATACCCACAAAAAACTTCCAAAAATGAAGTAGTTGCAGAAGAATGCTTGTACCAGCTGTAGCATGTTGAAAGTAGTGCAAATTCTCATCCCAAAATCTTGGGATACGTGCTGCAGAAACTTCTAAAAAAGAAGTACAATGGTTCTATTCACGAACAATAAAAGTAAGCAAACCATAATGAACCCATCAAAGACCCATGTTGAAATTTGAGCCCTCTTTGCTTGCATGCTTTTCCAGCTCATGGAATTGATCATTGCTCTGCACCAATTTCATTCCCTGCATCAAATGACACCAAAGGCATCTTGTGCAACAAGAAAATCATCAACAACAAGGTGATCTAAAATGTGCTGAATAATGGACACAACCATAAATGTAGCAAGCGTGTACACAACCGACACAAGTCGAAAAAACATGTGCAACACAATCGACACAAGTCGATAAGCAATGTGTGACACAATCGACAATGTAAAAAGTGTGCTCACAAGCGACACTAGTCGATCAATAACAAGGTACATTTACAGCCACATATGCATGTATCATGTATAATGAATTATTTACAGTTCGACAAATACACCTACAACCTATATGTACAGGTGCAACTTCAACTCTCTGTTTTTTTTTAAAGACCAATAAGTACATCAACCCAAAGACAACATGTGGGTGACAAAGAGCTGAAATGAAAGACATTGCTACAATAATAGTGAGTACCATACTCATCTTTCACCTCCATGGCAAAATTTTGCAACAACATAGAAACTCCTGCAAATTGTAACTGCCTTCACATGCAATCTTGCCTCACCCTTTCAATTGAAATGCATGATTGTTAAGCATGTACAAAATGAGTATGAAAATCAAACTCCATGGAAATTTTTGCTGCTACAATTCTTCCTCATGTGAAACTTCCCTTTCCACATCAATAATGGGATCTGTGGTTTCACCTTTGCCAATCTTCTCGTCCTATTGCTGCATGTATGTGGGATGACGAGTTGGATGTAAAGTCCAATAATGAGAAACAACATGTCCCTTATTTTGGCAAAAGTGCAAACCTTATGCACCTTCTTTGAAGGTAGTCTTTGCTTCATCTGTTCCCTGTGTGCTTTCTTCCTCATCCAGCATCTCGAAACATGATGGTTAAATTGACCACAATATGTACAAGAAATATTTCTTCTATTAAAGCATGTGAAATTATCATGCCTTGCAGAAACACAATCGAATTGATCATGCGAAGATTTATACCTCTTTTACTGCTTTTCATGTTCATCCTTTTTGCCTCCATGAGGAGATGAACTAGTAGAGGCTCCAGCTTTCCATTGTAGACTAACATCATCGTTCTTGTCTTAAAAACTGCCTAAAATTGCTTGCTTGCCATAAGCTGCATGTATAGCATCTTCTTGCTGCAACAAAGGATTCAAACAATGGCAATCATCTTTGAAACAAATTTGATATATTTGCCTCATGGAATTTGGAACAAAAGTTCTCTTTGAATTAGCCTCACATGCCTTCATGGCTTTTGAGTCTTTGCCATTAAATTGCACATAACCAAGACCAAGATTCTTGGGTCGTTCCTCAATAGAAAGAGGTTCAATCATGCCTTTAGCATGCTTTCCTAATCCTTTTCCTTCGTAACCCATATTAATCATTAAATTGGATCCTACTCCCCTTGTATGCTTTTCAAAAGATCCAACACATCTTTCTAAATAGGAAATTGTAGACAAATCAGAATGGATTACCTCTTTCTCATGCATGTTCTTGGTCAAAGCCTCTTAGGCTTGATGAAGCTGCAACTTCATATCATGCAATATTTGAAAAATTTCTTCCTTCTCCTGCTTCATGGCCAACAATTTCTTACGAAGCTCTGTGCTTTCTCTTCTATCCTCAAATAGGATCTGCACCATATCCTTCAATATAAGGAATTCACGCTTCATATCCTCATCGAAGAACCTTGTGAAGGAAGAAACTTCACTTGATGAAGTTGTCATTATAATGTCAATGAACAAATTAACTTCAACAATGTTCTTAAAGCTTTTCAAAACAAATGACAAAGCATTTTTTTTTTTACCCAAATGTCTTTACAACCATCACATTCAAGCAGCCATCAACACACAAGTCAAGTGATAATCTTATTCAAGCAGCCATCAACAAACCAACTCAAGGGAAAATCTTGGAGTGATTTTGAGGTGCTTTTGAGGTAAGGAAAATATCTTCTATTACTTTTTGTCTTCTCCAAGACTTAGCTAATCAGTAGTTATCCCCAAACTTCAGTAAACTCAAACAACATGCAGTTTGGAAAATAGTAAAGCAGTCAATCTTCTACACAGCTTTAAACACCTTTCAAGCTATACAATCAAGCTATTGTGATGTCAATCAAGCAAACCAAGTGATCTGATACCAACCTGATATGAAAGTGGGATGTACTTGAAAAAGGGTGCAAGGTATCCATTTTCATTTATGTAAATGAGTGCACAAATACTCCAAGTTTTAATCTTAAAATGTGAGAACTTCTTATTTCTAATACAGAGATAGAATGTAGGGGCATTTATTGGATATGTCGCCTCTAAAGAGAGGATGAGATCCAGAGCTACCCGGCCCTCTACAGACTCTGCCTAAAGAAATAAGAGAAGTAAACACTCAGATTCAATTAAAAAAAAAACTTTGCTTGAACTTGACGTTATGCAAAATTTTAGCTTGAAAGAGGTGTATGTCTTTTCTTCTGTTTATGTGTTTTAACTTGATTTGTTTCATCTAATATTAAACATATATATCAGACATATAATGTAGCAAATAATCATCACACATAACAACAAATATAATAAGGAGTTCACCCCAATCTCGTGGGCTACGTCTCCTGTGAGCTCTAGTCAACTAGAGTTGGCTCTTTGGGATTATGGCTTGAATCCTTTTACAAGTTCCACACTCAACTCCAAAAGGTTACTGACTGAACTTGTGGGTTTAGAAAAGCCATATACATCCTTGTCATGGCTATCCTCTTTGTGTAGGTAGATCTAGGCTCCCTTGGACTTGATTCCTTCAGTAGGTGCACTAAGCTTCCCTACGCTTCTTAATGGCACAAAATCCTTCATAATGCTTCAAATGTCTCTGAAGCCTCTACTAATGTCTCCAGAACATATCTGACATAAACAAATGACTATTCATTTGCTCGAAATGAGCACTGCATCCCTGATCTAGGCCTTCCCCCATGGTTGGCTCTAGGCTGCCTAGAACTTCTCTTCAACATCTCGGCCTTTAGAAGTCTCCAAATGCTTCTGAAAACACCTTCATTGGATTCAAAAGGTTCCTTACAGTAGAAATAGGCTTTTGTTTCACCTCAAACAGATGAACCTAGCCCAACACAACTTAATCACTGAAATGGCCCTAGTGGCTCCTGGAACATCCACAAAGCAAAATCACCTACAAATCACCTCTGTTGGCTATGAAACCTATGCCAATGGCTTCAGAAGGTCAAAGAGACTAAAAATAAATAAAAAACTTCGTCCAAAAAGGACTTTCCTAGCCAAATTTATGGCTCATTCAATACCACTGTCAGTTTGCCCATAAAACCACTTCAACTATCTTTAGTTAACTGTAGTTAAGTCCGCCACATATGGCAGGTCTGCCAAAACTGGTGCCTCCGCCAAAACCGTCGTTAACTGGACTGTCAGTTAGCTACCAGAAAATCGACGCATCTGACCACAATTTGCGGGCTGAAGGTTATCCTCGGATTTTGTGCCAAGTGGTTAACCAAATTTAAACTTTAATAAAAGTTTTTGCTGTTTACATAGCACGTCCGAACTACGTGGTCTAGTGGTGAAGGCCATGTGCTGTTAGGTGGGAGGTCGCATGTTCAAACCACACCAATGCCAAAACAAATTTTAACATATGCACCCCTTTGCTGACGTCATCTGTGCCACGTGGTGGCCTCCGTGCCTGCCACGTGGTAGCATTCTACTGGATGCTCAAAATGGAATATTCTTGGAATATTTCAGAAATATTTTGGAGAATATTCCCTGGAATATTTCAAGGAATATTTTGTGGAATATTATTTTTTTAAATTTTTTTGAAAAAAATTCAAAAATTAAGGGTTATTGGGTGATTTTCTTTTTGCATAAGTTCTGCATACGGAGTCCATTTTTCGCACCGTTCATGGCACCAGAATCAAGAGGACAAGCTCTATCTAGTCGTTCAGGTTCAAACTAGTTTTGAGCACTTTCATTTTTGAGCATTTTTAGACACTTGGTCTTGAGCTCCTGATCACTTGTTTAGGCATTGTTGCCGAGAGTGAGATTGTTCCTTCTGTCCTTTTCTTATAGTGACAAGAATTTTCTCTTATCCCCATTCATATGCTTGGAACAACCACTATCTAAAACATATGTTCTCTTGATTATGTGCCAAAAAAGAAAGATCACATTGCATGTTCTTTCTAGACTTGGGTTTCGAGTTCACCTTATCCTTTGGAAAGGTTGGATGCCAAGTGTTCTGGGATTTAAATGGATACAAAAATATTCTTCTCCATTCCCTTTTCTTGTGCCAAAAATTATTTCACTTGAATCATTCAACATCAGCCATCAGGGGAGAGAAAGTATTTCTATCTCTGGGAGGAGAGTTTTGAGGTCTGTAGTTCTGATATTTATTGTATTTGAAATTTTCATCTCTTTCAACTTTGACCCTTCTACAATCAACAACTTTATGTCCAAATACATGACATCTATAACAATTACCATAAAATAAAGGAGAGTAATTGAAGTTATACAAATCATGATTTTTTGCATGAAGGCACCTTTGTTTTCTTGTTGATTGATTCATTCTTCGATGGTGTGACTCCTTTGGGAAATTGGAATTATTATTAGTCCAGTGATGGGCTCCTCCCTGTCTTATTACCTTTTGTCTTCAAAGATTCTTTCTTGATGCATCTTTGCATGGCTCTAAGGTTCCTCAAATCCTACGGACCCAAAGTTCATCTTCCCCATAGAAGATTCCAATGGTAGAGAGTATCCCATGCCTATTTTGTCTTCTTGACACATTTGACTGTTCAAAATATTATCTATATTTCTTGTTCCTTCTGCCAACTTTTCATTTATACCCTTCTCGGTCTTCAATCTCTCAATATCCATTCTCATAGAAACAACTTCTTCCTTGAGACTCTGGCAATTTTCTTCCCATTCATGGATCCAATCATTAAGAACTTCTTATTTTCATTTAGCTTCTTCTAATTTGACTTTTAAAGAGAGAACTTCATCTTTGCATGTTTTTTAGATCGTTTCCTTATTTACTTTGAACAACTCCTACTTTAGATGCTTGTTCTTTTCTTCTAGTTTCTCATAGGTTCCTTGTTTTATTTTAGTAGAAGAGATAAATTGTCTTAATTTTAATGGCTTCTTCGATTTTTTATTTTTGATAAAAAAATTCCTCATTTTTTGAGTTGTACATACCTTCTTCAGCACGTTTCAATTTTTCTTTTAGCTTCTCGTTCTTTGTCTTGGCCTTCTTTAACTCTTCAAGAGCACTTATGAGTTCCCCTTCAAAGTCCACTACTCATACTTCTTATTCCTGTTCAAATTGAGTAATATTTTTTTTCTTGGAGTTTGCTCCAAATGCCATGAGTAAATACCCATTTAAATAATCTTCTGAGGAATTTTCATTGTCTTACTCTAGTACTTAGCTATCTTCTTTCGATTAGAGCGCATTTTTTTTAGATAGCTTCTTATTCCAATATTTTTGAGATTTTCTTCTAAATTTTTTATCTTTCTTTGTATGGGAATTTGGACGAAAAATCTGCAACTATTCCATAGTCAAAGAATTTAATGGGAAAAATCCCTTTATAATTTCTTGAGCCACGTTTTAGTTTAGTAGAAAATTGAGCCAACTCTTGATCAGATTCGCAACTGGAGCAGTCTTGATGATATTTCTATTCCTTATCCTTCTTGGACACCTTGAATGTTGCCTCCTTTGGTTCAGACTTCTCTTTTCCTAGTCTCATCTCATAGGCTATGAGAGTACCAAGCAGTTGGTCCATCATGAGATTCGTTAGATCGTACATCTCTTAAATGGAACATATTTTGGCATTAAATCTCATGGGTAGAGATCTTAAGAGTTTTGAACAATTATATCTTCTTTGACAGATTCATTGAATCCTCTAATCATATTGGTTACTTCATCAACTCTGTGGAGGTATTCTCCTATGATTTCTTCTTTACTCATTTTTAAACTTTCAAGCCTCATTTTGAAGGTTTGAAGTTTGGCCTTCTTGACTTTATTATCTCCTTCATGACTCTGATTGAGCTTGACCCATACTTCCTTAGATGACTTATAGTGCATAAATTTTACAAGTTTGGTTTCACTAAGGCCAAAGAGAATGGCATTCTTGGATTTAGCATTATCTCCATACAACGTTTTACCATCTACACCAGTGGGAGGGACATCAAGGACAACATAATCTACCAGTACAGAGATCCAAACATCGACTCTTATGGACATAAGATAGGATTTCATCCTAACTTTCCAAAAGGCATATTTTGTCCCATCAAAGACTAGTATTTTACTTCAGTGAGAATCTTGACTCTCTTTCCTGGAAATAATTCCTTATGGATCTACCCGCCAGTGGTTAAACTGTTCCTGAAGTAACTTGGCTCTGATACCAATTGTTGGAATAAGGAGTTACTGAGAGGGGAGGTGAATCATTAATAGAGAGATTATGAGAGATTTAAACTCAAGTATTTCTTTCTTTTCACTACTGTCAATTACTTGAGAGTGCATTCATAGTATATTACAAATAACCAACAAGATAATCCATTCACATGTACACGCATTCCATCAAATGATCAATGCACATATATTGACATAGGTATTTTTATGTGGAAACCCAAAGGGAGAAATCCACCAATTTGTTTGTTTTTATGATGTAAATTAAGCACCTGCTTAATTATATCAATTTGTTTGTAATAACCCACTCATAGGAGGCACCAACCCCCTTTGGATAGCAATACACAACTTGCATAGATGCACCAACCTCTTATGAATGCAAGCCACTACATGCTCTAGCCAATGATCTACTTTTCATACAATTTTCAAACTAAAAACAGAGGCTAATACATTTACACAAAATTATAAATTTGATCTAATGCAATAGAAACTTCTTTCCTTCATCTCTACAGTTCTCCTTTGAACCGTGCTCCCTGCTTCTCAACCAACTCTGGTCACTACCGTCTGCTTCACTATATCTTTGTCACAATGTTGCACACTTCAGTTCATAACAATTCTACATTCACCCACTTTTCTAAATTATTCTCCATTATTTTGTTCCTCTGTAGTGCTAGGAACAATGTTGTCTCTACAGTCATACACAATTCTTGAGTGTACTCAACGCATGGCTTCCCATATTGCAGTCAATCATATTTTTCGAACAGAGTAGCTGAGTTAATGTAGGGACTGGGCTTTTGATTGTTTTCCTATGCCAAGAACTAAATCTTAGTCAAACTATTGAATCAAAGACCTCCTCCATTAATATTTGCCTATACTCACAACATGTCTCTCCTTCGTTTCTCTTTAAGGCGCATAGGACTAGAGGAGAACAATATAACTTGCCATCATTTTCATTTAATTCAGCATAACTTTCAATGAAGTTGATGTAGGAGCATTCAACCCAATAATGTCATTGTATTTTAGTAGACATAGGGGTATTGGGTTTTCAAGGGAGTTGGTCTCCTAAGTGTGAATTAATGTAATTATTTAGGCTTTTGAGTGATTTTAATGAGAATAGGATTTAATTGAATATAGTGAGGCATATTTGTCAATGTTCTCGAATGTAGGAGAACATGAGGGATTTAGGATAATTGAAAGATGAGAGGATTTGAGAATTAATTGTAAAACTCAGATTAGGAGTTAGTTCATGATTTTATGGATTAGAGAGGATCTTTAGGAATGAGGAAGAGATTTTAGGATTTTGTTGAAGAATATATGGATCTAAACCAGGAATTGGTTTTAGAGTCCTTTTTGTATAAATGTAAGCCTAAAAGAAAAAGACAGAGGTTAGAAAGTTAGAAAGTTAGAGGCTAGATAGATAGGTGAGATAGGTTTGATTGTAAGACTACAGACAGAGATTGTACCCAGAGGCCATTGTAATAAGAAGATTATGTTATCGCCCCTAGGTATAGATCTGATATGAAAATATAAGACAATGCAAATAAACCCAAGAAATAACAAGATCTGAATATAGATAGAAATGATTCACTTTATTGATCAAACCCTTAAGGTAGGGCAACACCATATATTCACTCCTTAAGGAAGGAGAACACTCCACAAGCCATATGCCTGTTCATACAATAATCCTTCACATCCCTCAATGTGGAGTCTCTAGCCTCTTTATAGGCCTCATACATACAATACCATGGGTCACTACCATGGTTCCCTTAATACCATCTATCTAATACCATGGGCCCATTACATTATTACTAACTACTTGTGGTCCCTTACATGATATGGGTTAACCACCTTATTTATTACTATGGCCCATCCCATTATTACATTATTCCCTTGGATACCTCCCTTTGTACCCCATGTTATCCCCCCTAGGTATATAACATTCCACCCCCCTTAACATGTTTCGTCCCTGAAACATGAGAAGAACAAAAATAATAAGATCTACTCAAAAGAGTAGTCCACTGGTACCATGCACGTGCATCTAGCCATCCAAGAGAAAGGTGAACCCTCGATCTTGCTGGTGCCTCGCTCGCTTGAGATGGAAGTTGACCATGGTAGCTCTTCTGTGTTGATGTGTAGTAGGTGGATCTTCGCTCCCCTCTATTTGTCATGCAGGGGTTGTTGTCCTTGTGGCTAATTGGTTGCCATTTTGTTGGTTGTTTTCTTGCGGGGTGATGTGGGTGATGATATGTTGAATTTTTAACCCACGATGTCTTTTTATTTAATTCACCCTGCTGTGGTGCCTACTATGGTGTCTTATCTTCCAATATTACTTCAACCACTGAGCCCTCATCTGATGTATCAGTACCTGTATCCTTTTCTGCTTCAGCCTCTGTTTGTGTTTGATTGTCGATCATCAATAGCTCATCATCTGATATGTCAGTCTCTAGAACATCTTCTGCATCAAACTTCATGGACTCTACTTGTTTATTGATGGAAATATCCTCTAATGTAATTTTCTTCTTTTTATACCAGAGCTTCAGGAATTTCTTCTCCACATTAATATTGATAGTACCCATGGATTCCATCCAAGGATATCCTAAAACAACATCCATATTATCCATCTCTGAAGTATAAAAATCACCATGCCACACATACTTATCCACAGAAATCTTCAAATCCTTATACACTTGAACATCCTCAACATCCACTTGTGTGTTTTCAATGTGTTTTGCTGGAACTTGCAATTTTTTTACCAAATTAACATTCATAAAATTGTGCTTGCAACTAGGATTTATAGATACAACGATTTTCTCCTTCTGAATCAATCCATGAACCTGCAATAAGGAGACACTCGTAGAAAATAACCCTTTACGTGTCTCATTCTCCTTTTTTCTAGTCTGAGACCATTTCTTTAAAAGGACACTTTCAAATTTTGCATCTGAAAGTTTGGACAACTGCTTGTCGTCAAGTGAGAAATACCATTTGTAAGCCTCATCTCTGAAATTAAGCCACACTGAATCCTTCCAATTTTTTGCCCATACTGACTTAGTTTGTTTTATGTATTCTTCAATAGTAGGGCTATCATCTTTTCCAGTAAAATTTTCCATGAAGAGGGTTTGAGAAAAATTCACTTACTTGGAAAAAATTTGAAATGGCCACAATTTCGTCAATATTGCTCAGAATCCCTATTATGACCTATTTTTGGAAATGGAACAACCATTCTGCATCTACCCATGTGATAGAAATCCTGATCCAGGCACTGGAATTTCAGATCTGCACTACAACTCTCCCGTCGTCACCAAAATTTCTGCAAAAAAGAGCTGATTTTAAATCAGCGATATCTCCCTCATCCGGACTCCGATTCGACTGATTTTTTTTTTTTAAATTGGGTAATTTTTCCCAAAAAATTCAGATCTTTAATTAGATTTTGTAGGTCTTGCACTAGGACGTCCAGATCTGCGCTGCAAACTCGCTGCCTCGAAAAATTGTCTGCAACACCACTGATTTTTAGATCAGTGATATCTCCTTCATCCGGACTCTGATTCGACCAATTTTTTTTTTTAAATCGAGTATTTTTTCACAAAGAATTCAGATATACAATTATATTTTGTATATCTTGCACTAGGACGTCTAGATCTGTGCCGTAAACTTGCTGCCCCGAAAAATTGTCTGCAACCCGACTAATTTTTAAATCAGCGATATCTCCTTCATCCGGACTCCGATTCGACCGATTTGTTTTTTGAAATCGGGTATTTTTTTACATAGAATCTAGATATGCAATTATATTTTGCAGATATTGCACCAAAACATACAGATATAATCTGCAAACTCGCCGCCCCAAAAATTTCTTGCAAGACATAAGAAAAATTTTCCACTTTTTTGCCCGGGAAAGTGCTCTGATACCACTTGTTATAGATCTGATATGAAAATATAAGACAATACAAATAAACCCAAGAAATAACAAGATCTGAATATAGATAGAAATGAGTCACTTTATTGATTAAACCCTTAAGGTAGGGCAACACCATATATTCACTCCTTAAGGAAGGAGAACACTCCCCAAGCCATATGCCTGTTCATACAATAATCCTTCACATCCCTCAATGTGGAGTCTCTAGCCTCTTTATAGGCCTCATACATACAATACCATGGGTCATTACCATGGTTCCCTCAATACCGTCTATCTAATACCATGGGCCCATTACATTATTACTAACTACTTGTGGTCCCTTACATGATATGGGTTAACCACCTTATTTATTACTATGGCCCATCCCATTATTACATTATTCCCTTGGATACCTCCCTTTGTACCCCATGTTATCCCCCCTAGGTATATAACAGATTAAGCCAGAGAGATAGAGTCTCTATATGTAATCATTGTTATATGTTTATATATATACAAGGATTGATTCAAACCTGTATAAATGTGTGTTTCGAATACAAAATGATGAATTATGTGTCTATAAGAGATTTGCATAATTTAAATATATGCAGATAGAGTTGAGGCGAATACACAGAAGAGGAGACAGTACAGAGGATGATGAAGGGACGTAGAACCCAATTGGAGAACCGAAGTAAGGCTATGGAATGATCATGATATAGAAATCAAAGAGTTAAGCTCAAGAGGAAGCGAGTTGAGCAGTGGAAGAGCGAAAGGTCAAAACCTTTGAAAAACCTGAAAACCACAAAAAAATGGAAGAATGGCGTAAAATCTAAGTACAAAGAAAGAGCGGAGAAGTGAAGTATCAGTGCACAGTAACCATTGGATCTGGAAGATCAATGGTCAGGATTAAATCGCATCGGCGGAATCCTTATGGATAGATCGGAATCAGGTCTTGGACAAGAGAGATGAGTGACTGCTAATTGATCATGGATTGTTGGATCGGAACTAGACCAACGGTCGTGATCTAATCACAAATTAGAGATCGCAAGGTCAAGGCACAACGGCAATAGAAATAACGATGTGCGATGGGGCTGATACGCCGATAGCAATAAAGCACCACTCGGCGATTGGAAGTATCGACAATCGGGCTTCGAGGCTTTGGAGATCTGAGTGGTGTGGTAGAAGCGAATGATAAGGGCAGACCCGATATTGTTATAGGTGCAGTTGTATATGTTTTTAAATTCGATATTCTGTTAATCACATATCCGATGCGATAGAGGCCTGTGTAATGTGACTGTGGAGGAGCGATTAGTGATTGCGATAAAGGAGCATGCATCGATAACTGTGCAGAGGCCGTATAAAAGGCAGAAAAGGTATGTTTTGTGTATGATTCCTTTGTAAATGGGTTATAATGAAATAGCATCGATATGAAGTATTAATGTGGTTTAAAGTTCAGTATAACTATAGTTATAAAGAGTGGGTTTTTGGTTATATATGCGGGCTTAAGGTTATAAACTAAGGCTTATGAGGGGAATGAGTCCCAATAGAATGGACAAATGAAGGGGTAGACTATGTTGGTCTATAAATTATTCTGGAGAGAGATTAAGAAAGGGGGGCCCTAACTCATTTTTGGTTGAAGGTTTGACTCGTTAATGAGTTAAAATTCCTGGGGAAAATTAGTTTATGTATGTTTGACATGCATACAATGGGTGAAAGCAAGGGTAACCTTGCGTCATTTGGTATCAGAGCCAAATTGTAATTGAAACAATTAGTGTTAAACAGAACAAATAAATTCTATGTAAAAGAATTTAGAACAGAGATATGTGTTTTAAGATGTATATGCAGGTAAGAGGGGATCAGATTCTAATCTGACAAACAGAAGGTACACAGAGGTGATGTGTAGTAGATGCAAGAAACAGAGGAAAATCCACTCAAAGTACAGGTGGAATGGTGTAACAAGATCATGCAGAGATCTTGAAGGTAAGATGACATGTTTTTATTTATTTGAATATTGGAGAATATGTGGTTTTTATATGGTTGCACAGGTGACAACATAAAGAGGTGAGAAGATTGCAGCAAGCCTAGAGCAAGGAGTGCTCAATTGGTTCCAAAGGAAAGAACTAGAGAGATGTCGAAATACTGAGTTCAAAGGAGAGAAACTTAGTGAGGCATATGTAGTAAGGAGGAGACTTATTACTGCAGAGGTATTGTTGTAGATCACAAAGGCAATTCCACAAAGGATGTGGGTAGAATTGCCAAGGTAATGAAGTAAGTTGGTAAGACTTTCTAAGTGAAAGAAGAAGTGGTCAGAACCAAGTATTTCATGGTGATTGAAATACAAGAGGACAGTTGTGTTCTTAGAAGGTGCAGATGAGTTGAAGCCTAGAAGGAGCAGAGAAGAGTGCTCAAAGGAGGTTCTAGAGATAGAGAACCAATTGCTTGCCAAAAGACCAAGTACAGAGGAAGTCTTGGTGAGGTAAGTGGCAACAGGGAGGACTTGTTGTTGCAGAGGCTTTAGTGTAGCTCATAGTGAATGAGTGAGGAACTCATGAAGATGGAGAAGAAGATGGCTACTGATAGTCATAGTAGAGGTTCTAAGGAAGACCACAACAAAAGAAAGATGAAGAAAGAAAATGCCAAGGCAAATGGCAAGAGGATGACTCAAGAGGAAATTGACAGAGAGATTTCTGAGATGAAAGAACAACTCAATGTATTAATGATGATACTAGAGGAAAGCTAGAGACAAGGTTGGGTATTAAAGAAGAAGCCAGTGAAGTGGCATAAGTTGTAGAGAAGGCTACATCAAAGGAAGGTAAGGTGGCTAATGGGAAAACTCAGAGAAGTTGAGTTGGAAATGGAAGTGTCCACTTGTGAACCAGAGCAGGGTGAAGTTCTGGGTGAAGATGAAGACTTGAAGACTGAAACTTCAAGTGAGATCAAAGGATCACAAGATTTTAAATATGAAAATTTGTTTGTGTTTGCAGGAGAAATATGTGAAGGACGACAATTTGCTGATATTGAAAAAAAGAGGGAAGAAGACAGGCAGAATCTAAATTCTATTTTAAAAGAGAAAGTAGAGAAGGATATCATGCAATCAAGTAAAGGACTTGATGAGATTGAGGAGAAGACCATCGAAATATTTCTAAGTCATATAAAGGACTTGGAACAGTTGGAGGAATTGGTGATTGAATCATAAAATGAAGTCATGAGGTCTTGTGGTTTAACAACTGACAAGTTGTGTATGAATGCAGGTATTATAGAAGAAAAACCATTTTATGGAAATGTCTTGAATGAAGCTGAAAATTGCCAGGTAAAGTATGATAATGACTACCTTTCAAAGGAAGATCAAGTTTAATTATTATAGCAAAAGGAGTTCATAAATTCCATGCTTAATGGAGGAAATATCTTCAGTAGGAGTGAGACAGTTATGTCTTATGATAAGGAATTTGTTGTTGGTAAGGATAACGAGGAATTGATTTTCTTAAATGATCAAAGGGAGAGTGATGGACAGACATCTAAAACTATCAAAGAGATAGAGGATCAGAATTTTATTCTAATCAAGAATGAAGAAATAGTGTCAATAAGTTATGCTTGTGACAAAGAAGAAGATAGTGAGGATTGTACAGAACTTTTGGGAGAAATTCCAAGCGAGATGGAAAATTTGTGGCATGAGTTAAGTCTTTTGGAAGAAAGGATAGAAAACCAAAAAGTAAGTGTTCAGGTTGTAAAATCAGAATTGAACGAGAATGAAGAAGTTCACTACAGTGGACAGAGATAGAAAGACATCATTAGAACAAATGGTGTGGAGGAGATACTAGTTGACAGTCTCATGAATTCTTTTGAGAATTCAAATCAGCATATTGATGTACTAATAAAGGAGAAAATAGAGCAGCAAGCTGAATTTTTGCTAAAGGAGGAAAAGGCACAGAAGCCTTACGTTTTTTATTTTAACAATTATTTTATGAGTGCAGGTTTAGTTGTAGATGCTGGAGAGAATTTGATACAAATGAGCAGCAAAATAAAAATGAAAGGAGAAGACTTTGTGGAAGTATTAAATCCATAGAACAAAGATGTTCAATTACTAGAAAGAATGCTGGACAGTCAGGATTCAATACAGAAAGAGATAATCATGAAAGAGGGTAAGGATAAAAGGGGATCAGTAAGTGTGGGAGTCAAAGCAAAATTTGGAGCAAGAGTATAAGAACAAGTAAGGAACCAACAACTACAAACTAAAAGTAACCAATAGCAGATTGAAGAGATAGTGGACAACAACAACAACCTGAAGCAGAGAGAAAGAAATAGCAGTAAGTGGCAGAGTGTGGACCAGTCCAAGAATATGTTGGACACATAGATTGAATAAATGTGGTAGTTAATGATGAAGCAATCCATATGGAGGAGAATGATAGAAATAGGAAGCATGATGAATTAGAGTATGATCCTGATTGACGAGGAGAGGAAGATGAAATAGAAGACAATAGAAGTACAGCAACAACAAATGTTCAAGGCATTTGGGAGGCTACAAACTAAAGTTTGGGACCCTGGAGGTTTTATATCAACTTATGAACACACATGATCAGGAGATCATGAAAATTTTCTACTTTGGGAGTCTAATGCAGGAGCATTCAGCCCAATAATGTCATTGTATTTTAGTAGACATAGGGGTATTGTGTTTTCAAGGGAGTTGGTATCCTAAGCGTGAATTAATGTAATTATTTAGGATTTTGAGTGATTTTAATGAGAATAGGATTTAATTGAATATAGTGAGGCATATTTGTAAATGTTATCGAGTGTAGGAGAACATGAGGGATTTAGGATAATTGAAAGATGAGAGGATTTGAAAATTAATTGTAAAACTTAGATTAGGAGTTAGTTCATGATTTTATGGATTAGAGAGGATCCTTAGGGATGAGGAATATATTTTATGATTTTGTTGAGGAATCTATGGATCTAAACCAGGAATTAGTTTTAGAGTCCTTTTGTATAAATGTAAGCCTAAAAGGCAAAGACAAAGGTTAGAAAGTTAGAAAGTTAGAGGCTAGATAGATAGGTGAGATAGGTTTGATTGTAAGCCTATAGGCAGAGATTGTACCCAGAGGCCATTGTAATAAGAAGATTAGGCTAGAGAGACAGAGTCTCGATATGTAACCATTGTTATATGTTTTATATATACAGGGATTGATTCGAACCTGTATAAATGTGTGTTTCGAATACAGAACGATGAATTATGTGTTTATTAGACATTTGCATAATATAAATATATGCAGGCATAGTCAAGGTGAATACACAGAAGAGGAGACGATATAGAGGATGATGAAGGGCCGTAGAACCCAATTGGAGAACCCAAGTAAGGTTATGGAATGATCGTGATACAGAAATCACAAAGTTAAGCTCAAGCGGAAGCGAATTGAGCAGTGGAAGAGCAAAAGGTCAAAACCTTTGAAAAACCCAAAAACCACAGAAAAACGGAAGAATGGCGTAAAATCTAAGTACAAAGAAAGAACAGAGAAGTGAAGTATCGACACACAATAACTGTTGGATCTAGAAGATCAATGGTTAGGATTAAATCACATCAGCAGAATCCTTATGGATAGATCGGAATTGGGTCTTGGAGAAGAGTGATGAGCGACTACTAATTGATCGTGGATCGTTGGATCAGAACTAGGTCAATGGTCACAATCTAATTGCAAATCAGAGATTGCAAGGTCAAGGACAACACAAATAGAAAGAGCGATGTGTGATGGGGCCGATATGACGATAACGATAAAGCACCGATCGGCGATCAGAAGTAGCAGCGATTAGAAGTATCGACGATTGGGCTTCAAGGCTTCAGAGATCGGAGTGGCATAGTGGAAGAGAATGATAAGGGTAGACCTGATGTCATTATAGGCATAGTTGTATATGTTTTGAAATTTGATATTGCGTTAATTGAATATCGAATGCGATAGAGGCTTGTGTAATATGACCGCGGAGGAGCGATTAGTGATTGCGATAAAGGAGCATGCATCGATAACTATGCAGAGGCCGTATAAAAGGCGTGAAAGGAATATTTTGTGTATGATTCCTTTGTAAATAGGTTATAATGAAATAGTGCCGATATGAAGGATTGATGTGGTTTAAAGTCCAGTATAGCTATAGTTTTAAATAGTAGGTTTTGGTTATATATGTGGGCATAAGGTTATAAACTAAGGTTTATGAGGGGAATGAGTCCCGATAGAATGGACGAATGAAGAGGTAGACAATGTTAGTCTATAAATTATTCTGGAGAGAGATTAAGAAAGGGGGGCCCTAACTCATTGTTGGTTGAAGGACTAACTCATTAGTGAGTTAAAATTCTTGGGGAAAATTAGTTTATGTATGTTTTACATGTATACTATGGGTGAAAGCAGGGGTAACCTTATGTTAGAAGATTAGTGATGGCCAACTCTATTTCACAACAGGCTCCATTAATTTTCTCATGCGCATTGTGGTCCTTCACTGCCTTGAAACAAAGATCTTGGCAACTGTATTGAGTTCCATTCTCAATTCACAATTACCAACCTGTTCTTCTAAATCCCAAAGGATTTCTATTAGCAGTGATGCCAATTATGTCAATTTTGGCCTTTAACTCATTTTTTCAACACCTTTACCTATTTTCATATGATGGGACCAGGTGTTGTGACCGCTAGCTCAAGCCTTTAGGAGCTTAGCCTATTTAAAGCCTTCAAGGGTTTATTTCCTTCTGTCAACAACTCTCACCATTGGTCTCATTTCTACGTGAAATGAACAATGCTTGGCACTAAGGATGGAGCTCCCAAGGCTAGAGCTTTTATCCCATCTTTTCTTTAAACTATGCAAAGAAATTCTTTTGGGTAATCTCTTCCTGGATGAGTCATCTGGTAGGGTCTGCTCGCACTTTCACTGGCAAATCAAAGGCCCCACCAAGATGAGCTGTCTGACCGATGTGTCTCAATGCTTACTACCCGGTTCATTCCCTTTGCACACCATTAACAAACCACTGAGCTTCCCTTTACGGGCTGAGTTGTTCGGCGGGGTCTACCCATTTGCTTCTCATTGGTTTTTGACCACCTGGTTGTCAATGTCGATGTGTCCTAGCTCCCTTTTCCCGATGCTTCCACTTTCTTCACCTAACAACATCTTTGGGTTCCAACAAGTAGGATGAAATCATGATGATGTCACCCATGCCATGTGTCATCCTCTAAGTGGTGACACATGTCACTCAAAAATGGGTAATTCAGGTACCCAAAAACATCAAATCTGACTACCACATGTCATGCTACCATTGGGCTTGTGTTGATGTCGTCACCTACCAATAATATGTTGCAACCTATCCTCTATCAGAGAGGAGAGAGAGAAGGGTCCCGAGATCTTGGTTTTTCACCCATTTCCTTTATAAAAACTTTAAAGTGCACTACCCATTTTCTTTTGACAAAACCACCAGGTTCAAGAATTATTCTCTCAACACCACTTCATTATGGTTTGTGGTATTAGGGGGAGTGGTACCGAAATGGTTCTCCATTGTTGATTTGTACAATCGATGGTTTGGGAAAGCACTTCCTGTGACCACCAAGGCTGACAAGAATTTAGTCCATAGTGTTTTTGAAAAGCTGCCACATGGCCTGGTTCTTATCTCCCAATACTTAACCTTGTATTTCGTACACAATATTTTGGGTTCGCCCTCAGTAGACTGATCCATAGTGTGGGGTCTACCAGCTCAAATCCTTATTGGTTTCTACCTGGTCCCGATGTCCAATGCCCCAATGGTTTTTTTTTGTGTGCCCTTTGCAATCCTCTAGGGTGCATCTATCAAGGTAACTCCATTGGGTGGGCTCCACTTGATCTAATAAAACTGCTTCCTGGTGCTTTGTTATCTACCCACATTCGCCTGATGCTTCCTTTAGCAGCTCCGTTAATAGTTTCACCAACTTTGGCCACTTCTAAACTTGGTCACCACTTTGACCCAAGACATTTAACTCTTCCATCTTACTTTGGGGCACCTCAAATTTGATTGGAAATAAGTTGTGACCTAATAGACCTATTTGCAGACTTTAATATACCTTTGGAAATATATTTTTGAGCACTATCCAACTATGCCACTTTTAGGTGAAACTAAGATGATCTCTTGAGACATAATCTCCTCCAAAGTTTGGGACTCCCCAACCATCACATCCTACTCTTCACTACTAACATCTGCAACCTCTAATCTCAATGTTAGTCTAGTTGACATCAATACAAACATACGAAGTGCAAAAAACCATTCAGAAAATGACAATTATCCAACAAAGAAACTACTTATCAAACTTATGTTGTGGAGATTTAATAAATCAACCTAAAGTTTGGGAAGGTTCTTTGGAATGCTCACCCACCTTCTCTAATGAGAAACTAGAAGATGATAAGGAATAAGTTTCACCTCAAGTCTCTCAAACTAAACCTCCCTATCTTGAAAAGTTGACCACTCAAAAAATGCACACCCCAGAA
The DNA here is from genome assembly GCA_031772625.1 of Pinus tabuliformis. Taxonomy (NCBI): domain Eukaryota; kingdom Viridiplantae; phylum Streptophyta; class Pinopsida; order Pinales; family Pinaceae; genus Pinus; species Pinus tabuliformis. Next base: position 543,832,719 of record CM062805.1, on the reverse strand, counting down.
GATGTTGAACTTATTGGAGAATTGAAAAATTTATGTGTTAAGATTCCCCTTTTGCAGGTTGTCAAGGATGTTCCTATATACAACAAGTTCATCAAAGAGGAATGTATTAGAAAGCCAAGAAGGAGGAAAAGACTAGACGCTCCTACTATCAATGTCATAGGGAAACTAGTCGATCTTCTACTTGGGAAATTCATCATCCCAAAGTACTTAGATCCTAGGAGCCCTATAGTAGATGTCCACATCAACGATATTGTAGTTCCTAACACTCTCATATTCAATTTGGGGGCTACAATAAATGTCATAAACAAGTATATTATGCTCAAGCTGAGTCTCCAAGAATCCCTAAGGAAGACCACCATAGTGCTACAACTTGCTAATAGATAAATAGTAGCACATGAAGGCATCATTGAGGATGTCATGGTCTCTATTGATTCTTTGGAATATACCACAAATTTCCTTTCTCTTCATCTTAAGACCAATTTTAATGGATTCCATCTTATTTTAGGAAGACCATGATTGTTGATCTGAATTTAAATAGGAATGCAATAAATTATAGATATAACCATAAATAGAAAGATGTTGCAGCAATAACATTTCATTTCATTAATATCAAATACTGAAATATGCTTACAAACAGAATGGAAATGAGACTAGCTCGGGCAATGGTAACTTATCTCTAAGAAGAGATGTGGTGGCTACATGCCTCTGAACTATGTTACAATGAGGCTTGAGAGCCTATTTATTATTGAGAAGAAATGGATAACCCCAAACATCCAAAAACCTAACCCTAGGAGATGCAACAACAAACTATGGGCCCCGTTGGGATAAATTGATACATCAACTTCCTGGGGTCGTAACTTTGGCATACAATCTTCGTTTGACACGTATGATACCTCGTTAGAAAGATCTATCCAAGGGCTACAACTATTTATAGCAAATACTAAGTTGAAATTTTATATTTTCTATCATTGATTTTCCCAAAAAACATCATTTAGGGCCTTAAAACGGCTCCAGAAGTTCAGGACCCGAAAAACTGCCAAAAATAGTAAATTGTGCCACAATTAAGGAAACTGGAAAACTGAAAGAAACAATGGTGGGGGTCCAAGTGGAATAGGTGGGTGGCCACCAATATTTACTTGGATCATTCCTCCATGAGATGAGGAAACTTCTACTGAACTTGGTCCCTAGTGAGCCACTTTCCTTGGTGAAGGAGTTGACTTGCTTTGACAACTCAATATAGTTGGATTCTTTGTTGCCGGGTGTTCTTGACCTATGTGCCCATGATCAGATCGGTTGAGGCTTGTTCCATACAGTCTAGATTCAACTCTGTAGTTGTGAGATGTTCTGTAATGTTTGATGTGTCCAACAATGGTGGGAATTATGGTCGAAGGCGGTCCACATTGAACACTGGGTGTAAGCCAAGGAATGGGAGAATGCTAATCTGAAATGCATTTTATCCCACAACCTTTCTAATGGTGTAAGAACCATATCATAATTGTCTAAGTTTCCTATAGGCTTCGTTAAGGTGTTCCTTCTGCAAATGCAACCAAACTTTGTCACCCACCTGAAACTTGTGTGGCACCCGATGTTGATCATGTTGGTACTTGTACTTGGCATTTGATTTCTCCATGATGTTGTGGACCTATTGGTGGATGTGCTGAATGTTCTCAATGAATTTGTTTTTCTTTTCAGCTTCGAACTGGACATGAGCCAAATATGCCTGAGTAGCTGCAAATGGTATGGCCACATTGATGGGACATAGTGGTTAGAATTCCAAGCCCACGTGAAAAGGATTGTGGTTGGTCGAGCTATGGAGAGCCCGATTATAGTTGTGTTAGACATAGGGGAGGCTCTCATCCCATGTGCATGGATGCATTGATTTGTACATGCACAGAATGTGTACGATCATCCTATTGACAACCTCTGTGGATGGAAAGTTGTGGACTTAGTGAGCTTGGTGTCCAACATCGAAGAGAGACTGGACCAAAATGTATTGAGGAACCTGTTGTCTCGATCTGAGATGATAGACTGTGGGATCCCAAAGTGTACCCACACTCATTCAAAGAAGAGTTTAGCAGTGGCTTCTTCTGTGATATTCTTCTTGCAGGCTGCCATAATGGCCATCTTCGAGAATCTATCGATGACCACAAAAACACAGTCATTTCCATGCTTAGTATAAGGAAGGCTTGACATGTAATCCATGGAGATGGATACCAAAGGTTGACTAGGGGTAGAAAGAAGAGTATAGAGGCCTTGCTTCTTGATGGTCGATTTGGAAATAGCGTAGGTAGTGTAGGATTTGATGTAATTCCTGACATCATGTTGAAGATTGGGCCAATAGAAATACTTCTGCAGTACTGCCACTTTTTTCTTAACCCTGAAATGCCCTGTGACTCGACTGTAGTGCACTTCCCAAATCCTCCTAGCACGCTCGCTTGAAGGAACACAAAGGTGTCCCAGGTGGCATAACAGTGCATCTTGGAGGTGAAAATTTAGAACTTGTTGACCCTCCAAGAGCGTTTGGTATGCGTGGCCGAATTCTAGGCCACTTTTGTAGAGAAGTGGCCAATCAGAAGTCTTGTGCCCATAAGAGTTGAGCACGATGGTTAACGCCATGATCGGTGGTCGATCGAGGTAGTTTATAACATTATTGGTGTTGCCCTTCTTATACTTGATATTCAAATGGAACTGTTGCATGTATGTGGACCACTTCTGATGGCGATCATTCTATAACTTCCCTTGCATCTGTATGAACTGCAGGGGTCGATGGTCTATGTGCATGACTATTTCCTTCCCCAAAATGTTATGCTTCCATTGTTGGTAAACCTACACAGTGGAATACATCTCTTTGTCATATGTGGGATACTTTTGGACTATGTCTGAAAGTGTCTGATTGTGATATGCCACTGGAAGCCCCTGTTGAGTAAGGACTGCCCCAACAACATAGTCAGAGACATCTGTCTCAATCTCAAATGGTTGTTGCAAGTTTGGTAATTTGAGAACTGGTGTACAGTAGAGGCGATGTTTCAACTCTGCAAATGCCTTCTATTGAGATTTAGACAAAAATAATTTTTCTTTTTCTTCTCTCTTGGTGACTTGACTCAAGGGCCAAGTGATATGAGAGAACCCCAACATGAACCTGCAATAGAAATTGGCAAGACCCGACAATTTTTGGAGCTTTATCAGACTGGTTGGAGTTGGCCAATCCTAAATGACTTGGATCTTGGCTAGATCTACATCCACCCCCCATGCATCAATAATGTATCACAGATACTGAACCTAGGTCATGCCAAAAGTGCATTTCTCCAAATTAGCACACAACTTGTGTTGCTATAGTGTTTGGAGAACATGTTAGGTGTGGTGGAGGTGATCTTCCCAACTATAGCTGAAGATCAAGATGTCATCCAGGAATACCACTACAAATGAGTTGGTGAATGGCCGAAATATGTCATCCATCAGCCTCATGAAGGTTGCAGGAGCATTTGTCAACCTGAAAGGCATAACTAGCCATTCAAAAAGGCCCTCCTTGGCTTTGAAGGTAGTCATCCACACATTAGAGGGTTCAATTGTTACCTAGTGATATTTGGACCTCAATTTGATCTTGCTAAAATATTTGGCTCCCTTGAGTTGGTCCAGAAGATCATCAATCGATGGGATCGGGTACCTATTCCAAATAGTGACATTGTTTAGCACTCGATAGTCAATACAAAGTCTCCAAGTCCTATCCTTCTTCTATACCAACATGATCGGGCTCCCACAGGGTGATGAACTCGGATGGATCTAACCTTTCTATAGTAGCTCCTAAATCTGCCTCTTGATTTCATCTTTCTCCAAAACAGAGCACCGATAGATTGGTCCATTGGGCAACGACGTGCTTGGGGTCAGATCAATGGAGTGCTTGACTTGACAGTGCAGAGGCACCCCTGCGAGGGAGGTGAAGATGTCCTCATACTCCTCCACGACCTTGTCCATCTGTTTTTGTCATGCGGAGGGGCCCTGTCTAGAGGTCATGGCCACCATCTTCTTCTTTCCTTGAGGGAATATCATCAGGAAAACAAATTTCCTAGTTTTGGAAATGAGCTTACTGCATTGTTTTGCCATAACCAAAGAGATGGTGGTAGGCGGTGCTCCCTCCGATATCTTGTACAACTTATTTCCCAAGGTAATAATAACAACGTGAGGCCTTGAATCATACACAGCATGTCACTTCCACAAGTATGGTTGTCCTAATAATACATCATAAACATCAAGAGGAGAAACATCACATAATACCTCATCTATGAAGGGCTTGATGTTGTATGGAAGGCAACACTACTGGCTGACGTGAAGATCCCGTCCTTGGTGAAGCCACCCGATGGTGTATGGTTGTGGGTGTGTTGTGGTCAGTAAGCCCAACCGCTTTATGATCTCTATTCAAATGAGGTTCTTTTGGCTCCCACTATCGGTAATGAACTGTAGCGAGGAACCCTTTGCCCACATATGGGAGTGAAAGAGTTGCTCCTCCTCCTCTGGATCTTCGGGTTCCTCCTTCTAAATATTCATGGTAGCAACAGTGGCATTGGGCTCCACATCAATAATCTAATTCCCTTTGTCATTCCGCTTGTTAGGTTCTGACTTAGAGTCATAACATGCATCTGATTCAAAAGCCTTCAGCTTGGTCACCAGTGACTACTTGGCCTGACACTCACTTTTGTTGTGAGTGGAGCTCTTATGGAACTCACACCACTTTCCCCTATCTTTATTTGGCTTCACGATGTTGTTATTTTCTTGTGGCTTTGGTGGTTTGTCCTAGGCCATCCCTCCATGGCTTTTTCCTTTGTTCTGCAGTTTTGGGCGCCTTTCCCTTCGGATTCACAAATCCAAAGTGTCGCTTTTTCTGTTTAATCTTTTGCTCGATCTTGACAGTGTATTGGTACACTGTGCCGAGCGAGGATATGTCCAAGAAATCCATCTCATCCTCGATGTACCTATGTAGGCAGTTGTAGTACTTGAGTACGAAATGTTTCTTAGAATCCTTTATACCAACTTTGTGCGAAGGGTATGAAAGAAATTGGTAAACTCCAGCATGTCTTGGTCCCCTCCCTACCGTAGTGTGGTCCACTTGATGTATTTATCCTCATAGCTCCTAACAAGGCAGTACTTCTCCTTGATGGTGTCCCAGAATGAATTCCAAGTGGGTGTGGAAAAAAACAATGAAGGCGTACTTTCATCCTTCTGCTCACAATGGGTTTCCCACTAGTCCTTGACATGGGGGTCAACTTTGAGAAGAGAAAAATTAATCTTTTCCAGGCTGAAAAAATCATGAACAAAAAAATACCCTTCTAGTAGATTTAACCATTTATCTATGACATCTGCATCTATTTGGCCCTCAAATATGGGAATGTCAAAGTTTACTTGTACCTTAAAAGGAGTGGTGCCTCTAGAGTGGTTGTTGGATGTGGATGTGCCACTGGTGGGCAACTATTGAAGGATTTGGGAAAATTTATCCATCATTGCATTCCTTTGTTTCTCGAGGGCCTCCTCGAGCAATACTTTGATAAGATATCCTGCTCCCTCGTCTTTATTTTCTTGCCCCATGGGAGGTCATCAGGATTTGTGAGGCTGGTCTTGCAAAGGTTCGACCAGTTCAATCCCTAACTCCTTATATCCTGACCTCGTTGGGGACATGCAAAGAAAAATAGAGAAAGAGCAGACCGCTCTGATACCACTAATCCAAATTTAAATAGGAATGCAAAAAATTACAGATATAACCATAAATACAAAGATGCAATAGAAATAACACTTCATTTCATTAATATCAAATACTGAAATATGCTTACAAATAGAATGGAAATGAGATTAGCTCCGACGATGGTAGTTTATCTCTGAGAAGAGATGTGGCGGCTACATGCCTCTAAACTATGTTACATTGAGGCTTGAAGGCCTATTTATTATTGAGAAGCAATGGAAAACCCCAAACATCCAAAAAACTAACCCTAGGAGATGAAACATCAAACTATGGGCCCCGTTGGGGTAAATTGGTACATCAACTTCCCGGGGTCATAACTTTGGCATACGATCTTCGTTTGGCACATATGATACCTCGTTAAAAAGATCTATCCAAGGAATACAACTGTTGATGGCAAATATTGAGTTGAATAGTCACATTTGCTTCTGGAGTTTCATAGAAAATGTCGTTTAGGGCCTCAAAATGGCTCTGGAAGTTCAAGACCCGAAAAATTGCCAAAAATAGTAAACTGTGCTATAATAAAGGAAACTAAAAAACTGAAAGAAATAATGGTGTGGGTCCAAGTGTAATAGGTGGGTGGCCACCAATATCCACCTGGATTAGTTGTCCACTATTGATGCATATATTATTTGTAGGGATGGAAATATGATAATCACCAATGGGCAGTCTAAAAAATAGTTTGTATTATACCTATTTGATCAATCTCTCATTGTGCATGATTTTCCTACTTGGATAGAAGAAGAATAAGAAGACTTATGTTTATCATCACCCTACCCTATATGTACATTAGAAACCACTATTGGTAGTAGGAAATTGGATGAAGATAATATGATTGATAAATTTATGCAAAATAATACCATGTTTCCATGAATATTGATGTATTTAAAGATTAATCTACATGACAACCTAAGATAGCTTAATGGGCATATCTGATAATTGTTGATTCTAATAAAAGTAATTTGAAAAGCATAGAAATTATCCCCTCCAAAACCTTTAAATCAAGCCCTTTCTTTCAACTAATCGAAAGGAAAAACCACTCACTGTTTTAATATAGCATGTTGATGCATTTGCATGGGATTATAAAGGAGTGAATGGATTTCATTATTTTATATGCACTCATCATATATATATCAAGGAGGATCATAAGCCTGTTCACCAACCACAAAGGCAAATGAACCCTACATTAAAGGACATTGTAAAAGATGAATTAAAGAAATTATTGGATGCAGGATTCTTCTATCCAATCTCAGATAGTGAATGTGTATCTTCCTTAGTAATTATCCCTAAAAATAATGGAAAATGGAGAATATGTTTTGATTACAGAGAACTCAAAAAAGGAAACAAAAAGCACAATTTTCCATTGATTTTTATTGACCAATTTTTGGATGTTCTTGCAAGGAAAAGGTTCTCATTTTTGGATGGATTTAGTAGGCACAAACAAATTCAAATCAACTCTAAGGATCAGGATAATACCACCTTCACATGTCCATGGGGAACCTTTGCTTACAGGGTTATCCCATTTGGTCTATGTAATGCCATTATTACCTTCCAAAGGGTTGTGTTGAGTATTTTCTCTGACTTGTGCATCATTGAATGGAAATATAAATGGATGATGTACAAGAGACCCTCTCCAAACTATGTAAGATTTTGCAAAGGTTTAAGGCGATGAACCTATCCCTAAGCCATGAGAAGTGCATTTTTTTATGAATGAAGGGATTGTTTTGGGGCACTTTCTCTCTGGAAAAAGGAATTCAATTCAATCCTAGCAAAATATCCATCATTAAAATGGTTCATGTTCTTAAAAAATAGAAAGATGCTAGATTTATTTTTAAGTCTTATTGGATATTACTAAAGATTCATCTAGGATTTTAGTAAATATGCTTCAACTTTATTTTCTTTGCTAACAAAAGATTCAATTTTTTCTTGGATAGATCTTACCAAAATTAATTTGAGGAAATTAAAGAGAAATTGGTGACTGCACCAGTCCTTAAAGGTCCAAATTGGAATTTTCCTTTCCATATCCATATAGTTGGATCATATAAAGTGGTTAGGGTAGCATTGGGGAATCTTGAGGTAAATTTCCTTATTCCATTTATCATTAGAAAGAATATGTCCAATGAATATGTCCAAATATAGTCATCGAAAAAGAATTCTTATTTGTTGTACATTCTTTGAACAAATTTATAAACCACATTATTGATTATTAGGCTTTTGTACATACTTCCCATGTAGCTATGAAATACTTAATGAAATAGCTAGATGTAAATAATCTCATAATTAGGTGGTTACTGTTGCTAAAACAATTTGATCTAACTATCATTAACAAACCTGGAAAAGACAATGTTGTTGTAAATTTTCTTTCAAGACTAACTTTGTCTGCAAAGGATGAAGGGATGGTGGATGACCAACTCCTTGACGAGAATATTTTTTTCATCTCTCTCTTATCTCCATGGTTTTACTACATATAAAGTCTTCTAGTTGCTAGCCAATTCTCCCCCCCCCACGCCCCCCACTTATCTTTAAAGGAAAAGAGTAAGATTGTCAGAAAAAGTTCCCCTTTGTACTAGGATTGGGGGTACTCCCTTCAAGTTGGGGACTGGAAGATCCTGAGAATATTTGTAAGGGAAGATGAGGTTATGGCATATTCTCAACTTGCCATGATGGACCCTATGGGGGTCATTTTGCTTCGAAAAGGACAACCTACAAATTCTTGTAGGAAAGATACTACTAGCCTAACATTCATAAAGATTCCCAAAGATACACAACATATTGTGATGAATGTCAAAGGATGGGGAACCCTACTTAGAAGGATGAAATGCCTCTAAAGCTTCAATTGAATTTTGAGGGATTTCAAAAGTTATGCATGGAATTCATAGACCCTATTGATCCTCCATCAAGAAAAAAGAGGTGCATCATTATGTGTATTTACTATTTGACTAAGTGGGCTGAGGTACAATTAGTGAAGGCAACAAAAAAGTAGAGGGTAGCTAAATTTTTGAGGGATAACATCTTTGCCAATTTTTGTTTCAGAAGATAATTAGTGATAGACCAAGGTTCCTAGTTCACTTATAACCTTGTAGAGGGCATCATGAGGTAGCCTCATATCTGACATAGAAAACCTACCCCATATCACCCTCAAGCAAATGGGCAAGTGGAGTTGAGTAATAGGGAATTTGAAATCCATCTTACTAATGTAGTAAGTAGCATCAGAAAATATTGGGTAGAGAAGCTTGTTGAGGACACCTAGGCTTACAATACCACCTAGAAGACCACTACTAGGTTCACCTCCTATGAGCTAGTATATGGAAATAACGCCTTATTTTATGTTAAGTTTGAGTACCACACATTAAGAATGGAAACACAACTTGGCATGGATCTCAACAAGCCACAAAAAGAAAGGCTACAACAATTAAATGCACTTAATGAGTGTAGAGTGCAATCCCTACTGCACATCAAATTGGTTTAGTTATAAAGAATGATCTAGCATTACAAGCATATCAAGACCAGAGCCTTCTAGGAGAGTGATTGGGACCTCATGTATGACACTAGATTTAATAATTTTAAAAGGAAACCCATGACCAAATGGATAGGACCTTATCTGGTTGATAAATGTCATGATAATGGTTTAGTTTAGATCATAACAATACATGAAGAGAAGATTCCACTTCTAGTGAATGCTTAACAACTAAAGTTCTATAATAAGCCCCTCTCAAGGACAAAATTAACTATTTCAATAAGAAAATAGATAAATCTGTTTGAAATCATCAGAGCTCCCAATTCATTTAGCCTTCAATCATCAAAACGAAAGAAGGGAAAAAAATTTGAAAATAAATAAAAAAGAGAAAAACCCTCATGTGAAAACTTCCTTTGAGGCACTTGGGGTAGATTCATCAGCTGAAAACCTCCATGAGGTAGCCCGAGAGTCTAAGATAAATAAAAAAATAGTAATTAATATCCCTGGGTGAAAACCTCCTCTGAGGCACCTTGGGCAGACCTCCTAGTTGAAAACCTCCATGAGGCTGCTAGTGGGCCTCGAGGAAAAAAAGAAAAAAGAAAAAATGATAAAATGAAAATTGTTTTTCATACCTCTATGAATATTTAGGTTCATAAAATGGAAATCAACAATCCATATTATACAAGCTAGCCTACACATCTGACTCAAAGCACCAATGCATCCACTCTCAGGAAGCCCAAACAAGGTCCATAGACCATTTCTCTTAATTACCCCACATCCACAACATCATTTGAACATTCCCAAGTTGTTTTTATGTATTCCTTTCCAATTTCTTGATTTTTTATAGGAAAAGTCCTTTAATGCTATAGAATAACCCCAATTTGGTAAAAATATACAAATCAAAGATCCCTTCCACATACAATCTAGGAAAAAAATCAAGGGATTCCTGACACTCATCCATTCCACCAACATCTCTCACCCCTTGGTTCTTCTTCCACTAATCATCATTTTTTGTCCGCAGCAACTCAGAATCCCCATATTTCCCATCTCAATCACCATCAATAACATTTCCAACATCACCACTAGCCTCTATTTTATAACTCTATGACATCTCAAAAACATAAAATGATGATCCGAAGGAGTTTTCATGACTGCTACAAGAGACTACACAGTCCTCTAGCAGCCTTCAGAAAACATATAGGCCCAAGTCTCTAGCACTCTTGAAGAAGGTCATTGCATGTCACAAATTTTCACATCTTTAGAAGCAAATTTGGCAGTCCAAACATAAATCTTAGCTCCAAAAAATCATCCTGAGAAACTACTAGATTTCCCATAGAGTATTACAAGGTCTCCTATCCAATAAACGCAACACCAAGATCTCTAGAAAAAGCATCAAAATCACCAGCAACAACATCAATGTCAACAACAACAACATCTACATCACCTGCATACACATCAATGGTAAGGCACCAAGTATGAATCTATTAACCTTTCCCTTCAAACTCATGACAAGCATAAGAAACATTAAAAATTCAAGAGTCATAGAGATATATAGCCAAATTACTCTACTAGGGGATGATCTTTGCCAAATATGTCATAGGACTTTAAATTTTCTCCAAGTCACCCACACGTGTGGCAGAGAATAAGATAAAAGCTAGGAATGATTCAAACTATAAGTCATTATCACTTATTTATGACAGAGGATGTGGAGTACCATGGATGACATGGAGTATATGGAGGAAATTTTACCCATTGCACACTAGGCCCATCTCATCAACCACCAACAACAATTCCACTTAACTTGAGAAAGCTCTAAGATTACCACTTCATGTTTTGCATGCAACACCACTTAAAAAATCATTGATGACAATTTCCACCACTACATGAGTAATATATAATTACCATGCTTATGAACTATCTACTACAGACAATGGTACAAGATCCTACAAGCACTCCTACATGATAAATACAGACTACTACAGGATACATACAGACTACTACAAGGGGCTGAATTTATGCCCAGAGTGACCATAGAAGTATTGAATGACTTAAAAGGCAAGGGAATCCTTAAAATAAACGTAATTCAAATTCCCCTACTCAAATTTTTCACAAGGATAAGTGCTAAAATCACCTTAGTCTATCTAGAAGAATTTTATATGTTAAACAGTCTGAATTAAATAGTAAAACAACTAGTTAGCTTGATTGTTTTCAAGAACACAAAATGAAAAATGGTGATGAAATTGTATGGAGTGATAAGTTGACAAGTTCTCCCCTTCTCTGTATTTGAAAAATCTACATCTCTTCTGAGTTATAGGATCCCCTACTTCCATAGGAAACCCTAACTCCTATAGCAACATAGGACCAATACTCCCTTATACAAAAAAATTCTTTCCCAAATCTACGAAGAATTGTGTCAAACCATGGAAGGAGGTTTTAATAAAAGAGAACCCACAGATACGTATAGGATTCATCAAAACCCCAAGGTTAGATATATCTTGGAAAATTGTAATTTTCTAGGGTTTTTTGAAAAATTTAAAAGTTATGATGAGGAGATTGCCTTGGAATTTGATACATACTTCCAACATCCTAAAGAACATGAAATGGTTATATAAATTAAGGGTTTGATTGTATATATTGACAAATATCCCATTAGAAAAGTCATTACTCTTCCCAAGGGGCTTAAATGGAAAAAGGAAGATGAGTAGGTTTCTCAGAGGATGAGCAATAGCTTTAGTCAGGGCATATGATGGGCCTCCCAATTAGGTAAAACATAAATCTCATCTAACCTTTTCTAGGCACATTAGACCTCTCCTTATACACAAAATAATGTTTTTTTGTGCTTATATAAATTCTTAGGAAGGTTAGAGATGTTTATCATACTTTGTGTGCCTAATTTGTTTATGATGTAGGATATTTAGGATATTTGGCATAGATCACCAGGATACCCAGTCAGAGAAATTTATGGGACTTGGCCCTTGCTGCAGGATGACAAAACTCGGTTGGGTTGAAGCACTTATTACTCCTTCGTATAGCTGCGAGGTAACTTAGGGAACACGATCCCATTTTTTAGGGTCTATGGAGAGAAGGAAGTACTCTTTTCAAGGAAATTTCCCCTCAAAGATTTTGTATAAATATAGCTCTCAATTATACCATTAGGAGTTGAAATTTTCGAATAAAAAGTCAGCAGTAGTCAAGTTAGTAGAGGCATTGGCCTAGAAATTCCTATTACGCAACATTTTATGTATAGGCACTTTTTCTGATCAATGAAAAGCATCTTTGGTTCTTATACCATTATCTCTTCAGGGATATGAGCCTCCTTATGTTAATTCCCACCTTAGGTGCTCAAGGCTCCCTTTTGTAGTCTTATATTTTATGGATCAGTTCAATTTGTTATTTTGACAATTTCATTTCTAAACATTTTCTCTGTAGGGTTAATGAGTTAGCTTGCTTACAAGTATTTTTATGCATAATATTTTGGTAGACCTAGCAATAATATTTTATGCAGTTGGAATTTATTTTCATGCATTAGTTTACTTTGGTTGTTGTTCTTTATTTGTTGTTCATCATTTATTTATGTTGTCACTGCACAGTTTCCTATTTTACAGAGCTATAGGAAACCCTATAGCTTCCCATTCATTGAATAAACTTGTCTATCACTAGGATAAGGATATGGGCATGAGTTATTTACCATCCCCTAGCCTATCCTTATCTCATTTTGCTTCAAAATGCATATGTAGTGATGTTTTTTACTCAATGGATTGCCTCCTATAGAAAAACAAGGATGCATGTAGCAACCCATGTTTTGCAATGAAAACTCTTCTAAATATGCATTTAAAGTGGTTAGTCTTCCTTGATATTTTACAACATCCCTCATACCCTAATGATGGGATTCAGAAGCTAATATGCCTCATAGATGCATGGACCTCGTTATTGTAGAAAATATACCATTTTCTATAAATTTAGGGTTTTATGCTTCAAAGCTTTATTTCATTTGCATGTTTGTTTTCAAGCATAGTAGAGTAGACCTTATTTTATTTCAGCATGATTGAATTGGTTTTCTTCCCTTTCCTACATATAGTATATATTTTCTAAATATCTTTCATTTCATGCAACTCAAAATGTTTCCTATAGCATAAACAATATAATGGTTTATGTGTAACTCAATTTCTTGTGAGTTGTTTTCACCTACATAAAATCAACCAAGTAAAAAGATAATAGATGCTACAAACATAGTTCTAACCCCTCCCAATTTTATACAAACATCGGGTTGATAATGAAAGGTGAGACCCTTGGGATTTGTATAATTCCTGCTGCAATATTGAAAGCCATCATGAGCGACCAATTATGAATACCACTAATGAGCACAAGGTCACATATCAATGATGAAAACAAGCTAAGAAGCTCCTCCATATCTAACTCCTAAAGAAAAATTTCACATTTGATAAAAGAAATTTTTCAATAAAAGGTGAATGGACACCTTCAATACTAACATAAGTACATAATTGTTATAACCCTATTTGCCACTCCACCATATTGAGAGAAAAGCAAGTTCAACTTACCTTAGTTGCTGGTTAGAATGCATCCCCTTTAACCTTTTATTTTACTTATGTGGGATTTATTCTATGTTGAAAGGTTGGAATCACATAATTGAGTAATTTTTCATAATTATTTTGACGAAATTTCATAATTATGGAATAATAATTATTTCATAATTGAGAAAAAGGGTTCTAGAGTTTATCATTCCCAAGGAGGTCAACTTGACCCATCTGTGTATGAGTTGGCTAGGGGTCCATTATTATATAATTTTGCTAAATTCCCAAGCCCCTAGGTGTCTAGATGAATTCTTCCAAAGGATAGAATGAACCTATATAATCGCACCCCATCAAGAGGAAAGGGGTTATATCTAGGGTCCATAATATAGCATGAGAACTCTGATCTTGTGGGAAGCTATCCTTTTTAAGAGGAGGAGACTAGGCCAAAAGGAGAAGAGGAGGTTCAACTCATGTTTAAGGTATACTTTCTATGTACATGCCATGTGACTATAATGAAATTCATTCCCGCCCATATTTCTATTGTGTGATTCTATGATATATTACATGTTGGATTTTGTTGTGCATCAAGATTTGATTGTAGGGAAGTAGGAGGTTGTGCTCTTTCTTGTGTACAAGTTACATGAAAGGAGAAGGAGCTAATATCCTTGTTATATCGTGTTTCAAGCTCGCTTCAACAACAAATAGAAGGATTTAATGATAAGTCTGGTAACTCCCATCACTCTTATTTGGAAATTCTTGTCTTCATAATTAAGGAATCATTTGAATCACATCTTGGCACAAAGTTGTTTGTGTGGTGATCCCTGGGCAAGGACCATAGAGCAATAACTCCTTATGACTATGTAATTTCAAATATAACATAATTGACGACTCTACTGGGGAGCTAATTCATTTTCTAGATCCCACCAATCTATGAGTTGTTGTGATAGACAAACTTCGCCTAACATACTTGGAACTTCGAAAATTTTTCAGCAGGCCATAGTTTCTCAAATCCTTGAATGTTGGACCATGGGCCATGGCTTGGATATCATTTCAAAATTCTCCCTCTTTTGCCATTTAGTCATTTTTCCTACATATAATACCAAAGAAAACAACATCAATAAACTCAGTCATGAAAAAACTATCATGTAAAATCAATCGCAAAAAAACTAATTTCTTTAGGGAAATTAAAAAAATCACTATAATTATGTGGTCTTTTTATGCAAAGACTGAGCATATTTTCCTAGTTTGAATGGTTGCAGCTTGCTGTAATATCCTGATGCCACTATTGGACAATATCACAACTACACAGATGCAACCGTGTTTACTTAGGGCATGTTTTTCCCCCTTTAAAACATGACTGAGACGTAGTGTGGATTTTAGCAAGTGCGTATGGTTCTCAAAAATCACCCTCTTCTTCTGAACAAACTGCTAAAGCTCTTATGGTGAATTCCACATCACCTAATAATACTTAAAAACTTGGCGATAAGAAGAAAAAGACTTAGAAAAAGAATAAACTTGCTCAGGAGAATAACTAAAAACAACCTAATTAGGGTGGGGGAATATTTCAGAATCATTGAAATGTTATGTTGCATTGTAATATTTATTAAGGATACCACTTAAATCGTGAGTTCCCTTGTAAAGTTGAATTCCATCGCCTCCTTGCGCCACCAGCATCCACCCATCAACCTATAGTTTTAGCTTATCCTTTCCCCACCCAACGACAACAACACATGATTGTGCAATATCCTCCACCTCCTCCTTTGGGAAATGGGGAGAAACAAAATTATGGTCCTAGTAACAATGTGCTTGTTCACATGATGAGCGACAAGCCAACTTGTCTACAAGAACAAACTCATGTGACCTTCTTGAGTCGAGTTCTTCTCCTAAGGATTTGGCCACCCCTACTACTTCCACTAGACCTATCATTATAGATAATCCCATGGAACTAATATTTCAACCCCTCTGAGGGTGTTCTCCTTAAGTTAACACACAATTTGAATGCACGAGTTTCCAAACATCATAGTGTTGTTAAGGACCTAGCCCAAGCACCATGTGCCGTGTCTATTTGGAGTTTTTTCAGTGCTTTCCTATGAAACACAAACCATTTTTGACTAGTATCGGATGCGTGGATTCCTCAAAGTATAGTTTGATGACATTGATTCCCCTCATTACAGTCTCCCTCATCAGGGCATATTTCAAATCTTGGTGCACATTTTTAATCGTGATATATACCATACTCTTGTGGATGAAGGGTCTTCTACCTATATAATGTATGCATCATCCTAGAAAGTTATCAATTATCCAATACTCACTAAGTCAAGTACTACCATACAAGCCTTTGGTGGTTCATGCCTCAAGGTGTTTTACCAAAGGTTTCAATTGAACTAGGGGGTAAGACTGCTTATGTTAATGTTAAAATTTTACCTGCTCCCTTAGATTATAATATGCTCCTTAGTTTTAGGTGGTTTTATTCCATGTGTGTTGTTGTATCTTTTGTTTTTTTTGTGCTTTGCTTTCCCCATGAAGGAAATATTTTCACAATCAATCAATTGGGCTACTGTATACCATCAACCTCGCACTTATGAGAGTGTTGATGTGGGACTATTTCAAATCCCATATCTTTTTGGTGTATTCCTTTACCCGCCACCCAAAATTCCTTATTATTTTGTTCCTCCTATGAATATGATATTTTTTGATACATATAGACCCCATTTGTCTTCTAATCATTGGGTGGTTCCTTCTGCTTTGGATGTAGATCAGTATGGGGAGCATACACCACCTTTAGCAGAAGAAAATTCCTCCTTTGTAGTCTCATTAGTACCTCTTGATGCTAGTCACAACCTCCATCCCAATATAGAAAAAGATAGGATACTTTCCCCACACTAGCCATTAGTGTTTTTCTTCCATGTGACTCCCTTGTTGACGAGTCTTATTCTTGGCTAGTGATCTTGGAGTTCATGGATTCACCTATTGATAATAATAATAGGGTTATCATGTCTCTAATATCCCTAATTTAGAAACAGTAGAAGTTGGAAAGAAAAATCTTGAACCTAACCAAGGGGCATTTTCTCAACCATCCTTGGAAGTGTCACCCTTGGATTAAGTCAAGTCTTGGTTTTATAATGCTAAACATTCCAATGAATTTTCCAACTCATATCCATATATAGATGAGTGTCATGTACCCTCTTTATGTCTTGATAGTCTGTGTCAAGGAGCTCCACTAGCTTATGACACCACTCATCGTCTATGTCCTTAGGTCATTCTTGATAACACTATGGTTCTAGGTTATCCCTAGTATCATCAACACTTAGGAATTAAGAAGTTTAATTCTATGGCATGGTCCCTTCATGGTGCACCATATGGTAGCTCCACTCCTCCATGAGTTCATGTATGACAATCCTTGACTTGTGCCCAATAGTGGGCAGACCTATTCGACTGTGTTGCGCTTTATACATAGGAGTGTGTGTGATGTTTTTGTTTTTGTTTTTATTTTTTTTGGTTTTATGTGTGATGCAAGCACTTTTCTAGTAAATCATATATGCATAAAATCCAAAAAAATATTATAACCCCCACCCAAAAAAAATATGGCTCTGTTTTTACCTAAAACATGTTTTATTTCTTTCATTATGTGATTAAAATATGGGTCTAGTCTTTCAGGATGGTTTTTACAGGATAGGGTGGAATTTTTATTGTGAAATCCATCAAACCTTAGGTTTTCTTCTCTTGAACTTGGAATGTAGGGGTAGGTCTCACTTTAGGCCCAACCCCGTCAAGTTGTGATATTATCTTGTCTCTCTTATGCATGTCGGAACTTGGATGTAAATCTTACCTATTCATGGATTCCCTATATTACACCTTTATTCTATGTTGGTGTCCATGTAGTTTTATTATTCTTCTTTTGGCCTGCCATGACTTAAAATTTGGGCTCCATTTTATCTTCTTTGTTAGGTTATGACCTTACCCCATGAGGATTCCACATTTATCTACCTTATGATTGTTGCATATTGTTAGCCTTATTTATGCATGTTGATAAGCCTTGGCTTCATTTCACCATTGTTGTCATCCTCTACTTGGCATATTGCTTACTTTCACTTGGTGTTTTTTACCCTTTCCTAGAGGGGCTATTGTGATGAGCTATCTTATTTGCAAACCTTTCTGCCTCCTTATTATTAGGGTGGTTCCGTCAAATCGGAACTAGTTGATACCTTTTATACCACTTTTTCCTCTAGGATGAGCTTCCTTTTTGTCCTTATTATGCTTGTTAAACCCTAAAAGTCACTGAGTATCATTTTATCTCTTTTTTAGGCTTGTTAAAACTGAATGAAAAAGGAATTATTCAAATTACTTATATTCTCTTTTGTTCTCATTAAACTATGAAGGAGACTAAAAGCATAAAAGGGATGGGGAATCATTTTCTTGTGTTGTTAGTCAAAATGGTAGTGTTAGTCATGCCGCCCTTGAACATGGGACCTGTTCGAGTCATTATCTCATAGTTTGGTTTTAGCTTGCATAGGAGTCGTACCATACATATGAGTCTTTATACTCCTCTAATTGTTTACTCTTCTAGTCACTATGGAGTGTGATTCAATTCCTCTTGTGTTGTTTCATGATATCACATGTAGCTCATTAGTCATTGCTACCAAGTCAATTTTGTATCATGTTGTTATGTCTTCAACAGAAGTCTTAGCCTGTATTGGCCATTTGCAATCCTTGTTGACCTTTTCCTATATACCATCCCTATGTCAGTTGTACTTCATCTCTACATGACTTCATCTATTCACATCATCTCTCCATCTCTTCATCATCGATTTATGGGTGATACATCAAGGCCCTGTTTTGATGGATCTTATCATGTCGACTTCAGCTCATTATCTAGGATCTTGATCTAGGAACCAAAAGTACTTTGGAGCTTGCAGTCCTTAGTGGTAGGCTTCCTTACGATTGTTAGTGTGTTGAAATCATTAACTCCTGATTGGTTAAGTTCGTGAGTGTTAAACATGAGATCAGTTATTCACACTTTTTGGATTGTGCTAAGTACCTTGGGGTCCATTTTCATTTTTTGTGGGTCCCCTCAAGTCTATTAATAGTACACCTCATTGACCAGTAACCAAATGGTTTCTACCATGCTCAACATCAACACATCTATTCACATGTCGTAGATTCGTACCATCGGGGTTGTCTAGAAAACCCTAGGTTAGGGACATTTCACTCCTATATGGAACCCTTCTCAATCTACATTATATTTATGTATCATTTATGTATTTTGAGGACTACTTTAGAGCACTTATTTTTTATGTTTCCATAGTCCTACTGATGTATACTATGACATAGATCCACATTGTATTTTATAATGGCTATGATATTTTTGATTTATCTCATGGATCCACTGTGTATTGTTTTTTTCCATGTCCTAGAATTTGATGTCATGGATCCACAATGTATAGATGGGGGCCATGTTTAATTTATCTTTATTATGGAACATGGGTAATACCCAACTCAGGGATGATATTATCAAGCTTGAGACTTCAACGTGTTAGTTCCTCTTATTTGAATTTGTAGTCTTGGCTCCTTCCTCCTATTTTGAGCTTTGAGTTTTATTGTGATGCATTCCGACTATTAGTTTCTCTTCTAACATCAAGCATTAGGGGGAATTTGTTATAACCTTATTTTTCACTCCACCATAATAAGAGAAACCCAAGTTCAACTTACCTTAGTTGCTGGCTAAAATACATCCCCTTTCACCTTTTCTTTTACTTATGTGGGATTTATTCCATGACAAAAGGATGGAATTACATAGTTGAGTAATTTATCATATTTATTTTTTTATAAAATTTCCCAATTATGAAATTTTATAACTGAGAAAAAACTCATAATTAAGAAAAAGTGCTCTAGAGTTTATGATTCCCAAGGAGATCAACTTGACCACTTGTGCATGAGTTGCTTAGGGGTCCATTATTGTATAATTTTTCAAACTTATCAAGCCCCTAGGTGTCTAGATATGTACTCTTGAAGGATAGTATCAAGCTATATAATCTCACCCTATCAAGAGGAAAGGGGCTAGATCCAGGATCCATAATATAACATGGGAATTCTAATCTTGTACAAAGCTATCCTTTTCAGGAGGAGGAGAAGAGGTTCATCTCAAGTTTGAGGAATAATTTCTATTATATGCCATGTTATTATAATGAAAGTGATTCCCTTCCATATTTCTATTTTGTAATTCTATGATATATTTCATGTTGGATTTTGTTGTGCACTAATCTTGTGATTGTAGGGAAGTAGGAGGTTGTGCTCTTTCTTTTGTGTAGGTTCCAGGAAAGGAGTAGGAGCTAAGATCTCTATTAGGTATTCTTTCAATATGGCTGAAACAATACACACAAGGATTTACCAATAAGTCCAGTAACTCCCATCACTCTTATTTTGAAATTATTGTCTGCATAAATAAGGAATTATTTGAGTCACATCTTGGTGCACAGTTGCCTATCTGGAGATCCCTCGACGAAGGTCCCAGAGCAAGGAATACTTGTGATTTTATAATTTCAATCACAATAATAAAAAATATTCTTTAGATACTAAGATTGACTTAACAACTAGGACTAGATGACATAATGAGTCAAGGTATATTTACAAAATGACCGACATGAAGTTAACTTCCATTGAACATAAACATGATATAATGATGACTTGGGTTCTATATACTCAAGAATGAAAAATCATGTAAGTCTTTGAGACAAGGAGCATCACTAGACTCTCCATATGATTGGAACAATAACCAATAGAAGGAGTAAAAATCTCAAAAACCAAGGTTCATCTTCTTAAGGTCACGCTATAACACAACCTAATGAGGAAAAGTCCAATACCGTGGTATTTTGTTTAGCGGTGACACAACTCAAGCTTGTTGCCAATAACACATTGATGAGACACAATTTTTACATTCCCTCTCTTTAAAAAAAATGTTTTGTTTTTTTCATATTATAAAAATCCAAAAAAAGAATAAAAAAATGCTTTGATATAATGGAAGCAACTAGTTTTATTAACAAACAAACTAGTTCTAGTTCTTGGAACATAACTATTCTTAATATATGGGGAGCATGTAGGATATGGACACATGAGGGATGTCCCCTTTAGGGATAAAGGTTTGGAGTCGCAAAGGAAATACATGCAAGTCTAGAAACTAAAGATAATTCATAAGAAACAAGCTATAAGAGAGAAAGTTGAACCTATAGAATTCCCTATAGATTCACAAGCTCATGCAATGTACTAAAAAATGGGATAATAATCTATTTCTACCTTTAACCATTGGAAACCAATAGATCGATGAATACAATATAAGCAAGAATAAGATAAATCAAAGGCACATAATATAAGATGTATCTGGGGAAAGCCACTACTCAAAACCCCGCCATCTTTATTTCATATATCAGAAATATGAGTGAAGATGCAAAGCTTGTTATCACTAGAACAATTCTACACAAGTATGTTCAACTCTCTTAGCTCACAATCTAGCTCAAGCTAAATCCTTAGCCTATTCAGCATCTCTCTAAGCCCCTAATCTCTTGTGTAATTCCTAGGATGAATAGCCCATATTTAAAGGGAATTCATGCTTCCAAAACTATGCAATCCAAACATAGGTCCTTCTCTGATTGCATGCATGATATTTACAACTCATTAAATCATACAACTAATAGTACACTGGCCCTGCACTCTAGTCTCAACTAGGTCTTTCTCTAAACTAAAATGCATGAGTTTCTTATGAGGGAATCTTTAGTTAACTGGAGTAACACTTTTGGGTGCACCAGTGCATCCACTGACTATAGTCCTCCATTAGTCCCATAAATAGTTAGAACTAATTTAACTGACCATAACTCAGTAAAATGAGTTAATCTAATTTACAACTCAATTTAAACACATATTGGACCCCTAAAACTTAGGGACCACAATTACATGACTCCAGATAGATTTCCAACTCAAAATTCCTAAGCTAATTAAGTTAATTAAACTTAATTAACTATTTACCAGTTGCTATGAGAATAGAATTTGATTTTAATTCACAATTCAATTCAAGGACAAATTAAATTGGAATTTCTAGATTCTATTTTTAACATTTCTTGTTGCTATTTTCAACAAAACCAAACACTAGGCTAAAAAAACAAAGAAGGAAAATGTAATGTAATAGTACAACTCAACATTGGAAGCCCCTTGGGAAATGGAAAAGAAAAAATTAAGAGGAAGTATGTAGTTTTGTTAAGAGTCATGGTAAGACTAAAGAGGGTTCCTAATCCTAAGAATACTTGTTATGATAGGTGCCAAGTGGATAGCAAGGTATTAACCAGAGCACCCATGGAAATGTTTTCTCTATCACCAAGTTACACTACTTATAAAATAGTGAGTGAAGGTTATTATTCAAAAGTAATGGGATCAACCCTATGGTTAGTTTTGGGAATGAAATCAAGACGCTAAATGCAAGTTAGAAAAATCCTACCCTATATGTTAGATATAAAAAGCGTTACTAACCATGTTAGATCTAATGTGGACTGTAGTTATGGAAATAAATCACAAAGCTCCAAGACCTCAAAATACAACTAAAAGTGAGAATGTCACTAAGAAAAACACATTAGTCATTAGTCCATTAGTTACAAATGCAAAAGAAGGTAAAAATTTATAGAAAGTTCTGTTAGAAATTTCACAAAATGGGTAAAAATTATATTTTTACCTTTTAGTTTGGATTTATACCCTAGCATATGTTATTTGAAGAAGCTACTCTGAATATTTATCATACAATATCTTGAGATTTAACTGACAAAATTATGTACCATCAAAATCAAGTAATTATTGATTATTTTCCCTTTCATTTCATCTAATTCATTTATTTTTTTAATTTAGATTTGAGGTAGATTTATAAATTTACAAAATTGGTTTGTGCATATGTAGATCCCCTTATGATGATTATCATATGGTCATCCCTATATGTTATTTGTTATAAGTAAAATTAGGTATATATGTGACTATCTATAAGAAAACCCACAAATGCACACATCATAAAATAAGGATTCTAACCTAAATTTTCATTTAATGTAGGTTGTTCCTTAATGAGATGGAAGAATGTGATGGGAATTCTCCCAGGTACATGAAGAGATGCAAGGAAGATATTACAAGAGGAAAAAAATGTTAAGGGCAGTAGCTGAGAGGAATGTTTGTGAAAGGAGAATGTGACAAGAGAGAGATAATTCATTAGACACTTGGAATGAAGTGCATGGAGAAATGTTGGAGTTGTGACTTAGCCCTCTGGTCTACAATTTGGGTGTTAATCCTTATATGCATATTTTTTAGGCCATTGGACTATGTGTATCCAATTCTGACTAGTCAGTGGGAGGCTTAGTGGATTATCAAATCATAGTGTTAGTTGTATAGTTTTTAGCCACCTTGATAGGGAAATTTGGTTCACTATGGTGCTTGTTGGAGAGAGTTGTTAACCACCTAGATAGTGGACTACAGAACCTTATGGTGCTTGCTATGAAAAAAAGGTTGAGATATCACTTGATAGCAGATTCAACCTCATGAACTAAGAAACGCCCCATATGTACCTTAGGTGAAGCCCTATGATTAGACTTAGAGAAGTAAGTGAGTTAGTGTGGTGTTTACTACCAAATGGAAGTTATTAAACCGCCTTTTTAGTGGACTCCATTGAATGAGTATGTGTCCAAGCCTTGGTGTGATTTCCCTAAGAAATCATCCCCTTAGACTTTGGATTCCGCTTGGGGGAGGTTAGTTGTAAGAAAGTTACAATGCAGTTGACCAATGTTTGGGTGGAGAGTTGAAATTCCTCCTTTAGTTGCCATCCACCTTTACATACTCAAATAAGTCAAATGTAATGATATCTTGAGTTATAATATCTAACGTTTCATGAATTACTTGTCTATGGAATTAGCTCTTGTATATTCCTAAATCTTAATCAATGCTTGAATGGTGAAGATTATAATTATTCTCACAATTAACATGATATCTTTGATGACATGAATTTAATGAATTCTAAGTTTCCTTGTATGCTTATAGTTGCATGATTTTAAAGGGAATTCATGCTTCCAAAACTGTGCAATCCAAACATAGGTCCTTCTCTGATTGCATACATGATATTTACAACTCATTAAATCATACAACTGATAGTACATTGTCCTTGCACTCTAGTCTCAACTAGGTCTTTCTCTAAACTGAAATGCATGAGTTTCTCATGAGGGAATCTTCAGTTAACTAGCGTAGCACTTTTGGATGCACTAGTGCACCAACTGACTATTAGTCCTCCATTAGTCCCATAAACAGTTAGAACTAATTTAATTGACCATAAGTCAGTGAAATGAGCTAATCTAATTTACAACTCAATTTAAACCCATATCGGACCCCTAAAACTTAGGGAACACAATTACATGACTCCAGATAGACTTCCAACATGAAATTCCTAAGATAATTAAGTTAATTAAACTTAATTAACTATTTACTAGTTGCTATTAGAATAGAATTCGATTTTAATTCACAATTTAATTCAAGGAAAAATTAAATTGGAATTTCTAGATTCTATTTTTAACATTTCTTGTTGTTATTTTCAACAATCCCTCTCAACAAGAAATAAATTCAACTCGATCTTGATCCTAAACCTTTGGAATGTTTTGCATGCAACACTTCTCTCAAGTGTTGTTGCTACAACTACCCCAGAAACCAAAAAAAAAAAAAAAAAAAAACATCCAATCTGAATCGCTATGATGCATTTGTCATCAAAGTCTTTTCCATTATTGCCTTTGTCGACTGAAAACTTGTGCTTCTACTGACTCTGCCTTTCTACAATGTTGTCAACCCTTCTCTACAATCTTCATTATCTGATTTCTCTAGCCTCTATCACTTTGATCTCTTACTACATCAATCACCATTGATTCCTCCCGCTACTATGTACTTTTGGCTCCTGTAGCAAGGTATGATCCATGAGATAAAACCTCTCAATGGACCCTGCCTAATTTCAGTCCTCTTGGGACTATCACTTCAAATCACCCCACCTCACACCTAGAGGTATGGCTACATGTTCTCCCTCTACCCACTTAGCTTGAAATTTCCCCCTACTGAAGATCTTTGGATGAGTGGATACCTCCACTCAGTCTCCTGTTTGCTTCTCCAATTGTGGATACTCCACAATTGTCTGAGACTACTTTTGAGACTGCTTCTTCTCTGCTTGAGTGGATCTCCCTACTCAGTCTTCTCTTAGCTTCTCCAATTGTGTCTGCTCCACAATTTCCTGAAGCTGCTTCTGAGGCTTCTTATGGGGCTTCATGTTGATAGGTAATTTATTCTCCCTCTCAAGGAACAAGTCTCTATACTTTGCCTTGCTCCTCAAGGCTTTGCATGCATCTTGTACCTCAAGAGCATACAGGTTCTTGACCTGTGCACTGATTTGTTTCACCTATCCCATGGCAATGTGTCTAAGGAAAATATTTCCCTTAATAAAAATCACATGATAGCCACAATCTTCTAATACCACGAGTGAAACAAGATTCTTCTTTAGTCCTGGAACATACATCGCATCTGTGATCTTGATAGGGGAGCCAAAATCCCTTTCAAAGGTAACCATACTGATCCCAGTAGCTCTATACCTCCCGTCATCTCCGAACTCTATGCTCTGCTTGAGGTATTTCTCCTCAAAATCACTAAAGAGATCTATGTTCCCCATCATATGGAACGAGGCATCACTGTCAAGATACGACACGCCTGCCATGAGAGTGAAATCAAGTTTGAATTGTGAAGTTAGAGCTTCATCTTCTACAGCTACTGCAGGCTCCTTCTTGCTCGCTTTCTTCTGTGGGAAATTTGTGGCATCGTGCCCATGCTTGTGATAGTGAAAACACTTGACTTTCGACAAGTCAATCTTCTTGTCGCCCACCTCACCTTGGAACTTCTATCCCTTTGCCTTATTTACCTTACTCACTAAGGCAAAGTCCCCTTCCACTTCCTTGGAAGAGTTCCTATCTTTGGTGTTCAGTCGAAACTCCTCTTGTACCAAATCTGACCACAGTCGTTCCTAATCTATCAACTTCTCCCTCCCATTGACAGAGTATTGATAACTGTGCCAACTCTTGGGAAGTCCTAGAAGAGATAGGCTCACCATATCATCCTTGAAAACAATGATTCCAACACTTCCAAGCTCATCTCGACAATGAGTGAACTTGGTCAAGTAATTTGGAATCGAGTCGCCCGCCTCCATCTTGATTTTTTGAAGTTTATCTTCAGTGCCAACTTCCTATGGTCACTGTTGTTCTGGAAACAGTCTATCAATGCTTTCCACATAGAATATGGAGTCTCCTACCGATGAAGACTCGAGACAACGTGGTCTCTAACTCCCTCAAGGATTATCCACCTTGCCCTTGCCACACACATCTTCCATTCAGCTATATATTTTGCATCTGGTGTTGGTGGCTTAGGAATTTTTTGATCAATGAATTCCTTCAAGCCATTATCCTCCAACACGGCCTCCATCCTGTCCTTCCAGGATATATAATTCGAGCAGGCATCCAAGAGATACTCGAGCCGCAAACCATAGAACATCATCTACCAATACTGAAGTATGTAATGCAAATTCAAATTTCACCTGTAACCCTAAACTCAAAAAATTTGAAATTTCCTCTAGTTTAATGTCTTGAGCTCTGATACCATGTAGAATTTCCTGTAGATTCACAAGCTCGTGTAATGTACTAAAGCACAAGACAAGAATCTACTTCTACTTTCAACCAATGGAAGCCAATAGATTGATGAAAACAATATTAACAAGAAGAAGATAAACTGAAGGCACATAACACAAGATGTATCTGGGGAAAACCACTACTCAAAACCCCGCTATATGTATTTCATATATCAGAAATATGAGTGATGATATAAATCTTGTTCTTACTAGAACAATTCCACACAAGTATTGTCAACTCTCTTGGCTCACAAGCTAGCTCAAGCCAAATCCTTAGCCTATTCAAGAGCTCTCAAGCTCCTAATCTCTTGTGTAATTCCTAGGATGAATAGCCCATATTTAAAGGAAATTCATGCTTCCAAAAATGCACAATCCAAACATAGGTCCTTCTTTGATTTCATGCATGATATTTACAACTCAGTAAATCATACAACTGATAGTACACTGTCCATGCACTCTAGTCTCAACTAGGTCTTTCTCGAAACTGACATGTATGAGTTTCTCATGAGGGAATCTTGAGTTAACTAGAACACTTGTGGATGCAACAGTGCACCAACTGACTGTTAGTCCTCTGTTAGTTGCACAAATAGTTATAACTAATTTAACTGACGATAACTCAGTAAACTGAGTTAATCTAATTTACAACTAAATTTAAACTCATATTGGACCCCTAAAACTTAGGGATCACACTTACATGACTCTAGATAGACTTCCAAGTCGAAATTCATAAGTAAATTAAGTTAATTAAACTTAATTAACTATTTACAATTTGCTATGAGAATAGAATTCGATTTTAATTCACAATTCAATTCAAGGACAAATTAAATTGGAATTTCTAGATTCTATTTTTAACATTTCTTGTTGTTATTTTCAACAAAACCAGACACTAGGCTAAAAAAACAAAGAAGGAAAATGTAATGTAATAGTACAACTCAACATTGGGAGCCCCTTGGGAAATGGAAAACCAAAAATTAAGAGGAAGTATATAGTTTTGTTAAGAGTCATGGTAGGACTAAAGAGGGTTCCTAATCCTAAGAATACTTGTTATGATAGGTGCCAAGTGGATAGCAAGGTATTAACTAAAGCACCCATGGAAAGGTTTTCTCTATCACCAAGTTACAACACTTATAAAATAGTGAGTGAAGGTTATTGTTCAAAAATAATGGGAGCAACCCTATGGTTAGTTTTGGGAATGAAATCAAGACGCTAAATGCAAGTTAAAAAAATCCTACCCTATATGTTAGATATAAAAAGCGTTACTAACCATGTTAGATCTAATGTGGACTGTAGTGATGGAAATAAATTACAAAGCTCCAAGACCTCAAAATACAACTAAAAGTGAGAATGTCACTAAGAAAAACACATTAGTCATTAGTCCATTAGTTACAAATGCAAATAAAGGTAAAAATTTACACAAAGGTCTGTTAGAAATTTCACAAAATGGGTAAAAATTATATTTTTACCTTTTAGTTTGGATTTTTACCCTAGCATATGTTATTTGAAGAAACTACTCTGAATATTTATCATACAATATCTTGAGATTTAACTAACAAAATTATGTACCATCAAAATCAAGTAACTATTGATTATTTTCCCTTTCATTTCATCTAATTCATTTATTTTTTTAATTTAGATTTGAGGTAGATTTATAAATTTACAAAATTGGTTTGTGCATATGTAGGTCCCCTTATGATGAGTAACATATGGTCATCCCTATATGTTATTTGTTATAAGTAAAATTAGGTATATATGTGACTGCCTATAAGAAAACCCACACATGCACATATCATAAAATAAGGATTCTAACCCAAATTTTCATTTAATGTAGGTTGTTCCTTAATGAGATGGAAGAATGTGATGGGAATTCTCAGAGGTACATGAAGAGATGCAAGGAAGATAGTACAAGAGGAAAAAAATGTGAAAGGCAGTAGCTGAGAGGAAGGTTTGTGAAAGGAGAATGTGACTAGAGAGAGATAATTCATTAGATGCTTGGAATGGAGTGCATGGAGAAATGTTGGAGTTGTGACTTAGCTCTATGGTCTACAATTCGGGTGTTAATCCTTATATGCATATTTTTTAGGCCATTGGACTATGTGTATCCAATCCTGACTAGTCAGTGGGAGGCTTAGTGGATTATCAAATCATAGTGTTAGTTGTATAGTTTTTAGCCACCTTGATAGGGAAATTTGATTCACTATGGTGCTTGTTGGAGAGAGTTGTTAACCACCTAGATAGTGGAATACCGAACCTTATGGTGCTTGCTATGAAAAAAAAGTTGAGAGATCACTTGGATAGTGGATTCAACCTCATGGACTAAGAAATGCCCCATATGTACCTTAGGTGAAGCCCTATGATTAGACTTAGAGAAGTAAGTGAGTCAGTGTGGTGTTTACTACCAAATGGAAGTTAATAAACCGCCTTCGTAGTGGACTCCATTGAATGAGTATGTGTCCAAGCCTTGGTGTGATTTCCCTAAGTAATCATCTCCTTAGACTTTGGATTCCACTTGGGGGAGGTTAGTTGTAAGAAAGTTGTAATGCAGTTGGCCTATGTTTGGGTGGAGAGTTGAAATCCCTCTTTTAGTTTCCATCCACCTTTACATACTCAAATAAGTCAAATGTAATGATATTTTGAGTTATACTCTCTAACGTTTCATGAATTGCTTGTCTATGGAATTAGCTCTTGTATATTCCTAAATCTTAATCAATTCTTGAATGGTGAAGATTATCATTACTCTCACAATTAACATGATATATTTGATGACATGAATTTAACAAATTCCAAGTTGCCTTGTATGCTTATAGCTGCATGATATTAACTAGACTATGCTCTATAGTACTATGATATACCAAATCTTTCTTATGTGTACTCTAATAGCTTGGACTATGTTGTCCACCATCACATATGTGAATGGTCTACAAATTAGTAGTTCACATCTCCTTGAATGAGTTTAAATTTTTTTACAATAGGCCAATAAAACTAGATCGATTGGTGCATTACTCCATGCACATCACTCAAATTTGTGTAAAAATCGCATTTGTGGCCTTTATCCTATTTCAAGATTGACGTATTTTTTTCTTATGGGACTTGCTTACTTGTTCTTCTCACACGAAAAAAAATTGTATTTTCACACTCGTAATAAAAACCACTGAACTTTGGCATTTTCCATAGCCACTTAGGCTATCACCATAACTTATTATATTCCTCGACCATCATGCCACCATATCACTAGAGGGGTTAAGTGAGAAACCTTTTTGAGGAAGGTGTGATGATGATGGGACGATGTAAAAATGCATGAGGAGAAGGTATGTGGACCTAAAGTTGAAACCACATTTCCACATAACCTTTCCATTAGCCATGGGATCCTCGGGACAACTGTGTGAACTTTTGTGTAGAGAGGTCGAGATTGGTGGATTGACATTGACCATTGGTTATTGGCTATGAAATATATGAGTGAGTGGGAAGTTGAACAAACATGAGATAGTGAGGTTCACTCAACAAGTTCTTTGGCATTTGGGATTTTGAGTCCCTAGAAGAGTAGTTGTGTGGGAAGTCGAAGAACTTGATGGTGAGATGTCATGGCTTGGGTGATCTAGCTTGGGGTGATGTGAAACCTACTAGCTTCATAGGTCTCCAAGCCACCAGGTTTTTCAAAGGAACTGAGTGGAGAGTGGGCTTAGAGATCGATGGTCGAGATTGATTGAGGGTGCCCCCTTGTGTTTAATATTTAACAAGTAGGGGAGGTTGTGGTTGGTACTAACACCATCTCCCTTGTTTTTTATTAACGAATAAGATTAATTTAGGGCCCCCCTTCCCCTAATTTGAAACCACTATTGTGGAGGGGTCTGCATTTGTTTTGGTTGAGGCATAGCTGAAATATAACATACATGACTTAAAAGGAAGAAAGTGGGAACAGGGTAGAACCATGAGTACAAGAACATTTCCATCGATTAGTTGGACCTCGTACATTCGTAAGAATCATTTTAAGGGGAGGCCCAATGTTGAAGGGTCAATATGAAAAATCAACCACTGACCACAAAACATACATGCATAAGTAGGTAAGGAAACTCCTAATACCGAGGTGTCAAGATGGCATGAACAACTGGGCTCTACCTCAGGTTTTGAACCTCGAACCTCAACATTTTCCAAATGAATTTAAAGAAAATGGAGGTGAGGAACCCTTAAAACGAGACATTGAGATGACATGAACTAGTCAGCTCCACCTCAAGAACACAATATAAGGGGTGAGGCATGGATTAAGATCTCAGACCTTGACACTTTTACTCTAGGGAGGTGAGGAGGAAACCTCTAGGTCAAGACACTGAGATGATGTGGGACAGTGGGCCCTTCCTCGTATACAGAATACATTGGATGGAAGCATGGGTCTCATGGTGTGGTAAACCTAGAACCCATCCATGGATGGTGTGGCAGTGCTACGTGAGTAGGGTGGAGGCCACATGGGTGCCACATGACATCATTTGAATGACATGGCATATGTCAATAGCCCAAGACTTCTAACAAGAATAAATTTTGACCTAGAACTTAAATAGAGGTAAATTTTATATCATTGAAAATCTCTTGATGAATTGATCACCATGGTGGTGTCATAATTAAATTCTATAGACTTACAGGAATGATTTTTTTGCTAATACAATCTCCAAAAGAGACCTTAGGGATTTGGTCAAACAAGTAACACAATCCTTAGCTCGATAATAATTAAGGTGGTGGAGGCGAGGTGGTTACAGAGTTGTATCAAAGCGAAGGTTCAACAATGGAACTAAAGAGTCTCACACACAAACACACAAAATTTAACATAACAATTTAACTATTTTATATATTGAATTTCAATTTATAATTGATATGGTTTCTAACATTGATAGAATTATGATGTGTCCCTTTTCTCTATCATATATAACTACAATGGGGTTTGGTTTTCTGCACAACTTTAGTTTAGCATGATTAGTGTTGATAGACAGAGGTGATAAATTATTGTATTCATGCGAGATCTAACTAACAACTATGTGTGTATGACAACACATAAGAAGACACAATTTCTAGCAAGAATATAGGAATGAGCAGCAACATGGTACAATATAGAAAATATAGATCCCATCATAATCAGGAAGAGGAATCAGTTGGGAAGAGGTTAGAGGAAGATTCCCCTAATTGGATGGATACTCTGAGGATCTTGATATTTGAATTGAGAAGTTGCAAGGAAGATAATGACAAGATCGTTAGAGCACAAGATAGGTAAGCAGAGGTGAATATAGTGATTTTTCAAAGATTACTATATCTACATAGGAAAAAGAAACATTAGCTTGGTGCCAACTATCTAGACAGGCACAAATCCAAGAAAATCCCATCAGAGATCTAGAAATGGGGATTAGAAACCAATAGGGAAAAAGGAAAAGAGTCAAGGAAAAGGCATAGACAAGCAAGTGAAGGCACAAGGAGAGGAGAAATCCTACTCAACACTCTAGAAAGAGAGTCAAGCAACCATGACCAATTGTTTAGTGTTGCAACTACAAGCCACCACTAGCAAAGGAGAAGTGACAAGAGATCATTGTCAGAAGAGTTCAAGAAGGAAAATCCCCCTACCGTTGATGAAGAAATAAAGAAGGATAAAGAGGCAAAAACCTATCAGTTGAGAATGAAGAAATACCTTAGAATCCATGACTACTCTAAAAACATGAAGGCTAGAGTGGCCATTTTTTAGCTTAAATGGAAAAGTTGACATATTGTGGGAAGATTTGATAAATGTCAAGGGTATTAGAGAAAATAAACTATCATGGAGAAAATTTGAAAAATATTTCCATGAGAAATACCTATTTGAGAGGTACTATGATAGCAAAATTATAGAGTTCCTTCAACATAAGCTAGGGCAATTACCTTGGATGCAATATATCAAGGATGATAAGTTGAAGATCTAAATATACCTTAGTGGGTTACCATAGTCCTATCAAGATAGGATTGAGTTTGATGAGCCAATGAATTTGGGGGACACCATTCGAAAGTCTAGGTATTTCTATGATCAATCTAAATATATGACTGAATTCTTATTAGACTAAAAGAAGAAGGGAACAAGTAGATTCAAAGGAAAAGGACAAAAAACCTTAGGACATAAGAAAGGAGGAACAAATGTTACGTTCTCCACTACCACCAAGAGTGAATTCTAGTGGAATTTAACTACTTCCAATAAGTATTATCTTGCTAAATAAATGAGAGAAGAAATTGATTTGCACCAGAGAAGACCATTACAATGTTGGGGATATGGAGAGAACCAAAAGTAAAGGGATTTTCCTCTCCAATAGACAAATATCAAGAATTTGTGTAATGTCCAAGAGGTAGCGATGGTGAATAATGTAGCTCAGAGTGTACCTTAGATTTCTATGGCATTAGACAGCAGGAAAGTAGATCATCAAGCCTTAGTGAGAAAGATGGAAGGTATGGTTATTGACCATCTTGCTTCAATTTTAATTGACCTAAGCTCAAAATTTAGTTATATTGGCCAAAAGGTTGCAAGGATGTGCAACTTGCAAAGAAAGATCCATGCAGAGTTATGGTTGGTCAAACTGGCCATGCGAGGAAAAAATAGGGTAACATAGTTAGTGGAATCGTGCCCCCTTGAGTTAGGTGGCACACTTATAACAATTACCCTCAATCTATTGTCATTGGGATCTTATGATGTTTCAATTAGCATGGACTAGTTAGAAGCCCATAGAACTGAGGTGGACTTCTATAATAAATTTCTGGAGTGCTTCAATGATGAAGGCAAGGAAAAGAAATTGTAATTCCAATCTCGATCAAGCAAATTTCAATGCTAGAAGTATAGAAATGTAGCCGAAAGGTGTGTGCCATGTTTGTGATCCAAGTAAGCATTATGGCATAAAATAATGAAATCAAAATTAAAGATAGCCCTCTCTTGAAGTAATACAATAATGTATTCCCTATATAAGAGTTAGGATTACCACCTAGGGAGGAAATCAAATTCTCCATTGAGTTGATTCCTTGTGCAGTTTGTTGGGTAGATCAATTTCTCTTTTAATTTAGAATTGTTAAAATTATGCAACTGCATTCAAATTCCACTTTGGAAAACTCACCTTATATAGATAATTATTGCATTGAATTCCTCTTTTTGAGAGGACCAAAATGACCTAAATATCACTCAAATCGGATAAGGGAAAGTATACTTATGAAGAAATGCCCACATGTGCACATTCGTCAAGGTCGGACCTAACAAAGTGGACCACCTTGAAAGGATATAAATATAAGTACCATCTACCTCATTTGGACAGAATGATAAGACACTCTTCTATCTTGTTTTTGGCTCCCACGGGTTTGAGGCTTGTCTGTGAAGGATCATGTTCGCTCTAAGGTGAAATTGTAGGGTCTGAAGCTTGCATCTCTGATTTAGGGTTTTGGGCCCCAGTTGCAGGCACAAAACAAGAAAGATTCAACATTAGTCACACGCACAGAAGCTCATCTGTGTGACTGGAGCCTTCTAGTCACATGAACACCTCTCCATCCATGCGACTACGGGTTTAGGGTTTTCGCAGTCCATATTTGACCCCAGTCGCTCGCATGCCAGGCTTAAGGGAGATACTGGGAAAACTATATTCGCTTGCATGTCACCTCCTCCATATGACTAGGACCTTAAAGATGAAATCACAACCTTTCAAATATTCCACTCAGTGACCGCAGGATTCGACAGTTGATTACAGATAGTGACAGTTCATTACAGTCTTCAGAATTAGAGTTTTGAGCATATACATTGTTGGGTTCATTTCATGGATGTTGTAGTTGTTTTGCTGGTTAGTAGAATACATGAAGATATGGATCATTGTACTCTATTTTGCTGAATTATTTAATGACAATCTAAGAAGAATAATTTGAAAGGGTTTTCCCCATCGTGGGTTTTCCCTAGTCTCCGACCAATCTTGGTGTCTCTATGTGTGCATGCTTTTCTTCTATTGTTCCTTTATGTCTCATTGCATTGATGATGATGATATTTTTCTTTCTACATAGTTGCATATTATGATGAATAATTTTATGATGTTTTGGGTTGAACTTAATGTGTTAATGAATAAATAAAATTATCAAAGCAAAGAACAATATAAACCTATGAAAAATTAACATGGAATAAGAGTTGGGCTGAAGAAAAATCATGGAGATCACCCCCATGGAGACACTTTCGATGGAAGCAAGAGAAGATGGAGGAGGCCTAAAATAATTCTAAGGTTTGAATATAACCTTTGGAAATTTGTGTATTAGGGTTTGATGGACATTATGAAGTTGTAGTTTGAGAGAAATCTTGATTTATAACAAATATTTGAGATATGAAACATTTCATGGTCAATGTGAAGATGCTCAAGCACTTGTGACAGATTTGATGAAGCCCTGGATGGGAATATAGTATCTAGTAGACCTGGTTTTTGATGAAGTTGATTGAAGACAACATTATTATATGGACAATGGACACGTGATAGCTCTTGAAGGTTGGTTCAAGATAAGTATCTCTTGAATTATGATGCTCCTTTATGTCTTTACTTTTGTTTAGACTTATAGATCTGATTATTGTTTTGATCATTACTTATACTTCCTGCATGTATATTTGAGTATTTTATGTTTTTAACCTCCTTTATGAGATGTAATAAGAGGATATAACTTGTGGATCATTTTATATGCAAGAAAGAAAAGCTAAAACTAGAAAAGGTAAGGAGGCACTTGACGAAGATATGACTAAGTGCTACATATTGTCTATGTCAAATAAAAAGGTGCATTGATATTTTAATACTACAAGGTATGCATGGTATATTGTTTCAATGTTATGTTTAAGCTGTAACAGAAAGCTAAGCCCTAAGGTATGATGAGAATGTATCTTTCACAAATGGCTCATACATATGAGAATAATTTGAATTCAAGATTATTATGATGAAATGGTGCACTTGATGTTGAACAAGTATCTTACTTCTTGAACATGATGAACTTCTTGATACTATGAGGCTACTTAATGTTGATCTTTGATATATTGGTATACTTGATGTTTGACTAACATCTATCATTTTGGATATCTTGATCCCACAAAGAAGGTTAGCACCTCAATTCTAGTATATCGTAACTTGACACTATTTGTTTGAGAAAAGTATGTTAGCCATGATAATAGAAGTATAACAATGAGATTGATACTCAGGATCTTTTTTTGACCATGGTTTTGTTTTTATGTGCTTAGCGATTGTGGCATATGGTAAAATTGAATGCCCTAACTTGATGGATTGAGTTACATGACTAAGAAGTAATGTTGTGATCATGATTCTTGAAGTACACTCCTATTAGCTATTTAACACTAACCATTGATAAAATATTGATGATGTCATGGTGGAGTAGCTGATGATAACATATATGACCATGATGAACATATGGGTATAGTTTGACTTTATGATCTAACTGATCTATTGGTGCATGGCAGTATTATAGTCAGGTTGATGACTTGAAGGAAGATGATTGAAGTGACTTTCCATTTAAAGGGAGAATATCTCCATAATATCCCTTATCTTATTATCATTATATTCTCTTTACTGATAAAGTATGTTTTATGGGAATGAATAAGACAAACATCTGACATTGTTGATCTGCAACAAAGTTCTAATCTAAGGAGAGAGAGTTTTTCCCTTTCTCTAAGTGATAGTCGCATAGAAGCAGACTCACAGGTGTGATTGTAGCCTCTCATTCACATGGAAGTAAGGTCAAGGGTGTGATTGTAGTCTCCCAACCACTCACAGAGAAGGCCTATGTATGTGACTATGCCTCCTGGACACAAAAATGAAGTTTTGTGCATGAGATCAGATGTTCACTTGAAGGATGTCAGTCGTACAAATGTGGAGTACACATCAAAAAGATCTGTGAGCTGGAAAGTTTGAATGTTTTACTATAATATGAATGTTTAGACTGAACTTCTATTTGTAGGTGACCGAGATATGATGTGTCATTATGATAGAAGTTTGGGCTTCAAGAGTTTGACATGATTTGCCTTATTGATATAGATGAGAAGTGTTTGGAGTTTTGACATGACGCTTGATAATGACTTAGAAATTTGACTTGATGTTGAGATATGTTTTGGATTATAGATCTCTCTATGATAGAAAAGATTTGACCTAATGACTAATGATTTGATTTAACAACTGGTGATTTTCCTTGATGAGAATGATATATGAACTTCCAATGACTAATATTGGTATTCGATAATGGTTTTGTATTGGAATCCTCATTCTCAGTACATTGGTTGAAGTATTGATAGTTTTGATTCAACATGAAGCTATCTCCATGAATGGTTGGAACTTGTATGACTTATCCTTGGTGTATGAATTTTCATATAGTGACTTATATTATGACCATGTGTGTGACTTGATGAAATTTGGATTGATATTTCTTATGAAAACTTGCTGGCATGATAATAGATCAAGCCATGACTTGATGAGAGATCTACCTGTCACCTGGTCTAAAGAATCTAATACTGTGATATTGTGATGATCTTGATATTGGTTCTAATCTAGCATCTAAACTTTGATAAGCCAACTTAGTTGATTTGATTGTAGAATATTGTGAGTCTGAGCATAATGGTTTGGAAAAGTATTATGTTTGCAGACAACATTATATGAAGCAAGCTCCTTGATCCATATATGTCTACATTAACAATTATCTGATGAAGCAAAGATTATGTGTTGATCCAAACCTCTACTTTAGAATTGTTCCAAGATACACCTTTGATTTTGAATTTTGTTTTATATGTTGAAGGTTCACTATTGGCAGATAATGATTCTTTGATGATCTAAATAAGAGGGATATGGATTCTTAATCTTGAAATGATGAATCATGGCATGATGAATCAATTTCTGAAGTTGGGAAAAGAAAATAAATATTGTGAAGCTATTGAAGAAGTATTGGAAAGTGGAAATACAAATCCTTGGATACTCAAATTGAATTTCAAGAAGTTGTGAAGAGATATTGTTGAACTCATCTTGGCAACTGATAGTTGATTTATGCATTGATGTTTTGTTTTGAACATCCATCCATAGATATACATGTTATGCATACAAATTCATGATTGATCCACTTCATTGAGTTGTTGTCTAACATCCTTAAAATTACTTGCATGGGACGATCCTCATATGAAATGTGACTACTTGGGTGTACTAATGATGATTAGGATCATTATTGATGAGATGAGAACATTTAGATGCTACCTTAATATGAGATCTATCATGATATCTTGGATGAGAGATCCATAGCACAACCGAGGTTGAGTATGATGTTACTAGCATGACTAGCCATGTGGCTCGATGAAGAAGCTCCTTAGAGAGTCGTCTGAATAAGATATGGATATGACATGGATATATTATGATGACAATAAGTGGGAAATGATTGGCAAAGAATCATGCATATAGTTGGGAATGATATACATTCATATATTGAGACAATGTTGTTGTATGAGACAAGCTCAGGCTTGTGATTAGCACCTCCTTGAGAGGGAGGATGAACATGGTATCCTTTTTGTGATATATATGATTATTTATGTTCTAATCTGATATTTGATTTGATGTTCGATATGAATAGGAGACAATTGCTATTGAGATATGATGATTACCATATATGAGCACGATGATATGCTTTTGACCTATAGAGAGTAGGACTGAGCGAGAACATTGAGCCAAATCTTCATCCTTTGTATGAGCTTCCATGGTGTGCAATTAAGATAGAGGGATCATGGGGTTGAGGGAACTCTGGATAATAGGGTATCACCCCTATCTATTTGATGAGCCCCAAAAATGGATAATTATTTGGGCTCATTCAACCTCCTAATTTGACTTAATCCACCATTCTCATTAGTTTATTGCATGTTTTTTATTATATTTATGCTAATAGAGTGAATTTGGTTAGTCATTATGCCAACAAGTCTAATGGGTGCTTTGTGTAGCCTTTTTGGTCAACTTGGAGACAAAATTGAAGGTTTTAATGAGCACTTGGCAGCCAAATTCGTGGGAGAACAAGGAAGAGGATTTGTAGGAAGGTGTCCCCTTCATTTATGGGCCCTTACCTCGAATTCTCCACCATCATCTCGGAGTTCAAAGGCCACCAAATCAATTAGCACAAGGGCAGCCAAGCAAGTCAAGTAGGACTGCTGTTAACTACAAGTTTTGGGCAGCCAAGTCCCTAAATTTTAGGAGGATTGTTGGGGTCCTCAATTTGTATAAATAAGAAGGCTTAGGGCCTCATTTTGGTTAGCTAGTGGTTAGTCATTTTGTAGCTGGTAGTTAGTCATTTCATAGTCTTGTTGTAGTCATTTTGTAGTTCGATTTCTAGGCAATAGATTAGTTTTGCTGTCATCTCATTTTCAAGTTCTCCTTGTGGACAGTTTTGATGTAACTCTTCATTTCTTGATCAATAAAGATGAATCCAGCTTTGCACCAGCTCTAAATCTCTCTTAGGAGGCTGTATCTCTTGGGGTTGGGCCCATCTCAATCGCCCAATACCTCCTTTGATTATCTTTATGTTTTTTTGCTGCATTCTTAGAATAAAATCTGCTATTTAGATCTAACTCTTGTTTTGTTATTTAGTTTGTTTTTTATGTGTAAAATAGCTTTTCATGCTCAGATTTAGTTGATAGGTTGTTAACAGAAAAAGATTCAAGAAAAGGGCCAACAAACATCTATGGTTTCACCTCTCCCTTAGTGGGATCAGGAGCTGTGACTAGGATGACTTTGCTGCCCACAAAAGCACTGACTTTGCTTTGCCA
Organism: Pinus tabuliformis; assembly: GCA_031772625.1. Classification (NCBI taxonomy): domain Eukaryota; kingdom Viridiplantae; phylum Streptophyta; class Pinopsida; order Pinales; family Pinaceae; genus Pinus; species Pinus tabuliformis. The sequence goes on along the minus strand of CM062805.1, from coordinate 543,793,500 downwards.
TGCAATCATTAGTGTTTGGTTTTCATTTGTAGAAGTTGGTTACATGTTAAGATCTTTGAATGCTTCATTGCACAGTTAATATACATGGTTTCCTTGCAAATAAAGCTGCTGTCCATTCTTGTTACTGTTAGTTAGATCATATTAGGGTAGCATAACTAGATCTTTGTTTTCTTGCATGTCTTTGTTGGTTCAGTTGGAAACATAACTTGCAGAGTACCTGTTATCCTTCTCTATCTACCCATAATCCATCTGATAATCTGCTCCAACCCTTAGTCCATGATTCGTACCCTTCATTTGCCATACTTTCCCCACCTTGCCCTAATTCCTACATTCTTGTGCATCATCGCTTCCTCCATCCTTGAACAAATCCAATCGCTCCTTAGCCTCATCCACCAAGTCCTAGGCCTCTTCACACCCCTATTTCACCTCCATACTCATTCCTCCATCTTTTTCCCTCCATCCATGCTCCAAAATCCCATTTCGAAACATCCTGTAGAAGAATTACAGAACATCCTGTAGAAATCCTAAACATCCTGTAGAACCCCTGCAGACTTCCTGTAGAAGCTCATAAACACGGTTTCTTGGTAGCCAAACTTTGTGATACTCTTTGGAAGGGTGTTAGGGACCCCTTAGACCCTCTCTGAACCTTCCCAACCTTTCCCAAGCATTTCTCCTCCTTGATCCACCTCTGCACAGTCAAAAATAGTTAGAAGCACATGCATGATAATTCCAACAACTTAAACAAAAATACAAAAAGATGTTTTCTTCAGATAGAGGTAGTCTAGACACACGTATTTTACCTTCATAGAAGTAATGGCATCCCTTTTAGTAGGTTGAATGCTCTCGTTTGCGTCAGTAGGACTAGCTGGTAGAATTAGGGTTTGCTAGGGTTTGCATTTCTTTTTGGCTTTCAGTTTCTTTTTGCAATTAGATTAGCTTCGTTCGAGTTAGCTTTCATCCATCAATTAAAAAGCTTATTTTAAGAGCTCATAGAAGTTGGCTTAAGCTCCTAGCGGACTTGTGCCAGCTGACCAAGTGACAGCTGCGGCAAGAGCTAGTACTTGTGCATACAGCACCATCGCTTCCAAGTTTGTTACGAACTACCAGGTTGATAAAATTAAAGAAGGGAGTTCCAGGAGTTGTAGCATTATTGCTACAATACTGGGGCCCACCACTATTACCCATAGGATTGAAGTAGTGGCTCAAGCTATCTTTTTCTTTGTAGATTATACCCCAATTGGCATGATACCCACGAGTAGGGCTTGTTGGGATTGTCCTTCCTCGTCTGGCCAATAGGTTGAGGAGGCTTGGAGGCATGTGATCCTTACCTCTTGTTAAGTTATGTATCTCATCCAAGCTCGAATTATGATGCAGTTGTTCTACCAAATGACTATTGAGGGTCATTATTGGGAAGATCAATAGGCAACATGATGGATTGAGTAGTAGCTCCCCTATATCACCTATTTCTAAATATGGGGTCATAGTAGTAGCTCCCCCATGAGATTCTAGGTTGAGTAGTAACTCCTCAATGTGGTTCTAGGTTGAGATATGCTACCTGATGATATGCTCTTGGATGATGATGCAGGTCGTAGATTTGAATCACTGTAGATATTCTCGGGTAGTAGCTCGTTGATAGATATTACCAGGTAGTAGCCCGCCGACAGATATTACTGGGTAATATCTTGTTGACATATATTACTAGTTAGTATCTCGCCGACAAATATTACTAGGTAGGAGCCCATTGACAGAGATTCTTGGTAGAAGCCCGCTAGGAGAGATTCTGGGTAGTAGCCCAATGAATAAGAGGGTGGTAGCTTAGGCTCCCCTCCGATGACAATTCTTCTTCTCTTAGATTCAAGAATATTTAGAATATGAGTAGGGACAATCAAGTGATAAGAATGAATGAGCAAGATATAAAGTGAGATGATCATTGATGATACCTAATGATAATATACTTGATATTGGATATGATTTTATGATAGTTTACACATGTCATAATGTAGGTGGAATTCTCCCTAGTTGAGAGGGAGTGTTAAAAATATGCAATTTCAGTCAAATTCCAATTTGGAAATCTCACCTGATCAAGATAATTATTACATTGAATTCCTCTTTTTGAGAGGACCAAAATCAACCTAAATATCACTCCAATCAGATAAGGGAAACTATACTTATGAAGAAAAGCCCACATGTGCACATTCGTTAAGGTTGGCCCTAACAAACTGGACCACCTTGAAAGGCTATAAATAGAAGTTCCCTCTGCCTCATTTGGAAAAAATGATGAGACACTCTTCTATCTTGTTGTTGGTTCGCACATGTTTGAGGTTCATCTGCGAGGATTAGGTTCGCTTTGAGGTGAAATTTAAGGGTCTAAAGCTTGCATCTATGATTTAAGATTTTGGGCCCCAATCATAAGCACATAATAGGAAGGATTTGACTGTAGTCACTATTGGGCCACTAATTTGTCATTATTATTATCACTTTTTAATGTCTATTTCATCCATTTCTACCCTTCTTTATCACACCATTTATCATAATTTATCATATATTTCCATTTTATAATTATTTATGCTCTTATGGATAAATATTATTTCTTCTCCTTTATTTTTAATAAATTAATGATTATTATGCATGATTTTATCAATGATGGTTTATTAATGGATTTTTTGTAACATCACTCATGATTTTAGCCTCCAAGATCTTTTCCAAATTGCAAATTTGAGCTCCAGCCCATAATTAAATATTCCAACTCATAAATTCGCTAGAATAAGAAGTGACAGTTTTGCATTGGACATTTCAGACAAATGAAGGAGAATCTAGAAAATATGAAACATGGGTTATGTCCAAAACAAACCGAATTAGTTTTGTAATGATCAATTCTCCAACATTCAGTCTGTATTAAGAGAAACAGAAGGTTCTTCAAAGACGATTTTCTCAGATTTGTTGTTGTAACCGTTTTCCAAATTCTTCCAATTGCAATACCAGATTTGACTTGTTCCAACTGAATCATGATGGGAAGATATTTCAAATCTGATCTTGTTTATTAAGATTATGTAATCAATCCAAAATTGTAATGGAAATCATTTTGTAATCAACTTTGTTGTAACTTCCCTTTTCTCTCTATGTATTTAAATGAAAACAGAGATCAAAGAGAGGGGAGAATTAGAGGATAATTGGGGGATAATGGAAGGATAATTAGGAGATAGGAGATGGAAAATTGTTAGATAGGATGTAGGAGAAGAGATAAAATATGAGAGATGAGAGGATGAACAATTGTTGAATTGGAGGCAAAGCTAAGAGCTTCATTATGTTGTAATTATTTCTCTCATATATTTTAATGAAGGAAGTTATCCATTGAGTTCTATATCTGTTATTTGTAATCTAATTTGAGTTATTTCTCAAGGCAGAACTGAGTCTTGGGAAGTTGGGCCCACTACCTTGGACGAGGTGCTGCCTTGAACATCTACAATAGTTTAGTTTTGTGATTTTTTCTTTGAATTTCAATTGTTGTTCTTTAAAGTAAATTTCCTTTTTAATCAATTAATTTGTTATGTTGCTACATTTTCTAGATTTGTTATTTCCTGCAACTTCTAGATTTCATTTGATTTGTTGCTCTAGATTAGCATTTGAATTATGTTAAGTACAATAGCTTAAATTTCCAATTCAACAATGTGTGATTTAATTTAGCAATGATTCAAGTTGTGTGATTAGCATAAATTGTTTTTCCTGTCATTTACTTTCTGCTCTTTAATTTAGTATTGGTTTTCAAGTCTTACATTTTATTTCTTGTTGAATGAGCTTGATAGTATAAAACACAATCATATAGAACTGGTGTTAGCTGTTGGTATTGTTATGCATATATTTTTCCAATTGGCTTGAAATAAAATAATGCTCCTTGGGTTGATAATTAATGTCTAGGTGATTAGTTGTTTTATTTATTTATTAAGAAATTAATACCCAACAGTCACTTGTACAGAAGCTCATTCGTGTGACTAGAGCCTTCTAGCCACACAAACACCTCTCTATTAATGTGACTAGGGGTCTAGGGTTTTCGAAGTCCAGATCTGAACCCAGTTGCTCGCATGTCAGGCTTAAGGGAGAAACTGGGACAACTATAGTTACTTGCATGTCACCTCCTTCATGAGAATAGGACCTTAAATATGAGATCTCAACATTCCAAAGATTTTTCTCAGTGATCGTAGGATTCATAAGTTGACTACAGATAGTGATGGTTCATTACAGCCTTCAGAATCAAATTTTTGAGCATATACATTGTTGGGTTCATTTCATGGATGTTGTAGTAGCATATCAGAAGATATGGATCATTGTACAGTCTTTTTTTGAATTATTTGATGAAAATATAATAAGAATAATTTTAAAGGGTTTCCCCATAGTGCGTTTTACCCTGGTCTCTGACCAATCCTGGTGTCTCTATGTGTGAATCCTTTTCTTCTATTGTTCTTTTTGTTCCACTGCATTGATGACGATGACATTTTTATTTCTACATAGTTGAATATGATGGTGAATAATGATGTAAACATAAATAATGTTATGATGTTTTCGGGTGAACTTAATGTGTTAATGAAGAAATGCAATTATCAAAGCAAAGAGCAATATAGCCCTATGAAAATTTAATGCATAAATTGCCAATCTAGATAGGAATAATTTATTTATTTATGTTTATTATTATTAGTATTAGTATTTATTTATTTACTTATTTATTTATTTTCAGGGCTATTATGCAAAATATATGTAGGAACAAATGAAAACTTGCACTAGTAATTAAAATGTAACACCCTTCTCCCACATCTACCTAAGTAACTGGATAACCGGGATAAACATGTGATGAGAGGCTACTATGATATGATTTGACCTCCTAAGTCACCTTAAGGAAGTGGAATTGATGGAAGCACACCATTCAAACCCTCCACATCAGCAACATGACTCCCATGAACCACCCCAACCTCTCAAGTAACCAGCCACTTGGTCCCACTGAATTTTTAGACCAATTAACACCGAATTCTCCCATGATATAGGCATGCATGCGTCTAGAAGGCTTTGGATGCTACCACAATATGGTATGCCAACATCCAGGGACTATTTTTCTAAGTTTTATGCCATCATCCCCTGGATTTGAGCCACTTTTTTAGGCCCAGAGCTTAGGTAACTGCTGAGAACTAAATGACACCTTCTAAACAAAAAGACAACAAGGGAATAATGATACAAATACAGCTACTTGAACAAGGACTTGACTGGACCCCTACTAGCCATGACAAGAATTTCATCAAACATATCACAAATATGTAATCTACAGGTGTAAAAAAGAGATCTGAGCATAGGGGTCTCATACTTATCTGAGAATCGCTAATAAGCCCTTATATCATTAGATGCATTATCATCTATTAGGTCATAGATACATTGTTCATTCATTTACAAATCAAAATATGAGGAGAGCCACACATCATCACTATCATAATACATGCTTATAACCAGCATAATAACAACATAAATACCAAGGATACATTAGCCATAAAATCCACATATAAACTAGTACATTTATACATAAGATATCAAGGAGACAACCTCTTAGTATTGAATGAAAAATCCAATCTGGGATGGGACTACCATGTTCCACCTGACAATAGAATGGCTGAGCCAATTCTCTCTTCATTCATTCACCCCCTGTACCATATTCCAAGCATGAATGTCGGACTCAAACCAAAAGAAACAACCCAGGAATCCTGAGGTTAAACCACCTCACCCTCATCAATAGAAACTAGGCTTTACTGTAAGCCATCCCAGATCACTAGGCCAACACAATAAACATGTAATAACATACTTTACCATGACATCCACCAGATCACTAGGGAAAAATAGGCATGGATTCCGCTGGATTTCTCCACGTACACCGTGATGAATTTTCCTACCTCCTAATTTCTCAGGCTTTATCGAAATCCACAGTCTGATCCAGGGATCACTAGGCCGTAAACCGAGACACCACCTTCTATGATTTACCTTATATCCTACCATTCACCAACAAGGATTCTTAGGCCTAATCAAGGGCAACCACAACTAGGATTTATCATATATCCCATGGTTCACTGGCCGAGGGTTCCTAGGCCCACCAAGGCAACACAAAATCCAGCTTTACTGCAACCCACAGTCTGATTCAGGGGTTACTAGGCCATGTGTTCTATTATTCAGATATCAACCTCACTCAACTTCAAATCCATATGGAAAACTAGCTCAACCAAAACATGAGAAACCCATCACACCATGGCTATCCATAAATGGAAAGGCTAGGTTGAAAAAATTATCTCACCTAGCAAAAACCATGCCATAACATCAAAGAACCACATGCAATACCATGCATCCCAAATCTAGCAAGGAAAGCACACATGCAAATCGTTACTTGCAAAGAATCTTGTCGTAGTTGCTTGATCCTACTCTTCCTTTCTTACTCCATCCTCGCTTTTGCCTTCTTTGCCTTTCTTAATCCAATGCAAAAGTGCTCCAAGAAAAATCTAAGTGTCCAAGAGCCAGAGAGAGAGAGAGGATAATGAGAGAGCTCCAAATCATAACTGACAATAAGGTTACAAACTGATCCTCAGAAGCCTTTTTATCAATTAGGTCTCTATTTTCTTCATTTTCCATTATTTTTCCTTCAATTTTCTCCTCACATGAAACCTATGGTCTTTCACCTTCCTTTTCTCCTAATTTCCATTATTTTCATAAATAAATTTGTGAAAAAATGCCCTTTTTCTTTCCAAATCCTTAGCCATTGCCTTTGCCAGTTTCCTTAGCCATAATAAACCAAACGAACACCCATACTCAGATGTCTTTCCCAACATTCATCTTGGAATAAGTGTCCCATCACTCGTGGTTATTATCTTTTCCTTTATTAATTTTTATTACATGGAATTTTCACCAGGGTTTGTTACATAAAATCTTGAAACCAATCATTGTAAGTATCACTCTAAGAAATCCAACGCACTTGTTGTTAAACTCCAAGCCTTACTCACACTACAGAAAGAAAAAACACATGTTGTGGAATAAGTCACACTCTATCATGATATCACTCTTATTCAAAAGAAACAACAACCTTGGAAACCATTCAACACTTAAACAATTCTTGTAATACCAATTGAATCAATTAACCAAACTAATGAAATGTAATAAGAATCAACCAATCATCACACCTAATGAAGGGACTGGGCCAACACCTATGCTATTACACAATGATCAAGGCTACAATATTGAAACTATTCAATACATGAAAAAGATCTGTAATAGTAATAGTAAATCACACATAATTCACATCTGAGAGGAAATAAATGTATCGTTAAGATACCTCACTAGCCAATGATCCCTACTAAGGAGGGTCTTTCCTCCTTAGCAGGGACTGGTGAATTACACAACACACAAGATAATCAAGAACGAGATATGGAGCCATGAATGGTAATTAGTTGCATTAATGAAAGTTGCGGTAAATGCTTACAATGATGGAACTCTATCCTCTAATATATATCTATGCATGCCTCGCATGCAGGGAGTACATTCCTTTATAATTTCAAATTATATTTCTATTTTATAAATGTAGGATCATCATGAAAATATCTCGATTCTCATGTGATCTGAATAGAGATTATACAAAAATTGTCTAGTAACAAATTGTCTTAACTGAAATAGAGTTGTTACAACTTTCTCAATTACAATGGTTTATCATCTGGAAATCTAAATCGTTTCAACTAAGTCGGTGGTGCTATCCATGAGTTTTTATTTCAATAAGTCAAATTGGCTATGACCATGCATATGTCCATATCAGTGTTTGTTACTAATCGTAGAAGAACATATTATCCAAAATAAGCTTAATGTTCAATATTCAACGACTCAGGAAAATTTTGGGAGATATTGTACTGTAACATCATATTAGCAAACCATACCACCTGAAACAACCCTTCATCAATTCATTAATAAAACATCCTAAAGTAGTTAGATTTTATGTCATCTTACAAGGAAAACTAGTTAATAAGGGTGAAATGAAAAAGGGAACATGCTTTAGTCAATAATGACAGACAAAGTGACAAGGAGTTCTTTTTAAAAGTCAAAATGATAGGAAAAGACAGGGAAAATAGATTAAAAAAATGCTTATTCTATGTCCCAACATCTACCCCCAACTTAAGCATTTACATGTCCTCATGCAGACCTTTGTAATTGATCTCTGATATGCTATGAATGGAACTTTGAAAAATAATATGCCCCTATTATATCTTCTGCAGGTTCTCTATATCCTCGGGAGACAAACAATTCCACTTCCCACAATCCATCATCTAACTAATACGGGTGTTGATACTTGTAGTCAGGAAGCCAAATGAGTGGAAACCTAAATCTAAGTCCATACCAACCAGGCCCACACTTCCGTATACATTCAACAACCTAATGTAATATAGAAAGTGCATGTACAAATTTTTGAAAATAGTAGGGATCCTCATTCCTAAATTATTCTCTATCAGATTCCCATATAAACCTACTTCCTTCCAACGCATCCTATTTCAACACCCTGATACTCCTGGAATAGTTCTATAGGACCCTATTGTTGAATTCCATCAACAATTTTTAGTTCTTGGATACTACCACATCCTATTATATGCCACAGAAATAGTTTAAGTGGGCCCTGGTTCATTTTGAATGGGAAATTTCAAAGCTTCTTCATTTGTTGTTACGGTATTACTGGTAACCTTCCAGCTAACTTGATTTTTCATAAATGACGTGAATGCCCTCAGCTGAACATCTCCAACATAGGGCATAATGTTATCGGGAAAACTAGTGTCTATTCAAAGCTGCTAGTCCCATTAAGACAGGTAGCTATCTTAGAAACAAATAGATTAAAGTTACTTGTGTTTTCCTTTATGAGAGATAGATGAGAGAGAAGCAGAGAGTACCAACCTCAGTCTTTCTCTTGGCTCCTTGCTTGTTTCCTCCCTCCTTTGATAGAGATTCGCCACTCCTTCCTTACTTGTCCTACTTCAAAGAACACCTATAGAGTCAAAGCAGCATAATACCATCAAAGCATAGAAATCTATAACCATAAACAATATAGGATTAGATGTATATTAACCATACAAATGCATATATCAATACAAGAATCAGAGATATACAAGAATATGGAGGAAAACTCAAATAACTTTATTGATAGAAGTAGTAGAAGAGAGGATTAAAACCCATTGGTCTGACCCAACGCCATCCTCCCAGCATGAAAGCCCTCCTCACCTCATGAACAGCTTAGATCACCCAACAATACAATGTTGCACAGAGAAACAAATAGCGCTTCCTTACAAAATACAAAATTCATGCCTTTGGATCTCTAGGATGAGGGATCCATATATAGATGTTTGCAGGTGGGTGAGTCAACTTCTGGGATTTTTATTAGTTTCATCTCTCTGATAGTTCTTGGTTCCACTTGGAGATTTCGTGATCTCTTACTCATCCCTGGGCGAATTCGGAGAGGCAAGTGTCAAATGGGCAGTTTCTGGAAGATTCTCTAGGTTTCCAACTAGCCAACTGCCTCTGCCATTTGTCTGCTCTTGCTCATCGCACCCTACAGAAGGGCTTTTCAGTATGCATAGCCTTTTTGCATGTGGCAGGTGAGATGCATCACACCCTTAGCATTGGGCAGTCTGTATGGTCCTGTTTTGACCAGTTCTAAGTAGTTTTTCAGGAAGAACTTCTAGGAGATGATGTAATCAGTTGACCTTGCTCCTTTTGGGTATGAAACAACACTTTTAGGGACTTAGAAGCCCTTGGTTTATGGACATATGTGATTGGGGTTGCAGTGCCCAAATATGTCTATAACAGTTACCCCTAAAGTATGAGGTCATAAATCTTCTGATGTCGGGTGAAATGCTTTATCATGAGGATCCAAGGTTTTTTGAACCGGAAGGTGACTTGTAATAAGATACAATACAATACATTATCTTCATAATATTTTCATGATCTAGCTGAGGCGGACATTCCCATGCTCAGCTTTATAAATTCATTTTCATGTACATATGAAATACAACCGTCTGTGTGGCAAACTGATGATTCTGGTAGAGCCATCATCCCTTAGCTTGGATGATTATCTATGTAGCTATGATGTACATTTGATGTTTTTATTTTCCTGAATATATCACAACCCAGATGGATGAAACTAGATCTGGGGTCTTCAAAACTCATTCAATCTTCGCCCGAAGCACAAGTCGGTCCATGTGAAAAGATCTTCTGATGTCGAACATAGAAAGACATCACCTGATTACCAGCCAATGATGTAAGCTATTAACAGGCACGAGAAGAATCATCGATAATGATGATGACCCTTAAGGTACTGTAGTACAATTCACGTGGTGTGAATACATGAGTCGATGTCGAACACCACGCAAAATATTTCAGTCGAAGGCCATTGACGTAAACCTGTCACCAGAAGTGAGAAACTTGCCATTGAGGCATGCAAGCTTCAAAGCACTGAAAGGGTTGTTCCTAAGTAGACTTCTTGGATAATGAGCTAATGTCGACAAGAAGTGACCCATCGTAGGAGGGCCTTAATGAATCCCACATCTACGACACGAAACGGAGCAAATGATTTTGTGGAGGTGAAAATGATCTGATGATACAAGGTTCATGGTGGGGGTCATGAAAGAATGAAGCGTGAAGGTATTGCAGCGGATGAGATATAAGCTAGGTTGGTGAATTCTCTAAGCGACTTCTCTTGAACATATCGACGACACTGAAATGGATTGGTACCGTTAACCCCAAAAATGGATGGTATGGAGGACCAATGGTGATATGACTGGTGAACAGAATAACCCAACCCGACTCAATCATGGTGATGGAGTGAAAGTGTCATGTTCAAGAGCGACCTTCTACCAGTAAAGTTTCTTCAAGTTTTCTTCCCAATTTTTCCCCAGTCATTGCTGACTAGTACCTCTTTATTTTTGTCAAGCTTGAGGAGGATAACATATGCTTGTTCTATAATTTTCCCTTTGGGTAAACCCATTGCTATGTTTTAATGAGCCTAGCGACAGCGAAACTCGCTCTTGTCTGCATGGACAAGTTTGTCGCTATTGTTTTAACGAGTTTAACAACAACGATAACTCAGTTCTTTTCAATTTTAGAGAGTCTGAAAAGAGACGGAAAGGAAACTCCAATATTCCTTTTTCACAATGTAATCCCTTAAGTTCGAAAAAGTGTAAAATAATATGAAAGGGATGACTTTTCGATAGTTTTAACGAGCCGAACAATACAAGCACTCGATCGTTTTGTGTAATAATCCCTCAAGTCCAAAAAGATTAAAATCTAGAGGAGGGACAACACTTTCGATCGCTTTAATGAGCTAGAGAGGCCAATTTCTCGACAATCTTTTCATATTTTACGAGTCAGATGAAAAGAGCTTAAAGGAGACTCGTTTTTTGAGGAACGAGTGATATTTTTGGATAGTAGCTGGTTTTGGTAATGTTTGGAACTTTTCAATCACGACAATGTAAAGAAGGTGGCTAATAGGATCACTCATCGCATTTGTTCCTCAAAAGTGGTAAACAATCAAATGGAGGTGTATGATCGGCTAAAAGTGAGTGGAGGTGATGGTAAGAACATGACCAAGGTTTAAAAGCTGATAATTATGTGATCGCAATCGTTATTTACCGAAGGTGGGTTCATTTTTTAATGAGCTTAAACTCTGGTGGAACATATGCTCATTGCTAGGTTTATTTTTTAACGAGCTTGAACTTCGCATAAAACTGCTCATGATAATTGTTAGAGACGTTTGATTCACCGTTAACACTATGTTCCCTTGATGGTCATACTACCTGTTCAATTGCTCCATCAAACTGATTAGAAATGAGAATACATGCTTGAAAAATGAGTTAAAAAACTAATACTTTACTCAAATTTTGTGAAAAGTAACTTAAAAGTGGTTTTTACCCTTCATTTTACCATTTCATTTGAATTTGGGATTGTTGGAGCTTTGGAGGTGCTTTTCCCCTTGATTTTCATCAGCTAATTCCAGAAGATTCTGTGGACGATTTTCGGCACCGTCTGGACCAGGTAGGAGCTAAACCTGAGCTCTTCAATTGCATTCTTTCCTTTCCGAATTCTGAGCATGTTTTCTTGCTTTTCTGATCCTCTGGGGTTTGAACATTTCGTTCTGTCCTCATCACACCTAGTATACATTGAAAGGTGCAATGCATACTAGGATGGCCATTGGCCAGTCAGTATGTATCCCACCTAGTACACAGCTAGGGTGCGATGGGCGCAAGGAGGAAAGTTTTTACACTGATTTTTCATGGAATTTTTGCCTGTTTTTTGCCAAATCAGGATCCTAATTCTTCTTTTGTTTGTTTTTCAGAGACTCATTGGAGCAAAATGGTCATTACATGGCATGAACGCGAGCATGAAGAAGAGGACATGGTTGCCTTACATGATCTGGGTACGGTAACTGCATTGCAGAACTGTGGCTTACTTAAGTTCTTCCGCATATCTAGCATGAGGCAACAAATCTACTTGTTGCAATATTTCCTCGATGCATGGGATCCTACCAACCAAGTGTTCCGGATTAGAGGCAAAACCATCCCTTTGACTATCGAGGACATTTACTTTTTGACCAGTTTATTGAGGCATGGCGCCCCTCTCTCACTCTCAGGTTCCACCTGTGGGGGCGAATCCGTGAGGGATTATATTCACCGATACTGTAGAGATGGATCTCGGCCGAGCAGGGATGGTAAGATCAGTATCCGAGATGTCACTAACTAGTCCTTGAGGACTATATTATTCACCTTTTCTAGATTGTCTAGTAGCGCGACCCTTCACTTGGCCAACAGGTCCTATATGTAGTACGCCTTGGAATGCCTTGAACCAAAGGTATTCAATTGGTGTGATGTAGTACTTCCAGTGATAAAAGAACAGCTTACCAAGGTGAAAAACGGAAGATCCAAGAACTTTGATTATGGTTCTATTCTGACTACTTTCGCCTTGGAGAAGATCCCACTGATGCAGCCACAGTACATTTCACTTGGCCTACCACCACTGACTGAGCCATGGATGTAGAGATGGGTTGACCTTACGGCTAGGCATGCTAGTCAATCGCAGGTTTCATTCTCTGATGCCTTCTTCGAGTGGTTCAACTGTCAACAAATGGTTTATGCTGAGTATCCATACGCCGGGATGGATTTCTAGGTTGACCCAGATTTGGTGTTGTTGGCTGGCGAGCAGTGGGGTGTCATAGGTAAAAATCTCTGACCATATCTCTGTTTATTGCTTTTATAATGTTCTAGTGCTTTTTCCTTTTATATTATCAAGACTAATCAAAACTCATGTGTGTGAAGATATGGGACCAATGCGACCAGTAGTGCACTTGAGAGTAGAAGCTATCATTCCAGTGGGAGGGGCTGTCGGGAGGGTTGTCCTTCGTGATATGGACATACCTGAGACCCTTGCAGTATTGCAGGATCAGATCGAGGGTCTCACCCTTGGTATTGAGGATGTGAGGACCGACGAGTTGCCTCTAAGATTACAGCACCATACCACTGGCGTTCCAAGCTGATGGACTAGGCTCTTATGTATGATTGAACAGGCGGTGACTTGTTATCACCAGCATCATTAGCCTAGGGTGCCCCCTTGCATTTTTGAGTTTTTGGATCATATGACCAATTTTGTCTTAGACACAGAACACTATGTACAAACTATAAACAGTTATATATATTTTTTATTTTCGGAGCTTCATTTTGGTTTAAGTTATATGATCGTGATGCAAATATTGATGAAATGCTTTTCTTTTATAAATGTTGCAAATGTCTATCTAACACATATTTTGATAATGAATCAGTTGATGTGTTTAAGTTTCTGGAAATGTGTTGATATTGAATAGAATTGAACTGCCTTTCCAAAATATTGACCCTTAGGAACATACAATAGATTGCTGGATTCCGAACGGAATAGATGCCAGTAAGTTGTAGAATGACGAGTTGTGAGTATAGCCTGACGACAAGTCGGTGTATGCCATGTGTGATGGCATCAGAGAGGAGCTCTATCAACGTGCTATATTCACTGATGTTGTTCGTTGACTGACCAATACATACCCCTCTGAAACTCACTAACTCACCGCTTAGATGAAAGATGGCCCAGGCTGCAGAAGATAGGTTCCGCATACTACGACTTGCTCCATCGGTGTATCCAAAAAATGATTCCAATAGGTTCGACATCTGCAACAAATTTAAAAGTGGATTACCTAACCAAAACAATCACTCTTAATGAAAACAAAAATGTAACAAAATCATATGAAGCGGTTACTATGCTTAGTCAAGCATAGTAACGCTTAAGGTACAACCCATTTCATGGTTGCGACAGTGGAATCCCATCATAATCTACTAGCTCATAGGCTCCTTTTGCTAATACTCGTTTAACAATATAGGGACCCATCCACAAATACTAGAACTTACCTCCTCCCAATTTATCGGATTCCTGATCGTAAAGCAAGACCAGGTCACCTTTTGAGAAGACACGGGGTTTGACATTTTTGTCAAATTGCGCCTTGACTTGTTTCTTATGTGCTTCATTAGCCAAGGCGGCATCACGATAGGTTTCATCTAGTTGGATTAGTTCCAAGAAACGAGCCTCTTCCTTTGAAGTTCCGGGGAGAAGGTCGACTGCGAGCTTGAGAGACGAAATTTCACACTGAACTGGTAATATCACTTCTAGACCATACACCAGCCGAAAGGGTGTAAATCCAGTTGCATTTCTTACTGATGTCCGCTATGCCCACAGGAACAAGTACATGATTAGGTACCAACTCTGTTTATGGACTCCAATCATCCTTTGTAGCATGCACTTCAGGACTTTGTTGATTACTTCAACTTGCCCATTAGCTTGCGGATAATACAGAGTAGAGCTATCGTGGGATATTCCTAATTTGGTAGCCAATTCTATCATCATGTGATTGTGGAAATGAGATCCATGATTTGTGACTATAGCTTGTGGAACACCGAATCTGGAGACTACATGATTGAAAAAGAAAAGAGCAGTTGTTTCACCGCTGTTTTTTAATGTAGGCATCGCCTCGGCCCATTTTGTAAAATAGTCAACTGCGACTATGATATACCCATTCCCCCCAGTCGAGGTGGGGTTACATATCACGAAATCTATGCCCCATTTGGCGAATGGCCTGACAGCAACTACTAGATGTAGAGGTGCAGGTGGTGTTCTGGTTTTGCGGTCGAAGATTTGACAAGCATGGCAACTTCTGATCGTGGTTATGCAATCTTTGAACATTTTTTGCCAGAAGTAGCCTGCCCGTAAGATCTTTTCTATTGTGGTGTAACCAGATTGATGCCCCCCACACTCACCTGAATGACAATCATTCAGGACTTTTTCGGCCTCCTCATGGGTGAGGCACCTTCGCAGAACTGTATCAATACTGTTAGTGTCAGTCTTTCCAGCCTTCCTCCAGTGATCAAACGTGCTCTTACAAAGTGATTTTGAAGTGTCAAGGTCAAATTTTGTCATTTCAGTGAGTCTTCAAGAAACATTTGGTCACTAGGCATTAGGTCTAGGGTTTGCTCCCACTCTTTCAAAGTTGTCCAAATGGCGGTCCATGTCATCATTCAGCTGAGTCTATCATCATTCAGAGGGTTTTCATTATCATGTCAGTGTCTAATGAGTCATTTTACATCTTGTTCATGCTTCAGTTGTACCTAGGCAAGGTCATTTCCCTCTCCTAGGGTTTTGAAGGAAATTTCTCTTGGGCGGTCAAATCATTGGAAAAACTTGTATCCTGAGTTCATACACCTTCCCTTATCCTTAAAGTACCTTATCAAATGCTTCCCATCACTGAGATCCCCCAAAATCCTCATTTTTGCACAAACCCTAGTTTCTAGTTACAACTTGGCAATTTTCTAGGTTGGGCCTGTGTTTTGCCCTTTTGGACCCCTTCCCCTCGCTCAATCTCTGAGATTCCACTTTCCCCTGCTTCCTAACATCCCTCCCTACTCCCAAAAATTTCCCCAAGAATTTAGAAGCCCCCTATCCCCTTCATTTCGCTCCATTTCAACAAAATTCCTTGTTTAACACATCGGGACAAGTTGCACTCAAATGATGTTTCAGAGCAATAAAAGATGAATTTTTGAAAACTGAGAGAGGTTTTTGTCCATAACATGCCAAATAAGAAAAACCTCATTCACTTTTTTCACAGGTGTCATGGTTTTAGAGAAATGCCAAAATTACAATCGTCGGATCCAAGGAGTTTGGCCAAGGCACAAAAAAGGAGAAAGAGGCCAAATCCCCTCCGTATCTTGGCTGAAGCTTCACTCAAAGATCATGGCACTCAATAGCCTAGCCACAGCTCAAATCCCAAAAAATTCTGAAAGTTTTGGGTAATTTTGGCAATTTTTGGAAATTTACAGGTTTTGGCTCCTCAACGGGTCTCACCCCCGGTGAGACCCTTTGTCATGGCAGCTCCTTTTTGCAAAAACTCAGCATTTCTAGATTTTTCATGCAAAGTTACATATGCCTATGGATGGACTTGATTTTTTATGGAGTTTTGGGCCTCCAAAAGGTAAAAATACATGCAAAATTTGACTTTCTGCCCCTTTTTTGAGTTGCAGAAACCAATCTTGGGAGAATTAAGTTTTGACATGGAAAATGACCTCCAAATCTAAAAATTCCAGTTGGATTGGAAAGTATACTCACATACCTTTCCAACGAGCTATCCTGCACTCAATTCTGACACCTGCAAGTGCCTCAAACAGAGCTCCAAAGGGGCGCGACCCGTTGAGCAGGGGGGCGCGACCCGTTGAGCAGACTTTGCCAGATTTCACTGTACAGCTCGGAAAAGCATAGTTTGACTTGGTTTGACTTTTTGGGGTTGAATATGATTATCTTTGATGTAATTTTGGTAACTCTAAGACACTTTTACCCTTTTGTAACTCTTCTAGAAGATTCATTCATGTAATGGGTAAATATGTGATGTATGAATTGGTTTCCAAGTTTATAGAGACAAGTTGTTTTGACTGCCTAGTTTGTAGTGCTTAGTTTAGAAGTGGTTGAAACAGCTCCTAGGATAGTGAGCTCGACCCATGGAGGCAGGGAAAGAGGTTAGATCATCTATATTATGTACTTTCTTGCTCATTTTCATGGTTGGACTCTTGAGGGAGAAGCTATCATTGTATATTTTCACTGTATCTCTGCAATTTTTGGCTAAGGAAGACCAGGGTTTTGCAGTCATCTTTGGGATTCTTGTGGACTCATGTGTTGATGGTGTGTTTCTCAATGTTCTTGTAAGCTTTGTTATGTGATTCATCTCCTTTCTTTCCTTCTGCATATTAAACAAATGAAGTGTTAAAGTAAGAATTCATGCTTGCCATGCTCTGCTTTTAAATTTGTTTAATTTCCATGTTTTCTACTGTCTAAAGGGAATTCAAAGTTATTGTTTGCTCTCTTTAGCTCCTCATCTTTCATTCCTGATCATCCATCTCAAGTTAAGGCATTAATACTGTTTCCTACCTCGCCCCAAGGAACCCCCTGCAGAAACTGTGTCCAATCCCCGCACCCAAAATTGCAACTCCTCAATTTGCCACCAAAAACCCAAAAAACCCCAAATCAACCTTTCTAATCAGTTTACTAGCCTAATATCAGTGTTACCTTGTTGGTCATCTCATCCCATTGAAGATCTGCCGAGATTGACCGAAGAGAGCCTTCTCCTGCCCCGTAGGGCTAGCTACGAGGCTAAATGGTTTGATGTAGCCTTGAGGTTTACCTTTCTCAGCCTGAGGTGAAATTTCAAGCGCTAACATACTGGCGACCATACTGGGGAGAACATCTAATCCTTTGCTCATTGACGTGTTATTTCATAAGTCTTAGACGGAGCCTGAAGTTACGCCAGGTAGCCTTCGAAAACGCTCTTGTTTTACATCAGCATTAGTAGATAAACGCTACTTCAGTCAATGTCCGTGAGCTTGTGAATATAGCACTTCGATTTCATTTTACCCCAGTACATGTATCAAGTTCAGATCTGATTGTTGATAGTGTACAACGATCAGACACTGACAAGGCTGAAATCATTCACTGGCGACTCCTTCACTGAAAAATCCAGAGATCAATGCTTCATGGTGACTTCACTGCAGAGAGATCAGTAGCTTTGAGATTTTCAAGATGGATCGGATCGCAAGAAGATATGCTCCCTTGAGCCGAGATCACATCCCCGGTTTTCCAAATAAAATTCCGAAGGTAGATTGGTCAAGGAATCTGCCTATATTTAACGATGATGGTAGGAAGGACGCTGCTCTACATCTGGTTAGATTTCACATGCATATTCGCAAATTCAAGGTCGATTTTCCTGAAGATTGCTTGATGAAGATATTCTTGGCCACTCTGGAAGGTACAGCTCAATCATGGTATGAAAGTTTGCCGCCTGCTTGTATTTACTGTTTAAAGGATTTTCATGCTATGTTCATTGAACGATATAAGGACTCTTATCCATCATTGAATTTAGTTCAAGACTGTTGCAAGCATGCCTATAGTTTTATTGAAAGCATTGAGAAGTTTTATGAAGATGATAATTTCATGGATGAAGAGATCATGGAAGCCCTGTATGAGAATCCATTTCAGCAGCACACAGAAATCTTAGATACTTGTCAAGATCAGCAGGTTGAAGATGGCCATATGGCTGAAAATGATGAAAGAGAGGGTTCTATTTCAGATCTGCCCACAGAAGAAGACAACGTGCAGGGTAGTCAAGATTCAATTTCAGAATGTGATGCAGTCAAGTCAGCCATTTCAGATCATGATGACCAAGAATACCTTGTGCTGAATCTTGAAAAGGAGAATTTTGTTGTTGAGATCATAGACAGCGGTATGGATTCAAATGTTCTCAGTCATGCTGCCAGTCTGTCATTAGAACGGAGTCTTCATGAGGAGGTCATTCAGTCAGCTCATGAACAGCAAGGTGAGATCTTTGCTCAAGCAAGTGAAAAAGTTTCTTTGAGTGAATTTGTGGCAGACAATCTAAACGATAATATTGTGCTTGATACTATTGAAGAATGTAATAAGGAAATTGATAATTTGGTTGTGATATCATATGACGATGACCTGCCATATTGTCAAACTACAGAAGATCAGAGCATACAGGATTACCTTTCAGATTCTTCATATGTCTCATGTGTTGAAATGTTTGTACAAGAAGAGATCTGCCCATCCATTTGTTCAGAGTTTTTTGAAGCCCATGAGCATACTTTCACCGAAGCACATGATGAAGGCAGATCAAAATTTGAAGCAAAAGACACCTTGTTCTTTCAGCAGGAAGTGGCAGTGGCAAATCTTCATGTTTTTCACGATCCTCTAGCAAGTTTGTTGCAGCCAGCAGTGATAGTGTTTATTGCAGTGTTCAGTGATGAAGGAGATCATGGTCAGCTATGTTTTTGGATGCCCAGTGATAGGTTTGTACTGTTGACCAGAAGTTTTGATAGGAAGAATCAGTCAAGAAGCCATCTTCTTGATTGGTTGCATTGGCATTTTGATATAGTTTGATGTATATTGTCTTGTAAGAAACACAGGTGGTTGTCATCATGATTTCACATCTTGATGGACTGCTGCCCTTCCATAAGCTTTGTAAGTTCTTGTTTTAGTTAAGTCAGTCATGAGTCATTTGTGTTTGGTCTGTTGAGTGAGTTTTTCAAGTTATTTCAGTATGCCATTGAGTCGGTTTGAGTCAAGTTTCAGTTAAGTTGCAGTCAGTTTTCAGTCAAGTTCTCATTCAATAAATGTGTCAAAGTTTTGGGTCACATGTGTAAATAATGACTCCATTGCCCAATGATTGTAAAGCACTGGTCTGCTCTCCCAGAGGTCTAAGTTTCTTGGCACCTCCAAGGAGCTACCATCCCCATTGGAGCCAATGTTAGTGTCAGTCTTTCCAGCCTTCCTCCAGTGATCAAACGTGCTCTTACAAAGTGATTTTGAAGTGTCAAGGTCAAATTTTGTCATTTCAGTGAGTCTTCAAGAAAAATTTGGTCACTAGGCATTAGGTCTAGGGTTTGCTCCCACTATTTCAAAGTTGTCGAAATGGCGGTCCATGTCATCATTCAGCTGAGTCTATCATCATTCAGAGGGTTTTCATTATCATGTCAGTGTCTAATGAGTCATTTTACATCTTGTTCATGCTTCAGTTGTACCTAGGCAAGGTCATTTCCCTCTCCTAGGGTTTTGAAGGCAATTTCTCTTGGGCGGTCAAATCATTGGAAAAACTTGTATCCTGATGTTCATACACCTTCCCTTATCCTTAAAGTACCTTATCAAATTCTTCCCATCACTGAGATCCCCCAAAATCCTCATTTTTGCACAAACCCTAGTTTCTAGCTACAACTTGGCAATTTTCTACGTTGGGCCTGTGTTTTGCCCTTTTGGACCCCTTCCCATCGCTCAATCTCTGAGATTCCACTTTCCCCTACTTCCTAAACCCCCTCCCTACTCCCAAAAATTTCCCCAAGAATTTAGAAGCCCCCTATCCCCTTCATTTCGCTCCATTTCGACAAAATTCCTTGTTTCACACATCGGGACAAGTTGCACTCAAATGATGTTTCAGAGCAATAAAAGATGAATTTTCTAAAACTGAGAGAGGTTTTTGTCCATAACATGCCAAATAAGAAAAACCTCATTCTCTTTTTGCACAGGTGTCATGGTTTTAGAGAAATTCCAAAATTACAATCGCGGGATCCAAGGAGTTTGGCCAAGGCACAAAAAAGGAGAAAGAGGCCAAATCCCCTCCGTATCTTGGCTTAGGCTTCACTAAAAGATCATGGCACTCAATAGCCTAGCCACAGCTCAAATCCCAAAAAATTCTGAAAGTTTTGGGTAATTTTGGTAATTTTTGGAAATTTACAGGTTTTGGCTCCTCAACGGGTCTCACCCCCGGTGAGACCCTTTGTCATGGAAGCTCCTTTTTGCAAAAACTCAGCATTTCTAGATTTTTCATGCAAAGTTACATATTCCTATGGATGGACTTGAGTTTTTATGGAGTTTTGGGCCTCCAAAAGGTCAGAATACATGCAAAATTTGACTTTCTGCCTCTTTTTTGAGTTGCAGAAACCAGTCTTGGGAGAATTAAGTTTTGACAGAGAAAATGACCTCCAAATCCAAAATTTCTAGTTGGGTTGGAAAGTAGACTCATAGACCTTTCCAACGAGCTATCCTGCACCCAATTCTGACACCTTCCAGTGCCTCAAACAGAGCTCCAAAGGGGCGCGACCCGTTGAGCAGGGGGGCGCGACCTGTTGAGCAGACTTTGCTAGATTTCACTGTACAGCTCGGAAAAGCACAGTTTGACTTGGTTTGACTTTTTGGGGTTGAAGATGATTATCTTTGATGTAATTTTGGTAACTCTAAGACACTTTTACCCTTTTGTAACTCTTCTAGAAGATTCATTCATGTAATGGGTAAATATGTGATGTATGAATTGGTTTCCAAGTTTATAGAGGCAAGTTGTTTTGACTGCCTAGTTTGTAGTGCTTAGTTTAGAAGTGGTTGAAACAGCTCCTAGGATAGTGATCTCGACCCATGGAGGCAGGGAAAGAGGTTAGATCATCTATATTATGTACTTTCTTGCTCATTTTCATGGTTGGACTCTTGAGGGAGAAGCTATCATTGTATATTTTCACTGCATCTCTGCAATTTTTGGCTAAGGAAGACCAGGGTTTTGCAGTCATCTTTGGGATTCTTGTGGACTCATGTGTTGACGGTGTGTTTCTCAATGTTCTTGTAAGCTTTGTTATGTGATTCATCTTCTTTCTTTCCTTCTGCATATTAAACAAATGAAGTGTTAAAGTAAGAATTCATGCTTGCCATGCTCTGCTTTTAAATTTGTTTAATTTCCATGTTTTCTATTGTCTAAAGGGAATTCAAAGTTATTGTTTGCTCTATTTAGCTCCTCATCTTTCATTCCTGATCATCCATCTCAAGTTAAGGCATCAATACTGTTTCCTACCTCACCCCAAGGAACCCCCTGCAGAAACTGTGTCCAATCCCCGCACCCAAAATTGCAACTCCTCAATTTGCCACCAAAAACCCAAAAAACCCCAAATCAACCTTTCTAATCAGTTTACTAGCCTAATATCAGTGTTACCTTGTTGGTCATCTCATCCCATTGAAGATCTGCCGAGATTGACCGGAGAGAGCCTTCTCCTGCCCCGTAGGGCTAGCTACGAGGCTAAATGGTTTGATGTAGCCTTGAGGTTTACCTTTCTCAGCCTGAGGTGAAATTTCAAGCGCTAACAGATACCACGACTGTAAAGTGTATCACCGACAATCATGTAGTCTTTTGCTCGGTATCGAGTACGTCGTTGTTCTGAGAGACAGATATTATGCCTATATGTTTGGGTTTGGAGATAGATGATTATATCTCCATACCATGGATTGCTTGAAGATATTCGAAACAAAGATTCATCCATGATTGTTGCTTTGGATGTTAAATCGTTGGACGATGATGGGAAGTCGCATAGTAACTCCGCGAAAACTAGAGATTTCTTTGATTTGGATTTTACAAATTCTAGATCAAAATCTTGCAAAATTGCTATCCATTTCGAATATTTTCCCCCAAGCAACTGTCGCGACAAGATGTAAGTCATGGGGTTGCAATCTGACAAAATGGTAGTTTTACAAAAGAGGATATAGTGTCGAAATCTCTGTACTGCTTGAACAGCTGCGAGAGCTAGCTTTTCAACATAGGAGTACTTGCTTTCTGTATCATTTAAGTTTTAACTTAAATAATAGACAGGATGTTCGATTCCATTGTCTTCTTGAACTAAAACCATTGCGATGGTTGTATCTGCCGCGGCCAAATACAGGTTAAAGTCTTTTTGATAATCAGGAGCATACATTAATGATGCTTTTATTAAGGATTCCTTTAGAGCATCAAAGGAAGCTTATGAAACCTGATCCCAGTTGAAGGGCGCTTATTTTTTCAACAGACGCGTATAACCTTTAGCAAGTTCTGTGTAATTTGGAATGAACCTCCTCAGAAAGTTTGCTTTCCCTTGGAGTTTCTGAATCTGAAGCAAATTTGAAGGTGGAGGCATATTGATGATTACCTGAACCTTACATGGGTCGAGACAAATCCCATCCTTTGAAACCACAAAGCCAAGTAAACGACCAGAACCGACACAAAACACACATTTGTGCAGATTGAGTCGTATTTTGTAGTGTCGTCAACGTAGAAAAATAGCTCTCAAGTGCTGCGGATGATTAGTCCACTTTCGTGAATGAGCCGAAAAATCATCGAGATATGGTTGAACGATGTTCTTGATGTCATGGGAGGTGTAATTCATAGCCCTATGAAAAGTTTCCCTTGCGTTCTTTAAACCAAAAGGTAGTTTGTGGTACGCGAATGTGCCCCACGGACAAATAAATGCATTCTTTAACTGGTCCTGTGGGTGGATATTTATTTGATTATACCCAGAAAATCCATCCATAAAGGAAAAGATTTCGCATCCGGCACATTCATCAATTATCTGGTCGATGACGGGCGTTGGATAGTTGTCCTATGGACAAGCTTGATTTACATCCCTGTAATCGATGCACACTCTAATCATTCCTTGCTTTTTCATCACAGGAACAATGTTCGATACCCAATCAGTTAGAGGAACCAGGTAAGTGAAACTAGCATGGAGAATTTTTTCAACTTCCGCCTTAATGGCAGCGGCTTTCTTTGGGTGCACCTGCCAAAGCCGTTGTCATACCAGTTTGACATCTTGATACATATTAATTTCGTTTTCAACTATGCTCGAGTCAATGCCTGGCATTTCTTCATATGACCATGCAAAGACATCTCTGAACTCACAAAAAAGAGCATAATATACTTCCAGTTCTGAAGAAGAACAAGATTTTCTAACATTAATATTCTCTACAACATCTGGTTTGATCGATATATTTATGGCGATAGTTTCTTCAATATTGGACAGATTTCACTCAGAATCCACTGTATTTACAGTATTTGATAGAAAATTAAAAACTAAGGGATGATTAAAGTCACTGGAATAATCTTCGTTGTAATTCGGAATATGGGAACGATGGTGGTAATATTCCCATGGTCCCTCTCCTATCATCATCGATTGAACAGTTCCTTCATCTGTAGAATGTACATGCGACCAAGGATCTGAAGAGGTGCCATATTCCTTAGGCCTATCTACCCAAACGCTTGATGAGCGTTGATTTGGGTTTGCCGCCTAGGCCGAGAACATTGATTGCTACAATATTTCTATGGGGTTTGGAGGCAATACCTGGTGATGATCTATGTTAACATCATGTTCTGGAACCTTCTGAATAGAGGATACCATATTGCAGGTTCCCACTGTGGCCACTTCCGCTAGATTGTTTGGAGGTGGTAGGGAAAAACTACCCATCAATATAGGGTCTTTTAGCAGGCCTACTCCAATATTTTGAAGCGATTTAGAGCTTTCGTGGATCATCGAGATGCTTCCCGTAACTTGTGAACTATTGGGGAGAAAGGTTTGTTGGTCAACGATTGTAATTCCTCCTTGAAAAGGAAATGAAATATTTCTAAAATATGTTGACACAATAGCTGCCATAGCATAAATCCAGGGCCTTCCCAGTAGGATGTTGTAATTGAGGTTTCCATCGATAACTTCAACATCAATTTCTACTGTTTTTCCCCCTAGTTCAACTTGCAAGTCACCTAAAATCCCGTACGGAGTGTATGTCCGTCCATAAAATGCTTTAACGTCATTGACGATCGTGAAAAGGGTGGTGAGCCTAAAGTTTTCCAGCAACTCATTGACATAATACATGTAGATGACCCCTCATCAATAATTGTTCGATGAACAGTTTTGTTGAGGGCTTTCACTTGAATGAGGAAAGCAAGTTGAGCTGGTAACTGAGGTTCATATCCTTTATGGTTAAAGGCCACAAGATTGGAATCCGCTGGGTCAATCCCACCTATCGCTGATAATAGAGCCTACTTTTGGGAGGGGCAATTTTATAGTACTTCAAGTGTCGACATAGTGGATGACGATTGGGCCAGGTCCTCTACTATATTATAATTTTGTGCTTCTCTAGCACGAGGATTAAATGTTGATTTGTGTACTACTCCCTTTGGCAGCTTTGTTGTTAGCTTTGGAATGATGGGAGGCACAACTTTGGTCAAAGTTGTTGTCGAACTACTAGGTTGATTAGTAGCCTTGTTGTTCGACAGCTGTGGATTCCCATAATCTTTATTCCTTGTCGATATCAAAGCATCATTTTGCTGCCTTGAAATGGACAACATAAGCACTTGGGATGGGGAAGCATTATCGCTAGCAACCAGATTGGTTTCTGGGTTTGGAAACGGATCAGTCAATACTGCTGAGGTTTTTGAGTTCTTGAAGAATTTCTTAATCTCAG
This sequence comes from Pinus tabuliformis, assembly GCA_031772625.1. Classification (NCBI taxonomy): domain Eukaryota; kingdom Viridiplantae; phylum Streptophyta; class Pinopsida; order Pinales; family Pinaceae; genus Pinus; species Pinus tabuliformis. Next base: position 543,768,096 of record CM062805.1, on the reverse strand, counting down.
CTTTATGTGGACAATCTCTCGTCCAATGATCCTCATCGCATATCTGACACGCCGAAGTAGGTTTCCTTTGCCCAGAAGGGTTTGCGGATAATTTTTCAGGAGATGAATCCTCCTTTTTCTTCTTTTTTCTTTTCCCTTTCTTCTTGCCCCCTGGTTGCTTTGATTCTTTGCCCTTGTCAGTCGACATGGCATTAACCTCCGAGGCAAGAAATTCTTCATTTGCATTTTGACCAGAAACCTTACGGGATTTCTTCGATGTGGCCTTTGTGGATTTCGTGCTGGTCATACCTATCATGCCATCACCGGCATGAGAGTCTTTGTTCGATTTAGGAGGAGGAGGAACAGAAAACCCTGGTCTAGGAGCATCAGGGATTTTGTCATAGAGCGTTCCAAACTGAGTATAGATCAGGTCTAGATATTGCACATGAGCAATAACTTGCTCTTTAATGACAACCCCCCCTTTAGCCACATCTTCTGTAATAGAGGGTAACAATGACTTAATAAACCATTCAGCTAGTAGCTGATCAAGAACATATGTTTTTACCATTCTACGATGATGTTGCCACTCATGAATATGATCAGATATGTGAGTGGCTGTCGTCTGTTTGAAATTGGTAAGAAGTTTCGTTCCTGTTTCGTACCTTATGGGTAACTGAAAATGGGTTAAAAAGTTTGTGGCAAGGATGATGAAGTTATCAAATGAAGCTCTAGGCAATTCGATGTACCATTTTGCTGCTGGACCAGTTAACGTTCACTAGAAAAGGTGAAGACTAATCGAATCATTATTTAGATTGTTGGACGAACACCATAGATGAAAGGTCATCACATGATTCAACGGATCTTCACCCGGATTTCCATTGAATTTAGGGATATTTGACGGAAGTTTATGAGGAATCGCTGGCCACGAAGGGGCGTAAGCAATTGGATCATTTGTTAGCTGATTCAGATCTGGTAATTCTAAAGTTGCAACGAAAGGCAATTGTTGATTCAGGTTTGGCGAAGCATACCCAGGATAGGACGGGATTGCCTGAGCAGTGGGTCTTTGTGTAGCAGCATAATGTATTTGATGCTGATAAATTTGATAATGTTGATGGGCATAACAATTATGATAGGATAGATGGTGATCGTTTTGAATATGCAGCTGCCCATTACCCGCAAAGCTTTGTTGCTCAGGTCCTGGGTAGGCTTTCTAGAATTGTGGTTGTTGATCTTACACCAGCGTCACTTCAATTAAGGATCCAATAATCGACAATTGTGATTGGATCATGGAGACAAGAGGTTGTTGTATTACGACCTGAGATACTGGAGGTCGACATACAACAGGCAGCACTTGTACTTGCAACACCATCACAATAGCCAGTGTAGTGGGAATATTTGACACAGGTTGATTCGGTTGTATAGAATATACAACCCTTGGTTGTTGAGGTAGTATTGGTACCCAACCACTGGATGTGATTCCAGCCTGACTCGAATTCTATTGTGAACTATCATATGGTTGTTCTCCTAGAGGGAACAATGAAAAAGCATACTGCCCCCCATATGGTTGCAATCTATTGTTCAAAGGGAAAATTGGTCTTTGGAGACTGCACTGCACAAATTGATACTGTTGCGAAGGATCAATTTGCTGAGACTCAACATAAGAGATTCCAGATAAGGTTCCGGATGAACAAATGGGAACAAACCATACTGTTGAAACAATCCCTGGGTGGACTCCATCTAGCGGTTGAGAACTAGTTGGGACAGATTGTACACTAGTGAACATTGTTGGAGTAGCAGTAGGAGGTTTAGCTGTTGTTGTGTCAGATGACACAGTCCTAGATGTCGATGGTTGTTCAGACATATCGATTCTATCCAAAATATTTCCTAGTGATTCTATAGGAACTTGCAATGAAGGGAGATTAACTTCTGAAGTAGAAGGATATAGGTGGATCCCAGTTCCAAAATGCAATGGAGTACTGGATGGAAGATCCTCCACAATATCTTCTATAGCAATCAATCTAGGTGGAAGAGGTAGACAGTCAGGTCTGTAAAATACTTTTTGTGCCGAAGGAGTTATAGACTCTGTAGCGACACATGTTGTAGGGGTGACACCTTCCGAATTAGTCCTAGATGGAGCTATTTTAGGAATAGGAATGTTTACCGTTACACTAGGATCAGTTCTAATGTCCTCTTGTAGCTACAAAACTTCTTCTGTAGAGGTAGGGATACCAAAAATAGTTGGAGTAATTGGAGTCTATGAGGATGTTGAAACACAAGTTTCAAGCAAACCAGGAGACTTTGACCCAGTTAAACGAGTTCGTTTGGCCCGGAATGGCTTCGTTTCCAGAGTCAAAGATGGTTGACTCGTTAGTCTCTGTGAATGACGAGGTTTTGATTTACTTTCTTCCATGATTGCGGATTACTTGATCAACTGAAAATAAGGAGGTGAAAACGTTATTCCGAATTAAAGGAATTTTACGACGCTTTGACACAACTTTCTTTTTTAATTTTTTAAGAGTCGAGAAAAAGATAAAGATGACTCTAGTTGCCTTCGATTTTTAATGAGCCTAAAGTGACAAGTGCTCAGATGGACCTTTTCTTTTAAGGAGTCTGAAAAGCAATGAAAGTGACTACTCTGGAAATCTAGACAGAGGGATTACCAAACCAATTGCAAAACTATAGAATACTTTTTACGATACGGCAGTCAATCTTCCCGAATGCTGTGTTTAGTGCATTGCGATCGATAGGGCAGCAGACACGGCTTCCTAAGGATAAAGGATATAGCCTATTGTGGTCCCCTAATATATACTTGATGGTACATGGGAGCACAAGTCTGTACTGGAACTTGTCATCTCAAAGAGGAGGAATCACCCAACCTATGATGAAGGCGATAGTTACCAGGGTTTATGACGTCGAAATACGTCTCTAGCCTAGACTTCTAAATGTTGTGCGTTAAGTTCCAAAGCATTTTTATCTTCATTGAATTTATTTTACAGTTGATCTTTCTTAAGAAGTTTTCCTTTAAGGTTCACCGCGTGATGTAGATATACAAATCCTAAATATGCAATCTAAGATAATAAATAGTCATTTAATTTCTTTTTGCAATGAAAATCCTAACTACTAAGGAAAGAGAAGTGAAATTCTTTCAACGTAGAGCAGAGAGCACACACTATGATGCACTGTCCTAAATCAATCTCCACAAGTAGTCTAAATGCAAATGCACATGCATGTATTTGTTTTCCGCTTTCTTAATGTGTGAATGACAAAAAGAATGCTAAGTACAGATCTGAACTATTTTTATTTTAAAGCGACAGTACTAACAATTTTCTTTTCAAAAGCAAAAGGAAGACGAAGACGACACTTTGCGATTTTGAATTGAAAACTTCTTTCGACACTTGAAATACTATTAATTCAAATCAAATACAAGAGCAAAAGTGTAATCGACTATCACAAAGAGGAGGATTCTTTTCTTTGACTGAAAACGACACTTGCAACACTTCCAAATTGAAAGACAACAGTTCAATTAAGCTATTGTTTGTAAAGGAGAATTGTAAATGGAAAAAAATACATAAAAACATTCACAATTCTTTATACAATGGAGGCCAAATAATGCAAAGGAAGGGAGTTTCAATAGTGATATATTGATCATAGACAACAAAACTCCTGAATAAAGTTGAAGACAATGAAGAAAAAACCAAAATCTAGAGGCAGAAACAGTCTTATCTAATCATCGCACCTGTAACACAGGGAAACAGGGATGCATATCACCTACAACACATGGGAGGTGCGATGCATCTAGACTATCAAAGGGAGATAGTGCAATGGTCTAGGGATGAGACTGGGATTGGTTTTTTTCTCACAGTTTGCAGCTTAGTTCAGGGATTTAAGCTGTGCTAATGATAGTTAGTAAATACAAAGTACAGGGGTTGATCTAATGAGGTTACTTGAGCTACCACTAGGGCACTTAGGATGTTTGCAAGTCAGTTGTTCAGTTCATAAACAAACCCAAAGATTGACTGAAGCAGCGTTCATCTACTTTGCACTTGCATAGCAAATGTAGTTTGAAGGCTAGCTGGCTTAACTTCAAGCTCCGTCTGTAGTTTATGAAGCAAACAAATAGAGACAAGCAATCAAACTATTCACTCCCCAGCGGAGTTTCCATTTTGTTATTGGGAAAACTAGTGTCTATTCAAAGTTGCTAGTCCCACTAAGACGGGTAGCTATCTTAGAAACAAACAGATTAAAGTTACTTGGGTTTTCCTTTATGAGAGATAGATGAGAGAGAAGCAGAGAGTACCAACCACAGTCTTTTGCTTGGCTCCTTGCTTGTTTCCTCCCTCCTTTGACAGAGATTCGCCACTCCTTCCTTACTTGTCCCGCTTCAAAGAACACCTGTAGATTCAAAATAGCATAATACCATCAAAGCATAGAGATCTATAACCATAAAAAATATAGGATCAGATGTATATTAACCATACAAATGCATATATCAATACAAGAATCAGAGACATACAAGAATATGGAGGAAAACTCAAATAGTTTTATTGATAGAAGTAGTAGAAGAGAGGATTACAACCCATTAGTCTGACCCAACGCCATCCTCGCAGCATGAAAGCCCTCTTCACCTCATGAACAGCTTAGATCACCCAAAAATACAGTGTTGCACAAAGAAACCAATAGCACTTCCTTACAAAATACAAAATTCCGGCCTTTGGATCTCTAGGATGAGGGATCCATATATAGATGTTTGCAGGTGGGTGAGTTAGCTTCTAGGATTTTGATTAGTGTCATCTCTCTGATAGTTCTTGGTTCCACTTGGAGATTTCATGATCTCTTACTCATCCCTGGGCGAATTCAGAGAGGCAAGTGTCAAATGGGCAGTTTTTAGAAGATTCTCTAGGTTTCCACCTAGCCAACTGCCTCTGCCATTTGTTTGCCCTCGCTCATCGCACCCTAAAGAAGGGCTTTTCAGTATGCATCACACTTTTTGCATGTGGCAGGTGAGATGCATCACATCCTTAGCACTGGGCAGTCTGTATGGTCTTGTTTTGACCAGTTTTGAGTAGTTTTTCAGGGAGAACTTCTGGGAGATGATGTAATCAACTGACCTTGCTCCTTTAGGGTATGAAACAACACTTTTAGGGACTTAGAAGCCCTTGGTTTATGGACATATGTGATTGGGGTTGCAGTGCCCAAATATGTCTATAACACGTAATATTAAAAGTCCTTGCTTGAAAACAAGCATGATCGTGTAGATACCACTCACATAATAAATGTTTCTCCAAAAAATAAACCTTCTAGACAGACTCCAGAAAAGCTTGAACCTCCCTTACTATCTATAGTCATTTCTTTTTTATTGCTGCTAATTGGAAAAGGAAAAGTTTTTCTTGCAAATATCGTGGGTAATTCTTGCAACTCAGCACATTCTTTGCAAGGTAATATGTCTACTCCTTCTCATCCTATAACAAGTTCACCTATTCCTGTAATTCTCCTACCCACAATATTTCTTTCTTCCTTTCCTCCTTAATATTTTCCAAATCGTAAACCAACAAATTTTCAGCCCAGGTTCTTTTAATATTGTTAACAATATCTTTATGTTTACTTAGAGGGATGACCTCAATCTTCAATGAAATTTCTAACCTTTTCCATCTATTTAATTCCTCAAGGAAAAACATTGATTTCAACGGCTCTCCATGTTCTTATTGTTTCGTGTCCACTATTAAAGTAACAAATTTAGCAGCTTCCTGGAATCCTTCTTCGTCTTCCTTCTTCTCCTATTACATTATCTCAAATGTCAGCTTTTTCGTGTCAACAACGTCATTTATAGGTTCTTGTGTATCAAAATTTTGATTTATTTTATTCCACTCTACTTTAGCTACTATTTGTTGTGTGTCAGCAACATTTTCAGCGGGTTCTTATGGATCGACAGACTGATCTTCCCCAACCTACTCTACTTTAGTTGCTAGTTTTTGTGTAACAACCACATCATCAACAATACCTTTTAGATTAGCGGTCTGGTACTCCACATCTTTCTCCTCTACTTGTATTCCAATTGAGTTAGTTGTTGGCCCGTCGCAACTTGATTCCTTAAGAATTTTTTTACAACCCATGCATAATTTTTTATTTGTGTCAACAGGTGATGCCATACGTGCCACCTCTGTTGGGGTTTCTAACCCTGTTCGTTTCTTAAATTAAATTTTTTCTTCGAGTGTGGCAAGGTTTATCTTCAAAATCTCATTTTCTTCTTTCACTTCATTAATTTTTTGGGTTAGAGTGTCAATTTCAGTCTTACCCTATGGAGGAATTCCTTCCTCCTCCTTCATAGGTTCTTCTTTCTTTTCTTTGCTCGATTGTTCCTATGGATCCTTAATTCCACCATGGTAGTATGAACTCCAAGAGTTGAGGTAGATGATGGCATAATAATCATTCTTATTCTCTTCTTAAGGTTTTTACCCCCAATGTCTTTTTTAATGACCTCTTTCCTATTTTCATTTGTAGAGATGCTTCTTCCTCAACAAGGTACCATACCCAACACTTTCAAACTACTCACTAGACATATTAATTGGTTCTTCAATACATGCCCTTTTTCCCTTGGCAGGTGTATCAATAGTAGTCTTTACAAAATCCCCACTTTGGGTATTTCACCAACAAGGCCTAAGAGGTGTAACTTCCTTTTCTTTCAGCTCTGTTTCAACACTTCCCTCCTTTTCCTAAGTTTCACTCCTTTCTTTCTCTAGGGATGGTACTTGTGATTCTGTGAGTAATATGGTCCATGTGCTCCTTTGTTTTTGCAATGAGTTAATTACAAACAATTTAATCAACTCATGACTAGTTATGTAAGTTTCAAGCTACTTTTCCATGCGTACAACTATTTCCATATGTTGTTACGACTTTAACAAGTAATTAGGGATATGGATTATCTTTCTATTTCACAAATGTGCTAACACATGAAAGTGATAATGGAACACAATCCCAAAATTACCTTCGCTAGTTATAATTTTCTAAACAAAATAAGCCACATCATCCCATGGATGAGGAAGGGAGGTCCTATCAACCCCTCTTCACTTATATCTTACCTCATCACCTTCCTGCAAAAATGTGGCTTTGGTCGTTGGGACTATTATTTTCTAGCAGAACTTGCACATTCCCATTTTTGGTAGACCCGTCACCCTAGAAACTACTTCCTCTATAATAGGAACCCTAATTCCTTCAACTATTGAGCCTTGTCCGTGTAAATTCCAAGGAATTTTTTTCATTGAATCATTGCAACTAATTTTTATTAATATAAATTCTAGTCAGTAGTTACTAATTTGGGATAATTGTGTGGTGCATGATATGATAGATATGATTTACCTCCCCAGAAACTTTATTATAATAGCCATCCTCAGCAGGTGTGAAAGGAGTCATGTCAATCCTTAAATCTAGAAATGCAAATAAATGGAAAAAAACATACATGTCGTCAACTTACCATTATGCTAATGTGGAAACTGTACAAGTGATGTTGACTTGATCGACATTGTGTAACAAATGATTTGTGGCATATGTCTATTGGTGAAGCCTTCTATTGCAATGACATGGTAATAGAATTTGATTTGTTAGCAAAAACATGTGTATTAGCATAATATTATAATTGTAAACCATGAAAATGCTAGAACACATAGTATGCCATCTTGTGATGGTGAACAGATGAAAGTATCTATGATCTATATCAATGGAAATGTGTGAAGCTATAGAAGTGGCTTGCAAATGTACAGAGTTGTATAAACAAAAACTTTGTACAACTAGATCAGTGGAGCCCATCGAATACTTTAATATCTTTCAGTAACAACAACTCTATGATAAGTGTAGCATCTTGTGATAATTGATGAATATTGAGTTTGTAACAATAGTAAACCAATTAGAGATGGAGAAAAAAAGATGTTAGAATGTTGTTATAGAGGAAGAAAATGATATATTGGATGCTAGCCAGTTGGTTTTGAACCACCACATTTGTGCAATAGCACCCCATTGGGGTTTTCACCACTAGACATTGTATTTCATTTTTTTCCCTTTAAAAAAATAATAATTATCCTTTTTTTTCTTTTTTCTTTTTAGAATAATAAAAAAAACTAAGTGGTCGGCAGCGTAGGAAATTTTTTCCTTGCCCCAACAACTTCAAGTTTTGAATCTACATCTAAGAAAATGTTGGAAAATGAATCCTTAGAAGTAGGCTTATGATACAACTGCAAATTGTGTCCATTGGCAAGAAGGGATGTCTGGGACCCATTAGTGGTTGTCAATTACATAGTCCCATTGTCAAAGACTACATATACCCTCATAAGGATCTAACTAGCTGGTGCACGAATTCCTCTTGAAATATTTAAATTTGGAGTCATATAACAAATCCCAATCACCCTTCTAAAACACCATATTCTTAATAAAATTATCATGCCACTTGGCATGCAACTTTTGGATGATCTTTTTTGTTGCACAATAGCCAAGCACTTCTCATCTAACACATTTAGTTGTTTCGGTTAATTTTTCTAAGCTGTAGTTAACTCTAAATTCACCTCTAAAGTAGAATGAACGTATTTATCTCAAATTCAATGGGAAATATAGGACTCTTACCAAATAGTAACTCATTAGGAGAGAATCCTATAGTATTCCTCCAAGTAGTTCTATAATCCCATAACACTTCTAGAAGTCTCTCATCCCAGTCTCTTTGGTGGCCTACCACAGTCTTTGTGAGAAAATATTCAAGCACCTTTCTGGTGCTTTCCACCTACCCATTTTCCTATAGGTGGTAAGACAAAGTGAATCAGTGATGAATCCTATACTAACAAGTTCCTATATCAATTGAGAAGTAAACTATGCTCCTCCAATTTTAACTATATCCTTTGGCACTCCATGCCAAGCAAATATTTCTTCAAATAAAAAGTCTGAAATAGCATCCTCAGTTGCCCTAGTGAATTCTCTTCCATCCACCCACTTTGTGATGTAGTATATGCATACCAAAATATAAGTCTTCTATTGAGATGGGGGATTAATTGGTCCCATAAAATCTAAAGCCCATCTCTCGAATAAATTTGTGTCTGATCGAGGTTGTAATGACATTTCATCTTATTGAGTGGGTTGTCCCATTCTTTGACAATTGTCATACCCCTACACATATTTCCTTGAATCTCGAAATACAATAGTCTAAAAATAACCCATATGAAGCACCTTATGACATGTTCTCTTGTCTACAAAATGTCCTCCACAAGTCTCATCATGACAATCCTTGAGAATATCATGGATCTCATCCTCCCTCACACACCTTCTAATTTGTTGATCAAAACTAGTGTGGAACTGGTAGCCATATAACCAAATATACCAGGCACTTTGCTTAATGATTTTTCTCTTCTCTTTAGGAGAAAGGTGATGGTGAAGATTTCTAGCAACAAGGAAATTGGAAATGTCTACATACCAAGGTGAATAAGTTAATACTGAAAGGAGATACTCACCTGGGAAAGAGTCTTCAATGGGAAGACTATCAATAACATTATTCAATCTAGAAAGAAAATCTACAACAAGATTATCTTTCCCAAGCTTATCTACAATAGTAATATCAAATTATTGGAGTAATAACAACCACCTAGTAACCTTGGCATTAATATAATTTATTTATTTAGTAAAAGTTGAATAGTAGTGTGGTTAGTATGCAAAAAAAGTTTGGTAACTAGTAATATATTGGCTAAATTTGTTGATAACATGAATAGTAGAAACACTTTTTTTGTCACCATATAATTGGCCTCTGTAGGGGTCAATTACTTGTTGATATAGTATATGGAATATTGTTTAATTTCATCTACTTTTCCCAGCACAACACCAATGGTTGTTGATGAGGCTCATGAATAGGTATATCATAAGGGTCATAATGTCATCCTCCATCTTTAGAACTATCTCTTTCTCACATTTATTTACAAGTTTTGTTATATTATGCTTAATGAGAGGGGTAAAAGATGTTTTTCTATGTCATGTGGCCTAATATGGTTTAAATGCAGGAAATGGAGAAATTTGAGATTATTTCAATGCAGGAGATCGAACTAGACAACAGGGAGAGATTGTAGGAGGTCGTCTACCTCCTTAACTCCCTCAATCAGCCAAAATCACAACTTTTTCTCTCATTAGCTCGAGGTCATTGGCATCTAAGAAGGATGAGCTCATAGGCATCCAAGCAAGTGCAGTCAAGGAGATCTAGACCCACCTTTCTCAAGTTTTTGGAGACAAACATCCCTATTTTCTAGGGAGTTGATGGTAGCTATCCTCTTGTATAAATAAACATGCCAAAGAGCTCATTAGGATTCAAACTTTGTTTTCAACTAAGAGGATATTGATCTCAAGCACTTGATACTATTACTTTTGAATTGTTATGTGATTTATTTGACATTGATGCAATGATAATGAGAAGTTTCTTATTGATCCATCACTGATTTAGTTTCAGAGGTATGAGACTCTTGGGTTTGGGCCCAACCCCAGTGACTTAGGTCCCTCTTATGTATTGGTATTTCTTTTTACCTTATAATATTTTTATTAGTTTTCCGCATTTTATTAGAATATAATTCCTCAAAAATCCTGTGACTGTTACCTCTATCTCATCTCTCTTATGGGAGCATGAACAGAGGAATCTACAATCACAACCCAAAAATTCTATGTTTATGATTTCTTGGAAGAAGGTCTATATTACTTATCTTGTTTTTCATATGTTTTTTGTAGCTTAGAAGTTTATTCATTGCCTAGATTAGAGTTTTTGGCATAAATTAGATAGTGTTTAAATCCAACTCATCTTTTCCACCATTGGTTATGTCATTTTGTAAATGATAAGAGAGCATGTGCATGTGATGTTACATGATTTTTGGATCTACAGGGAAGGGTCCTTTCACCATTTTCATCAAGTACTTCCTCACTCTCTTTGATGAAACCCAAATGTTTTTCTTGATCTCCATCTCTTAGGTCGCCGTGAGCAACCCTGTTAGTCCAAAACAAGCCTTCCTGAGGTGTTGAGCTTGGTTAGGGGTGTTGGTCACCTTTCATACATCTTCCACAACCTCAATCCACCTTGAAATCCCTTGATATTATCATTCCTACCTTCTAAAACCTCTCGACAGCCTTCCTATAGCATTGGAGGCCTTCCAATAGAAATACAGGGTTCTTGTAGAAGCTTTCTGTAGCAGCCTATTTTACCCCTTGTTTTGACCTGTGATGCAAATTTGACTTATTTTAGGAGTAGGTTGACTGCCAGCTTAGACTCCATGATCAATGGAAGCACCCAAGCCATTCCACCCATCCTTTTTCCTTCATTGCAAGATAAAATTGCATTAGCTTCTTTATCAAAGATTTAACATAGGTAGAACATTCATTTATATGCAAGTGTGAATTAGCTAAATGATGCATGAAATGCGAGTTATGATTTGGTAGGATAATTTCCTATTTACAAGTGAATTTGATAGCTAGATGGTTGATTGCGAAATAGTGTAGTTTCCTTTCTGTAGGTAGTATAGCTCTTGTGTTCTTTCATGAATTGATTCAGTAGCATTTACAAGTTGGTATCATCTACAAGTTAGGGTTTGAAAATAATTTACCTTTGATATTAGAGCTAGCTTCTGAATTGCACTTTCAGTAGTTAATTTCCCCCTAATTCAATAGAAGAATGGTCTTGGAGCACTATTGATCAAATGTCCTAGTTAAGAGTGGCATGAGTAGAATTCCATCTACTGTGTATATAACACTGTCACCTCAAAGTTTGTACAAACCTCAGGTTGATAAATAGAGTTGAGGAGCCCTTGGGAGTTTCATCAATCTTGGTGCAATACCAAGGCTCACCAGTTCTTGGCGCCATTTCCTGGGAGGTGTCTAGGTATATGTTATTTTTGCGAAAGCATTACTTTCTATTTTTCATTCACTTTTGAAAAAAATCACACAAATGAAGAAATTTTTTCTTTCATGCCTTGTAGGAATAGAGATACTCAAGGAAAATTCTTACCAAACACCCCCGCACCCTCAAACAATCAACCTTCACTCTTCTTCAGTGACTGTCAGCTTCCCTCTCTAACTATAGGGGAGTTAGAAGACCCTTTAGGTGAACAAACTGATGTATTTGAAGAACCTATAGGGGAAGAAGAAGAACCCATTTCACTTACCCAAACCATGGCTGAAAATATGAATGATGAGGTTTTCCCTATCAGAGAGACTAATGGAGAGGCTAGAATGATTAATATAATTCCTACTGCCCTTCCTCACTTCCATGGATTAAAACCTATAAGGATCTTGATACTTTCATGTTTAATTTGTTGTTGTCTGTAGGACCTATGACTATGCCTTTGATGACCAGAAGCTAAAGGTATTCCCATCTACCCTTAAGAATGTAGCCTTGTGCTAGTTTATGGGTCTGCCTGGGTATAGCATCACTACTTGGGCTCAAATGAAACAAGAATTTAACAACTAGTACAGGGACTATTGTAGGTCCAAAGAAACAAAAGAAGAAATCTTTAGAATGACTCTTGGACCTGATGCATCCCTATGTTAGAGCCTAGATTTACCTCAGGCTGAAAAGGTAAGGTTCTAGGTCCACATCAAACCACGCTCAACCTCGTAGCTAGCCCTATGAGGACAAGAGAGGGCTCTCTGCGAGTCACGCTCAGTAAAAATAAACAATAGGGTCTGAGATGACTCAAAATGAATATTGATTTTAGGCTAGTAAATAAATATGAAAGAGATAATTTAATGAATGGCTGAATTTTCAGGGAAGTATGGGACAAAGGATAGCATGCGGAGAAATTAAATCAAAGACATGGAGTATTTCATGGGGCAAGATAGGCAGGAAGTTTAGCAATCAAACTGAAATAATATGGAGTGGAAAGATTGTTGAGAAGCTGAAAAGGGCATACACATGAATCCTTTTCAAACAGAAGAAGACACACAAAGTATGAATGCTTTACAAGGCAGAGCATAAACTGGATTCTACCTTTCTTACTTAAGAGCATTCAACTAGAAATGATTATGAATGGATGGTAAAACATAACAAGATACATATGAAACAGAAAGAAGAAACATATGCCAAACTCATACCACATGAATCTCATGAATCAGAGCTGCATCATTTCATTAATTTCCTTGCCAAACTATACAGTGAAGCGCTGAGTTTTTTCTTCCACACCTTTCCCAGAACTCCCCCCTTTTACAAATGATTTTCAATACAATAAATAAACTCAACTATGAGAAAATAGATTGACCAAAAATAGGGGATTGTTTAATCATTACTAACAAAGATGAAAAGCCAACCATCTATAAAAGGAGCAGCGTTACATTTTCTACTCGAATCTGTTGATGACCAATGAAGAGGTGAAATCTATAGGTGTAAATCCCTTTGAATCGTAACTGAAGATAAAAATAGGCCTCCAATCCTATTTCTCTACTATGGTTGATATCTTCATTTTAAATTTAGGCTTCGGTCTTTGATTTTTATCCTTTTACATTTGCATTTGAATAAAAACTAGCTTTTAATAAAATAGTTTTGAATTTTGCCTTTAATGAAGGGAAACGGAATTCTTCCAATCCTAGCCCATGATAAAAAATTGACACTCCTTGGACCTCTTGGGCCATGCCCTGAGATAGCTGTAGTTTCCCCATCAACCCCTCCAGCATTTGTCTGACATTTTTTATTAAAAGCAGATTTGTATATCAAGAGATGATTGAAAATTTTCTTTACGGAATCCCCCTTCCAATCTTGTTTATGGAGCATGCTAGCATTACAACAGGAGTTGAAGCCTTTCGATTGTATATTTGTTCTTGAGATATGGACTATTCCAGACGATTGTACACCTGAAGCTCCCTGATAATTACCCAAAGCAACTGCCTCAATAGCATCCTCTATATGTGAAGTCGCACGAGACCTGCTAACATAAGACCAATGGTAGATGAATGTCACCACATGATCCCACCTCTTCCTAGAAAACTACTAGATGGGCGCCCATTGCTCTTGAAGTTGTGGCTCTCAATGAGGAACCAGGAAAAAGGAAGCAGGCCAAGTAGGACCTGAGTCTTTACAAATGGAGCCAATGCATGTTTTGAAACTTGAAAAGTGCAAAATGTTTTTAATAATTAAACATCGAAGCGTGCTCCTTCACAAATAAAAACAATGATATGACGCACCTGCATCAAAAGAATTGGATTAGTTTTTTAAAATTTGATGTAGTAGTGGCACAATCCTGCTTGGAGGCTATGTGCGCCGCGCGCACACCCAGTGCACCGTGTCGGCTCTGTGCGCCACGCCAGAGCAAATTAACACAGTTAGAATGGGCCCAATACATCGCGTCTTGTGGATGCACCGCTCTTGCTCCCAATGTGTCGCGCGCTCTATTTCAACACAATTTCGGCTCTCCAAACTCTGTTCCACTGTTACACAATCTTCTTCATGATATCTTTGGCTTCTTGCAGACTTTTGCTATGCAAATGGCTTATTGAATCACAAAAATGTCTTTCATGCCATAGACTTTGATTTTGATTTGGTAAACCCACTTTTATAATGTGGCAGGTTTTGGCACTTTCACATATCTTTGTTTTTGTGCTTGTTTCCATTTGACTTTAATTGAAATGATGGCTCCTTTGTTGAGTTTTTGCAGGGATGGTGGCATATTTTGGCAAGGCGATTAGGGCTGCGCCTAGAAGTTTTCAAAACTTTAAAATTGCATATTTATTACAAACAACAAATTTGATGATTTCTTCCTCAAAATAGAGTTTTGAAGAAGAAACATTCTTGAACATTATTGATGATAAAAATTTGAAATGAAAACTTATTTTGATCCTCCCTCTGGCTTGTTGGCTTTATTGGACACTTTGAGGACTAAATCAACTAAACCCTAGACCTAAAAAGACCTAAAAACCTTAAATAACTCTTTGCTGATCAAAAGATTAGAACAGGACTGTAAATGACTTAAAATTGATTTAATGAACTTCGATGAATAGACCTGAGCCAGCAAGTACAAAGAATGAGGGGTAATGACTGACAAGACCCTTCCGTTAGATTATGGCATGCCCCTAGCAGAATGCAGATGAATAAATGGAATGAGACACCTAAAAATGAAATGTAATAAGAGAAATGATCTCTGACGAAGGGATGACCAGACCGACTCTAAAATTGGCTCCAATGGCGATGGTAGCTCCAAGGAGGTGCCAAGAATGGCAGATCTCTAGGAGAGATAGACAGTGCCTTCATCCATTGGGCAATCGAGTCAAAACTCAAGCTAAAATGCATGACTGCAAATTGACACAAACTAACCTAACAACAAGATTGAAAACTGACTCACAAATGACTCATGACTGACTAAAACAAGAACTTACAAAGCTTATTGAAGGGCAACAGTCCATCAAGATTTCAAATCACGATGACAACCACCTGCATGCTAATGAAATATGTAAAATCATGTGTAATGAGCTTTCCAGTGTAACCAATCCATCAGATGGCTACATACCAAATTTCTGCTCTCACTTTTCTCGAGCGGGCGGAAAGATGAACCTGTAGGCAACTCACAATAACCACTGAAACCAAAGCTTATGATAATGAACAAGGAAATATTTATCTTTTCTAATGCTTATAGAAGAATGCCGAAGGGATCTAGAAAATCCTGAAGCACTGGCTTATCTTGAGATCCAACTGCAAAAATACAAATACTCCCTCCATTTTGATCTAAAAGAACAATTGATTTCCGAGGGATAGGAATGCACAGAGAGGTATGTGCTTCTGCCATCTAAGTGTTAGCTGTAGGTTCCTTGACCCTGAGAAATCCTAGCATATTGTCTCTCTCAAGCTCATATTCCTCAACTTCATGGTCTAGGTCATTCTTAAACAAAAAACAATCTTCAAGATTATCAAACATGACAACCTTATCATCTTTGTGAAAGAAAATATTATCTGTTTGCTGATCTATAAAACTGACTACAAGACCGTCATCATTTTCAAAAGAGGAAGAAGTTTCACCAACACTTTCTTGACCATGTGTGCACTGCAAATCTGCTTTAGCTTTGGCTGTAACATGACCTTTCAAGAGTTGATCCATCTCATCTTTAGACAAAGGAGGTAATGCTTTTTGTTTTATTTTGTTCAAATAGTAATTGTCTTCATATGACATGGCAATCAAATTATCATTTATCACTGAATTATTGAAAGAATATTTATCACTTACTCGAACAAAGATATCATTATGTTTTTCATGAAATGACTGGATTACCTCCTCATGACGGCTATGTTCTAATGAACTGAGAACGATCTCGACAGTAGAGCTCTCCTTCATGGGATTCAGCACAAGGTTTTCTTGATCGTCACTTCCTAAATCTAGATCTGAAATAGCTGACTTGACTTTATCACCTTCTGAAATCGAAACTTGACTTGCATGCATTTCGTCTTCTTCTATGGACAGATCTGAAACAAAACATTCTCTTGCATCATTTTCCATTGTACCAAAATCTTGACCCTGCTGCAGAGTTTCTTGAGTATCTTGATGGGAATCCTCTAGGTTCTCTTCATGTTGCTGAAATGGATTCTCGTACAGAGGCTCCATGATTTCTTCGTCCATCAATTCATTTTCCCCATAAAAATTCTCAAGATTTTCAATAAAACTATGAACATGGCTACAACAGTTCTAAACTAAAATCAAGGATGGATAAGATTCTTTATACTTTTCAAAGAACATGGTATGAAAATCCTTTAAACAGTAAATAGAAGCAGATGGCAAACTTTCATACCAAGATCGGGCTTCATCTTCCAGAGTAGCCATAAACATCTTCATCAAGCAGTCTTCAAGGAAATTGATCTTTAATTTATGCACATGAATGTGAAATTTCACCAGATGAAGAGCAGCGTCATTACCTTCCATTCGGGAAACGTGAGATGTGATCTTAGCTCATAGGAGTGTATCTTCTTGCAACCCGTTCCATCTTGAAAATCTTAAAGCTATTAAACTTCCTGCAGTGGAGTCACCATGAAGCATTGATCTCTGGCTCTTTCAGTGAATGAATTCGCCAGGTGAATGATTTCAACCTTACTGTGTCTGATCGTTGTCCACCATAAACAATCAGTTCTGAACTGGATACATGTACGGGGTGATCGTTTAGATCAGATGTTCAGTTTATAAACTAGACCGGAGATTGACTGAAGCAACGTTTGTCTACTTGCACTAATGCAAAGCAAGAGCGTTTCGTTAAGGCTACCTAGCATAACTTCAGGCTCCGTCTGTAGTCTATAAAACAAAGAACACTAACAAACAAATAAACTTTTCTTCCCCAGTATGGTCACCACTATGTTAGAGCCTAGATTTACCTCAGGCTGAAAAGGTAAGGTTCTAGGTCCACATCAAACCACGCTCAGCCTCGTAGCTAGCCCTACGAGGACAGGAGAGGGCTCTCTCTGGGTCACGCTCAGTAAAAATGAACAATAGGGTTTGAGATGACTCAAAATGAATATTGATTTTAGGCTAGTAAATAAATATGAAAGAGATAATTTAATGAATGACTGAATTTTCAGGGAAGTATGGGACAAAGGACAGCATGAGCGGAGAAATTAAATCAAAGACAGAGTATTTCATGGGGCAAGATAGGCAGGAAGTTTAGAAATCAAACTGAAATAATATGGAGTGGAAAGATTGTTGAGAAGCTAAAAAGGGCATACACATGAATCCTTTTCAAACAGAAGAAGACACACAAAGTATGGATTCTTTACAAGGCAAAGCATAAACTGGATTCTACCTTTCTTACTTAAGAGCATTCAACTAGAAATGATTATGAATGGATGGTAAAAGATAACAAGATACATATGAAACAGAAAGAAGAAACATATGCCAAACTCATACCACATGAATCTCATGAATCAAAGCTGCATCATTTCATTAATTTCCACGCCAAACTGTACAGTGAAGCGCTGAGTTTTTTCTTCCACACCTTTCCCAAAACTCCCCCCTTTTCAAATGATTTTCAATACAATAAATAAACTCAACTATGAGAAAACAGATCGACCAAAAATAGGGGATTGTTTAATCATTACTAACAAAGATGAAAAGCCAACCATTTGTAAAAGGAGCAACGTTACATTTTCTACTCGAATCTGTTGATGACCAATGAAGAGGTGAAATCTGTAGGTGTAAATCCCTTTGAATCACAACTGAAGATAAAAATAGGCCTCCAATCCTATTTCTCTACTATGGTTGATATCTTCATTTTAAATTTAGGCTTCGGTCTTTGATTTTTATCCTTTTACATTTGCCGTTTGAATAAAAACTAGCTTTTAATAAAAATAGTTTTGAATTTTGCCTTTAATGAAGGGAAATGGAATTCCGCCAATCCCAGCCCATGATAAAAAACTGACACTCCTTGGACCTCTTGGGCCATGCCCTGAGATAGCTGTAGTTTCCCCATCAACCCCTCCAGCATTTGTCTGGCATTTTTTATTAAAAGCGGATTTGTATATCAAGAGATGATTGAAAATTTTCTTTACAGAATCCCCCTTCCAATCTTGTTTATGGAGCATTCCAACATTACAACAGGAGTTGAAGCCTTTCGATTGTATATTTGTTCTTGAGATATGGACTATTCCAGACGATTGTACACCTGAATCTCCCTAAGAATTACCCAAAGCAACTGCCTCAACAGCATCCTCTATATGTGAAGTCGCACGAGACCTACTGATGTAAGACCAATGGTAGATGAATGTCGCCCCATGATCCCACCTCTTCCTAGAAAACTGCTAGATGGGTGCCTATTTCTCTTGAAGTTGTGGCTCTCAATGACGAACCAGGAAAAAGGAAGCATGCCAAGTAGGACCTGAGTCTTTACAAATGGAGCCAATGCATGTTTTGAAACTTGAAAAGTGCGAAATGTTTCTAATAATTAAACATCGAAGCGTGCTCCTTCACAAATAAAAACAATGATATGACGCACCTGCATCAAAAGAATTGGATTAGTTTTTTAAAATTTGATGTAGTAGTGGCACAATCTTACTTGGAGGCTATGTGCGTCGCGCGCACACCCAGTGCACTGCGTCGGCTCTGTGCACCGCACCAGAGCAAATTAACACAATTAGAATGGGCCCAATGTGCTGCATCTTGTGGATGTGCCACGCCTGCTCCCAATGCACTGCGTGCTCTGTTTCAACACAATTTCGGCTCTCCAAACTCTGTTCCACTTTTCCACAATCTTCTTCATGATTTCTTTGGCTTCTTGCAGACTGTTGCTATGCAAATGGCTTATTGAATCACAAAAATGTCTTTCATGCCATAGACTTTGATTCTGATTTGGCAAACCCACTTTTATAATGTAGTTTGTGCTTGTTTCCATTTGACGTTTGATTGAAATGATGGCCCCTTTATTGAGTTTTTGCAGGGATGGTGGCATATTTTGGCAAGGCAATCAGGGCTGCGCCTGGAATTTTTCAAAACTTTAAAATTACATATTTATTACAAACAACAAATTTGACGATTTCTTCCTCAAAATAGAGTTTTGAAGAAGAAACATTCTTGAACATTATTGATGATAAAAATTTGAAATGAAAACTTATTTTGATCCTCCCTCTGGCCTGCTGGCTTTATTGGACACTTTGAGGACTAAATCAACTAAAACCTAGACCTAAAAAGACCTAAAAACCTTAAATAACTCTTTGTTGATCAAGAGATTAGAACATGACTATAAATGATTTAAAATTGATTTAATGAACTTCGATGAATAGACCTGAGCCAGCAGGTACAAAGCATGAGGGGTAATGACTGACAAGACCCTTCCGTCAGATTATGGCATGCCCCTAGCAGAATGTAGATGAATAAACAGAATGAGACACCTAAAAATGAAATTCAATAAGAGAAATGATCTCTGACGGAGGGATGACCAGACCGACTCTAACACCCTAGAGGAATATGAGGAGAGATTTTAGCTCAGTTATAGGAGGGCCATATGCACCCTTGGACCTGAATCACTCATGTTAGATCTTCTCTAAGGGATCAGGAAGGATGTGTTGGAAACCCTAAACATGAAGTATGAGGGAGAAATCTATTAGTTATCCTATGAAGACATCAAAACAGTGTTCAAAAACCACTCTACAATTGCTAGGAAGAAGGGTAGGGCTAGTCAAGCCTTGGTCAGTTCTTCTCCTTCCACAAAATCCATCAAGAATGAAATTGGAAATATGTTGGAGGAATTTAAAGTGAAATGATGCATACCTTTTCTTTCCAAATGGATACCATGCAGATCAGGAGGAGACAAGAGGAAGGAGAGAGGGTGTTAGCTATTTTTTGCCCTTAATGCACTATAAGGCACCCCATAAATGAATGCCCATTAAATGTCATAGAGGTATGCTCAGTCTGTGAGGAAAACCATGCCAAAAATAAATGTCCTTCTTTGCCTAGGTTAAAATTTTTATACCAAGGGGTAGAAGGTGGGGTTGAGCAACTCTACTTCATAAATCAAAGGACGCCTCAAGGACCTCGGTCATACCAACACAGCATGCAAGGTGCATCTTACTCTTATTACCATCCCAACCAAAATGCACCCTTGCCACCCTGGTACTCTTCCACTCATCCATCATGGTCCACACCTCCTTCTTAGCCTTATTCTCCTCAATATCCTCCCCAACCTATCAATCAACCATTTCATCCATATGCTTCTCAACATCCTTATTGGAATAACCCATCCCAAGTGTGGAGGAATCAACTCAACCAACCTCTTGCTTTCCTGTTCCCACCTCCATATTAACCATAACTCAATCATCCTTCTCCACCCAACCAACCTCAGATTCTTGCTCAACCTAATCCAAACCCAAATAACAAGAAAGAACAATAGGTCTAGAGTGGAAAGACATCTTACCCTGCCTACGTTGTGGAGATTTAAGAAATCAACCTCAGATCTAGAAGAGTGATTTGAGAGAAACAACGTCCATATCCACCTGAAGAGTTTAAAGAAGAAAAGGAAGAGAGTAGCCCTCAAGTAAATCCACCTCCTTTTCCTGAGATATTGATCCATCCTAACTAGGACACCCTAGAAGAGATTGAACTTCTGAGAGAATTGAAGAATTTGTGTGTTAAAATACCCCTCCTCCAAGCTATTAAGGATGTCCCCATATACAATAATCTTATCAAAGGTAAATGTTTCAAACACCCATGACGAGAAAAAGATACACCCCCACGATCAATGTTATTGGTCAATCATCTGACTTGACGCCAAGGAGAGTGATTTGTCCAAAATATCTAGACCCTGGAAGTCCAGTAGTAGATGTGCACATTAATGACATCATTTTCCCTCATGCCCTGATTTATCTGGGAGCTTCCATTGACATGATGACTAAATAAACCAAGTTAAAACAAAACCTCCAAGGATCCATGAGAAATACCACTACAGTGTTGCAACTTACAGATAGATCCATAGTGGCTCCTAAGGGAGTTGTTGAGGATGTAATGGTATCTGTTGACTCCTCGGAGTATCCTACTGACTTCTTGGTTCTCCAGCCCAAAATGAAATTCAATGGTTATCCTCTCATCTTGGGAAGGCCATGGTTAGCCATTGTTGATGCTTCCATTAGTTGCAGGGCTAGGAACATCACCATTAAGGATGGGAATTTGTACAAACAATTGGTATTGTACCCTCTTGCTCAACCACCCATTGAGCATGAATTACCCCTATGGTTAGAAGAGGAGGAGGAAGATGAAGTGTATCATACAACATCCCATCCAATTTGTACCCTAGATGTTGTTATAGGAGGGTGGTAACCTGATGAAGATGACCTCATTGACCGGATCCTCCAGAACCAACGCCCCAGTACCATGCCTCTTATTGAGCTTGTAAAGGAATCTGGGAGTAATCCTTGGGTTGAATTATGCTTAGTTGAACTAAGTCTTGTCCATGTCAAAGTTGTAGGATTTGGTCCATCTAGAACCTTAAATATTAACCTCTCTCTCTTTGCCAACCAAGAAGAGAAGTTGTACAAGATGATGAGAGAGAACTTAGATGTTTTTTCTTGGAACTATAAAGAAATGAAGGGGCTGCATCCTTTGGTTTTTACTCATCACATCTACATCAAGGAGGGATGCAAACCTGTGCGCCAAACTCAGAGGTGAATGAATCTAGCCCTCAAGGACATAATAATGGAAGAGTTGTAAAATTTGTTGGATGCAGGGTACATATACCCCATCTCAAATAGTGAGTGGGTGTCCCCTCTATTTTTCGTCCCAAAGAAGAATAGGAAGTGGAGGATTTGTGTGGATTACAGAGAAATGAACAAAGCCACCATGAAATACCATTTCCCTTTGCCTTTCATTGATAAAGTTTTAAATGGTCTTGCAGGGAAGAAGTTCTTCTCTTTCCTTGATGGATTCAGTGATTATAATCAAATCCAGATCAGCCCTGAGGATCAGGAAAAAACTACATTCACATGTCCTTAGGGTACCTTTTCTTGTAGGGTCCTCCCTTTCGGTTTATGTAATGCCCATACCACTTTTCAAAGGGAATTTTTGAGAATCTTTGTTAAGTTGGTTCATGAATCTATAGAGATCTACATGGATGATTTCACTCTCTATGGGTGTGACTTCCTGGAGGCTCTCTCTAACCTAGGAAAAGTCTGAGGAAGTGCATTGAAATGAACCTCTCGCTTAGTCTTGAGAAATATGAATTCTTAATGAATGCAGGGAATGTTCTTGGCCATTCAATATCTCAGGAGGGAATACAAGTGGAGCCAAACAATATTTCCATTCTCAAAGGGGTCCCTACTCCTCAAAAGCAAAGAGATGTTAGGAATTTCATGGGCTTAGCTGGATATTATAGGAGTTTTATCAAGGACTTTAGTAAAGTGGCTTCACCATTGTTTGGATTGTTTGCCAAGGAATTAGTATTTTGCTGGACAAATAGCTTCCAAGAGGCCCTTGATATTTTGAAAGAGAAATTAACCACTACACCCATACTTAGGGGCAAAATTTTGGCTATGCCTTTCGACATCCATGATGATGCATCCAAAAAATCTGTGGGGGCAGCCTTGGGACAAATATATGGCAAGTTACCTTATGCCATTTTCTTCATTAGTAAAAATTTGTCTAAGGTTGAATTGAACTACACTATAACTGAGAAAGAACTCCTAGTTGTTGTACACTCCTTAAACAAATTCAGACACTACATCACTGGATACCAAACTTTTGTGCATACTGACCATGCAGCTTGCCATCCTCCAAAATATCCCAAGGATGAGAAATAAGATTGACAGAGGTAACCTCAGACCACTTAGGGTTTAGCAGCCAACCCTTCCAAACTAGAGAGGGATCTCTCTATAAGTATCACATGCAAATATGATTGGAGTCAGAAAAAGGTATTATGCTAGGTATTAGAGCACTAGGGTTTAAATATTTTAAGGTTTTGTTGGATCAGGAATCAAAATCAAGGAACTAGGTCAGGTCTCAAGGGTTCAACTACAAGAGATATGAAGGAGCAGGGTAGGTATGTTTTTGTGATACTTTGGGACTTTGTCGATGTAGTGTAGGGTGGAAAAGAAAAGATTCAAAATGAGCATGGAAAGCATGAATTCATTTATCAGAAGATAGGTAACATAAACATGAAATTCCTAACAAAATAGAGCTTAAATTTAAGAATTTTGTTTAAAACCTCTTAGGAAAATCACTAAAGAGCATAGATATGGAAAGGAGATGAAATTATCATTCATATAAACTATTAACAGAAGGAAAACATTAACACAAACTCATAACAAAAGAATTCCTAAATAATAGCTGCAACTAGCCTTTAATTTCCTTTAAAAGATGATGAGTGCAAGCTCCAAAACATTCACTCTATGATGTCCAACAACTAATACTTCAAAATATGAAATATTTATACAATTTTTTACAGAAAAATATCTTGAAACATAATTCAAGATTTATTACAAAAATTCATAAAATAGATAAAAACTACAAAAATGTTACTTTTTTTATTTCTGGTGTTGTTCTGGTGTAACTGAGGCATTGAATGAAAATTTATGTTACTCCTGTTGTTTGATGAATTCCTGTTGTTCCATTTTTCTTGCAATTGGTTATGAGAACAATTTTAACAAATATGAAATTTTGGCTCCTTTTGCTGCTTTTTTTCTATTAAAAGTGAGCTAGGGGACCATTTCTTCCTTTGTCATTGACCCTCATCGAAATCGCATCCGGATCAGGCTTCTTTCTTATCGTAATCACAATACAGACAAAGAGTGTTAACACTGATTTTTCATGTTTTTTACAAGACGGACCTAAAAACTTAAACACCGCAATTTATAAAATATTGCATCCACATGGCTTTATCGCAATCACATCCAAACGGAAGACTTTACACTCTTGCATAGTACTTTTGCCAATGGACCAGATGCGATATTTTATTAAGAACCAATTTATAATATATCGCATCTATTCAGGCTTATTGTAATCGTAATAACAACCGGAAACTGGGGGTCAGGACTTACTGCAGTCGGGGGAAAGATCGTGTAGGGGAAAGAGGCTTAAGGTTAATGCAATCGCCGAGGGCCCGTGGCAAAGACTGTTATCGCAATTGGGACTTAACGATGTCGGGAGCTATCGTCGGGGTATCATTGCGGGATGTATCAAGGGATGTGGGATATAAAGTGGGAGGCGAGATTTAAGGTGGGATGCAATGCGGGATGTGGGATAGTCCAATGTGGGATAGTCTAATGCAAGATATTGTTGCGGGACTGTTTGCGTGATTGTCCGATGTGGGATCTCACAATCGCATCGGGAAGGGGGTATGGAGCATTGTTATTTGTTTTATGTATGATATGCTAATTACAGTAATGCGATGTGATATATATAAAAGGAACTTTAATATGATTAATGAATTCTTCGAAATATTTAAAGCCAAAATGGAACAACGGCTATAGTTTGGAACTATTATTTAAAGAATGCACTTCAGCTAGAGTTAAGTGTATATTAAATAATGGAAATGCACCTAGAGTTTGGGAATTAATGTAAAATGTGAGTGTTCCAAGCGAAAAAAGGTTTTAACTTAGGATTTAAGAATTTTCCAAGGAAAAAGGGATTTTAAAGGGAATGAGGGGATTTATGAGGGAAGTTGAGGGAGTGATATGAACTATGGATGGGATGTCGAAACAAGCTAAAATATCCTTAAACACATTATTTCTCCTAATTACTACTCCCATAGTGTTTAACCATAAGTGATGTCATGACTCTTTTGATCATTTTGATGACTTGATCTATTGATGAAATCTAATGGAGTATGAAACTGACCATGAGATGAGACTGAGATGGTGATTAAGACTTTTACTGATGACTCATCATAATGAGTAATGACATGAAAAAAATAGCATTGGACCATGAAGTGGAGGGAGTAGTAATGACCTAAAACTAACCAATGATCAAATTTTATTTGAAAATATAACAATTTGACCTGATAACCCTATCAACTATTTTGTAAGATCAGTTTTGATCACTAGTGACTGGCAAGAACAAAAGGCACTAACATTGGCTCCAGCTGGGGATGGCTGCTCCTTAAGAGGTGTCAGCAACACTGTAGACCAAGTAGCCTGATCTATTGGGCATAAAGTCAAAAACAAAAAGACCAAACTCAAAACTGAAAACCGACCAACAAACTGAACTAACTTGACACATTGTAAAAACTGACTTAACAGCTTTAAAAAGAAAACAACAACTAATCATAGAAGCATTGTGGCCCTCTCCTCAGGCTCAAACTTGTGATGATAACTGTCCACCTACTGAAGATACATATACAATCATTTGAAATGATCTCTCCAGTGTAACCAATCCACCAAATGGCTACTTACTTGAATCTTGCTCACACTTTCCTTGAGCTGGAAAAAAAAAACAAAAGATAGGCCACTCTAATTGTCCTTTGTACATTTGTTCATGATCCATAAATAAAACAAAACTCATCTCCCTTGAGGACTGAAGAACATTAGAAAAAGGATATTGAAACTTGTGAATGACTACCTTGTCTTGAAATCCAACAAAAATACAAGTACTCCTTTCATTTTGATATGAAAGAATACTTGGTTTTTTATCCATAGAAAGGCAAAGAATACTTGGTTTTTGATCCATAGGAAGGCATAGGGAAGTATGACTTTCTGCTACTTGAGTGTTGGTTGTAAATTCCTCAAGCATGAGAAACTCTAATTCTATCTCTAGCATACTGTCTATCTTAGACTCATACTCTTCCAATTCATAGTCTAAATCATCCTTGAACATAAAACATTCTTCAATATTATTAAACATGTCAGCCTTATCCTCTTCATGAAAGAAAAAAATCCATGTTAGCTGATCTCCTTGTAGGAAATTTACATCACAAATTGGCTTACTCACAAAAACTTCTTGTATAGTTTCATCAGTCTCATGACTGTCATCATTTAAACCCAGATTTTCATTCTCAATAATGGAAGAAATTTCACTCACGCATTCTTAGCTGTGTGAACACTGCAAACCTGCCTTAACTTGGGATGTAACACATATTTTCTAGAGCTAATCTATTTAATATTAAGAAAGAGAAGAACACTGATTTTTATATAAATTAACACTGGCTCGGTGATTATTTTCTGCCATAATTACATTGTCTAAAACCTCCACACATGCCAATTCAAAATTATGATTTACATGAATTTGCCTTTGGAATAGTGTTTCATAAAATGGATGAGCCAGAGAAAAATATGAGTGGTGAATGTCTAGAGATTCTTGTTCATGCATTTCATCAAAAACCTCATCTTGGTCTTCACAAACATGATCTTGAAATAAAAACCCAGAGAAAGAAAAATATGAAAAAACAAGTGAATGACTATCTTCATACCTTTCATCCAAAAGACAAGGTTTTGGATGCTCATGGGAAACTTTAAATGTAGCAACCTCTTCGAGTATATTTGATTCCTCATGTGCTTCAATAGGAAGAGTATCAATTTGACTATCACAAGAATCAAGGAAAACAACTTTGTGTTCATTATTTCCTTGCAAAAGTAGATGATCATCACCATAAGGTAGTTCACAGCTTAAGTTTCCTGTACATGCAATTTCATAATTCTGACTTGGACCAATTTCTTCCTGACTGTTAGGATGAAAATATGTTTCATCTTCAAGCAAAGAAGGAGTTAATATGTGGTGTGAATGATCCTTTGTATCAAAGTAGTTAATCTCTGTTATTTTCTGTTGGGAAGAAAATTCATAAAGGGCCTCTATGATTTCATAATCCATACACTCTTCATCACCAAAAGCCTCTTCAAGATATTGAATGAAATCTTCATAGGATTCACAACAATCTTTGAACAACAAAAATGAATAATGAGATTTTCCATAAAAATCAAAGAATGTTGTGTGGAAAACTCTAAGAGAGTATAAGTTGCCTGGGTTTAACCCTTCATACCATGATCTTTCTTTCCCTTCCAGGGTAGCCACAAACATCTTCATCAAACAATCCTCATGAAAACTAGTCCCAATCTTATGTATATGCCATTCAAATTTTATTAGATGAAGAATAGCCTCATCCTCATTTCCATCTATGAATTTGGGCAGATTAGTTTTCCAATCTATGCAAGGAATACGATTCGGAAAACCGGGAATATGAGCTTGATTCATAGGAGCATACCTTCGAGCAGTTGAATCCATCTTGAAAATAGTTAAGTCACCAAGAATTTCTTAAAACTACCACTTTTTGAAAAATGGAGTCCCCATGAAAATTTTAAACCTTTGGATTCTTCGACACTGGAGTTACCAGGTGAAAGATCCACATCCTTTCTTGTGTCTGATCACTATTCACCATCAACAATAAGATCTAATCCTTGTCATTCTTTCCTAGGGAAGATATGATCTTACGTTCCCCAACAACGACACCAAAATTTTATCCTCCACAATATCCCAAGGCTGAGAAAGGAGATCAATGGATGTAACCTCAGACAACTTAGGGTTTAGCAGCTAGCCCTTCCAAACTAGAGAGGGCTCTCTCTATAAAGCTCACAACCAAATATGACTAGAGTGGGAAAAGGATATTAGGCTAGGTATTACAACACTAGGGTTTAAAGGTTTTAAGGTTTTGTTGGATCAGGAGTCAAAATCAAGGAACTAGGTCAGGTCTCAAGGGTTCAATTGCAAGAGATATGAAGGAGCAGGGTAGGTATGCTTTTGTGATACTTTGGGACTTTGTCGATGTAGTGTAGGGTGGAAAAGAAAAGATTCAAAATGAGCATGGAAAGCATGAATTCATTTATCAGAAGATAGGTAACATAAACATGAAATTCCTAATAAAACATAGCTTAAATTTAAGAATTATATTTAAAACCTCTTAGGAAAATAACTAAATATCATAGACATGGAAAGGAGATGAAACTATCATTCATATGAACTACTAACAGAAGAAAAACATTATCACAAACTCATAACACAAGAATTCCTAAATAATAGCTACAACTGGCCTTTGATTTCCTGTAAAAGATGACGAGTACAAGCTCCAAAACAATCACTCTCTGATGTCCAACAACTAAAACTTCAAAATCTGAAATATTTATACAATGTTTTACAGAAAAATATCTTGAAACAAAATTCATGATCTATTACAAAATTTCCTAAAATAGATCAAAACTACTAAAATATTATTTTCTGATTTCTAGTACTATTCTGGTGTAACTAAGGCCTTGAATGAACAATTTTGTTACCACTGTTTTTTGATGAACTACCTATTGTTCCATTTTTCCTACAAGCAGTTCTGAGAATTATTTTAACAAATATGCAATGTTGGTTCCTTATGCTGTTATTTTTCTAATAAAAGTGAGCCAAGGGACTGATTCTTCCTCTATTGTTGACCCTCATCGAAATCGCATCTGTATCAGGCTTCTGTCTTATCGCAATCACAATACAAACAAAGAATGTTAACACTGATTTTTCATGTTTTTTTACAAAAGGCAGACCTGAAAAGTTAAACATTGCAATTTAAAAAATATCGCATCCACAGGGCTTTATCATAATCGCATCTGAATGGAAGACTTTACACTCTTCCATAGTACTTTCACCGATGGACCAGACACGATATTTTATTAAGAACCAATTTATAATATATCACATATGTCTGGGATTATTGTAATCGAAATCACAACTGGAAACCAGGGGTTGGGACTTACTGCATTCGAGGGAAAGAGGCTTAAAGTTAATGCAATTGTCGGGGGGCTGGGACTCTTATCATAGTCGGGACTTAACACTGTTGGTAGCTATCGTAAAGGTATCGATGTGGGACGTATCGCGAGATGTGGGATATAAAGTGGGATGCGGGATAGTCTGATGCGGGATATCACTACGAGACTGTTTACGACACTGTTTATGGGATTGTCCGATGCAGGATCCCGTAATCGCCTCGGGAAGGGGGTATGGAGCATTTTTAATTGTTTTATAGTATGATATGTCGATTGCGGTAATGTGATGCGATATATATAAAAGTGACTTTAATATGATTAACAAATGATTTGAAATATTTAAAGCAAAAATCAAACAACAGCTAGAGTTTGGAACTATTATTTAAAGAATGGACTTGACCTAGATTTAAGTGTATACTAAATAATGGAAATGCGGCTAGAATTTGGGAATTACTGTAAAATATGAGTGTTCCAACGGAAAAAATGGTTTTAACTTAGGATTTAAGAATTTCCCAAGGAAAAGGGGATTTTAAAGGGAATGAAGGGATTTATGAGGGAAGTTGAGGGAGTGATATGAAGTATGAATGGGGTGTCAAGACAAGCTTAAATATCCTTGAACACATTATTTAACCTAATTACTACTCCAATAGTGTTTAACCATAAGTGATGTCATGACTCTTTTGATCATTTTGATGTCTCAACCTATTGATGACATCTAATGGAGTATGGAACCAACCATGAGATGAGACTAAGATGGTGATCAAGAATTTTACTGATGACTCATCATAATGAGTAATGACACGACCAAAATAGCATTGTACCATGAAGTGGAGGGAGTAGTAACAACCTAAAACTTACCAATGATCAAGTTTCATTTGAAAATATAACAATTTGACCTGATAACCCTATAAACAACTTTGTAAGGGCATATTTGATCACTTGTGACTGGTAGGACTGACAAGCACTGGCATTGGCTCCACATGGAGATGGAATCTCCTTAGGAGGTGTCAGTAACACCGTAGACCAAGTATCCTGATCCATTGGGCATAGAGTAAAAAACAAAAATACCAAACTCAAAACTAAAAACTCACCGACAAACTAAACTAACTTGACACACTGTAAAAACTGACTTAACAAATTTAAAAAGAAAACAACAACTAATCATAGAAGCATTATGGCCCTCTCCTCAGGCTTCAAAAATCTGATGATAACTACAAAAAACCTATGTCTAAGGAAGAACAAATCAACACAATCAGCAAATAGGTCAATGTGATTGGAAGTGTCATAGCTTCTAGTCCACAACATTTCTAGATATTTTTTTTTTAAATAAAAATAAAAGGCCTGGATGAAAACCTTTATGAGGCATTTGAGGCTAACTCTTGAGTTGAAAACCTCCTCCGAGGCATCCTGTGTGTCTCAAAAAAAAATAATAATAAAATATAAAAAAAAATATATATATATATATATATATATATATATATAAGAAAAAACAAAGGAAAAGCAAAGGAAATGGATCTACAACATATCCGTTATTTTTTTCTTTTCCATTTTACAATATTGAAGATAGTGGGAGATTCCATAGCTATATGGCTAGAATCCTCAAGATTATCTTCACTCCTCCCTCCATCCACTTCATATCCACCATCCAAAGTCATGTGATCACCACTAGCCATCATCCCATTAGCTCAAAATTCAAGTTTTACCCCCTCTTTGGATTGCTATAGGAATGACCTGTAATTACTAAAGGAAGGTCCTGTAGTGTTATAGGAGGGCTCTAAAAAGCTACACAAGGGAGATCTGAATGAAAGGACCACCCAGAATGACCTTGCAAAGGATTAATAAGACTCCCCCACCATGGTCCACCATCCATTCATCATTCATCCATCCCAGTTCATAAATAAATAATAATAATAATAAAATCACTAAAATCCCTCCACTTTGGCTTACCCCTGTTAAATATTTTTTTAGAAACACAGAGCACATCCTCTCCATTTCCACAAATATACACCACTCCCTCAGAGTCATAGCATTTCCCTCAAGACATTTTACATCCTCTCTCATCACCCCCATGTAGCTTGAAGACCCTAGAAGAAAAGAAAAGGATTGTTATAGGAAGAGAACCTCCTCCTATAGCAGCCTGTGCACACATCACAGAAAGAAATAATCTTGTTTTTTCTCAGCAGTAGGTGGGTGATAACAACTTATGAGGCACTTTGTAGTAGTCGTATCACTCCTAGCAAGACTCTCTACAAGCAGTAGCAACTTGGACATCAACAAGGTACCTGCACACACACCAACAACAATAGTCAAATATCATAAAGAGCAAAGAATATATAAACAGGAAAGAAAAAACAGAGCAAGTCAACTCCCTTGAAGACAATAATAAGGTCCAGATCCAGCATGTGCATCCTTGCATCAGTTCGATCATGAGGTAGGCACAAGTATGGAAAACTCTCATCTCCTCCCTATGTGTAAATAACGAAAAATGTGAGAATGTCGAGAGGAGGTGTTTTAATAAGCTGGAGGTGGCTAGTTAACCTGGCCACCCTCGTCTAGTAAAAGAAAGTGATGTTAAGCACTCATGCAGCGTGGAGGTGTCACATCATTTGAGTTGGGATCACAAAGAGTGGGTAGTGATTACAAGGAACAAGGGAATAATTACTGTGATTAGGGACAACGATCCAAAAGAGGAAACCTTGTGTGACTTCCAAGTCATCACAACACTCCAATCCTAAGCCAAAAATGGAACATTATGTATCGAGGCTTGAATTATTTTGCATTAACACTCATTTCAAAAATGGTTAAGGAGAGGACAAGCTTGAGGTGCCATCGAGGATTTTTGAACCCTGTTCTACCATTTCTATATGAGGGAGCTACAGGAAAGCCTGCAACTTCTATAGGAAGGCCAAGAGACTACTACAGGAAGACTTAAAGGGTGAAGGAATGCTACAAAGGGTCAAATTAGTCTCCAATTTATTATCTTTATCCTAGGCCATGTGATAAAAAGTAAAGTTCACCCTCTCCTTCATCCATCCATAAATTGTATGCTGGTGCACTTTAAATTCTACTAGTAGTCGATGTGAAATTGAAAGATCTTTTCGGGCTATAAATTAGAGGGAATGTAGGAAGTTATCATCAACCATATATTTTAACCCACCACTACCAATGAATTATACGTCAAAGCTATTATAGGAAGTATCTCTCCTTCACTTAGCTAAAAACATATAGAAGATATGGGGGGAGGCTTTAAAAGAAGGGAGCCCTTAGACACTAAAAGAATCCATCTCCACCCTCCCATGGTAGACATTTTTAGAAGACACCAGTGGCTAGGATTCATTGAACTGTTAAAGGGATATGATAATGAAATTGCATTTGAATTTTCCATGGCCTTGAACTCACAAACAAAAGACAATGCCACCACTGTGGTGAGAGGATTAGCTATTTCACTTAACCTTGAGCTAATTATCAGAGTAACAACCCTACCCCTAGGGATAAAATGGGGCAGAGAAGAAAAAACCACTAGTGCCACTGCTAAAAATAACTTCTTCACTGCCAATGAAAAACTGTCGAGATAAGAATGGTGTTAGGAGAGAAATACTACCCTATCCTTGGGATGAGGTCGCCTACCATATCCTAAAATACATCTCCTATGAAGCAATGTTGAGTGTGGTCTATGCCTACCATTTTAAATTACTTCATTAACTTAGGTTTCAATAATAATTTCCCCTGGCTCAAAGACTCAATGTGCCATACTTCCTCCTACAATCCATCAGGGACATGAGTCAAAAAATGAGAGAGGGAAAACAACAACACCTATGCCACCATGGACTCATTACACTGCAGTGGTGGATGCCTTGAACAAACTACGAATCTGTGTCCTTTGGTCCAAATTCATAGACATGGATAGAGATTCCTTCATTGACAGACAAACCCTCACACTAGGTGAGATACCAACCTCTAGTGTTGGAGGAAGAGTGGAGAAAGAAGAAGAAGCGGGGACAAATGAAAAAGAGGAAAGAGAAATAGATGCAAAGAGGATAAAGGAAGAACGAGAGGAAAAGGAAGAAAAAGATCAAGAGGAAGAGGAAGAGGGGGAGCAACAGGAAAAACCAAGCCCTAAGAAAATTATTGATCCTAGAGAAGAAGAGGTATCCCCATAGCAAGAAATATTATCTCCAAGACGCACTGAAAAAGAGGTAGTTGCAACATTAGCTACCTTGAGCACCTTAATCAAACCTCAAAAGAACAGGCAAAGGCAATATAACTCTACTTTAAGACTAGGAAAAGCACCAGGATCAAGAAAGGAATGCCTCAAACTCCCACAAAGGACCCTATCACAATTGAAGAGTCCCCAAGTAAGAAAGAGGAGGTGGGGCCCACTAAAAGAAAAATTGAAGAGGTCTCCTCTCCAAAATCCATATCAAAGCCTCTTATAGAATATGTAAGGAGGCCCACCACGAGATAAACCTCCTTCATACGACCCAAGACACCTAAAAACCTCCAATAGAAATAAAAGGGGAAGCTGCAAGAAGGGCAGAGCATGCTACAGGAAAAATAGGGTGTGTTGTAGGAAAAACAGAGTATGCTACAAGAGGAACATGGGATGGTACAGGAGGGGAAAATTGAGCAACAAAAGTGGCAGAACATGACACAACAGCTATAGTAGGTAGAATATTCCCAAAAAACATTTGAGAAGGACTTCCTAAAGCTCTAAGAGCCTAGTCCACAACCTAATTTAAGCTCCTAATATAAATTCATTGAAGGAGGGAGAGTTATTCCCCAAAAATATATAGTCCCACTTTTGTTTGAACTAGAAGTAGAAAGAGGAAGAACCCACAAATGGGTGCAAATTTCTAAGTCTAGAAAGGTGGAAGATGTGGGCCTCATGGAAGAAAAGGTCCTTGAAATGGGCAAAGAATTAAGTGAGCTAAGAGAGGAGTCCATAATGAGGGAGCAGTTACAGGAATAAAAGAGATGGTAGAGGGAGAAGCTACAGGAGAAGGAAACTCAATTGGCAACAATGGCGATCCTCTCCATGGAGGCGTTACAGTGCAGACAACCATACAAGTCTTATGCACTATTTCTCAAAGAACAAGGGATGAAATTCCACATCAAGACCCTAGCACAACATGGATCTATTCAATTTCAATATTACAAACAATTCATTGAATTGTGCAACAAATTTAGCATAGAAGATAGAGAAAAATTGGTTGATTCTACATGCAGAACCTCACCTTGACTGATACAAATATTTGGGATCCGAATGTAAAGTTGGGGGATATACAACTGATGGCCCTAGCATCTTACATGATTCATGAGTAGGCAAGAGATGAGGAAGTAAAGACAGTCATGGCAAAGGAAGAAAAGGAACCACTATATATCAGGGCTAAGAAAATAAGGCTAATGGTTGTCATTATAATTCATAGCATCATCTCCAATGATGCTGACCTAGCACCCAAATACCTTTCCACCCAAGAGAAAGACATCTCACATTTTGAAGGCACACTTAAATTGTTAGGGATAGAAAGCGAGCAAGCCTTCCAGAGGAGATGGAATGCCTTACCCCACAGTCTCTAGATTAGGGAGTATCACTCTCCTCAAACATTGAGGAATGCATTACCAAGGACACCCCTATACAAAATACTTGTCCAAAGATTAAAAGTCAATTGGATTGGACTAAAGCTTAGTCCACCCTTGTTGTTAGGCCTACAAGAAGGAAGAAATGAAGTAGAGGAGAGGAAGGAGTGGACAAAAACAAAAAATAATGCAGGCTTCTATCCTCAAGAAGGCACACCATCTTAGGAGCCTTGGGATGTCAGGCAGGCCACCAGGGCCATGAAGGACATGGAGATATATGATTGAGTTTCTCATAGGATGAGCAAAAATTTTAGTATGGGAGTGATGATGAGGATCATTAATAGGTATATCATAAGGGTCATAATGCCATCCTCCAGCTTTAGAACTATCTCTTTCTCATATTTATTTACAATTTTTGTTATATTGTGCTTAGTGAGAGGGGTAAAATATGTTTTTCTACGTCAAGTTGCTTATTATGCTTGAAATGCAGGAAATGGAGCAATTTTGAGATGATTTCAATGTAGGAGATTAGAGTATACAACATGGAGAGATTCTAGGAGGTTGTCCACCTCCTTAAATCCCTCAATCTACCAAAATAACCACTTTCTCTCTCATCAGCTTGAGGTCATTGGTAGCCAAGTAGAATGAGGTCATTGGCAACCACGAAAGTACAATAAATGAGATCTAAATCCACCTTTCTCGAGTTTCAGGAGACAAACATCCCTATTTTCTAGGGAGTTGTTGATATCTACCCTCTTGTATAAATCAACATACCAAAGAGATCATTAGGTTTCAAACTTTGTTTTCAGTTAAGACACTATTTAGCTCAAGCACTTGATATTGTTATTTTTGACTTGTTATGTGATGTATTTGACATTGATGCAATGATAATAAGAAATTTATTATTGATCCATCATCAAGTTAGTTTCAGAGGGATGAGGCTCTTGGAAGCCTTCATGTAGCATTACAGGCCTTCCTCTAGCAATACAGGGTTCATGTAGTGGCTTCTTGTAGCATCTTGTTTTACACCCTATTTTCACCTGTGATGCAATTTTGACTTAGCTTAGGAGTAGGTTGATCCCTAGCTTGGAATCCATGATCAAGGGCAGCACCCAGACCATTCCACCCATCCTTTTTCCTTCACTACAAGATAGAATAGCATTAGCTTATTTATCACAGATTTAGCATGAGTAGAACATTGATTTATATGCAAGTGTGAATTAGATAGATGATGCATGAAATCTAAGTTATGATTTGGTAGGATAATTTCTTGTTTACAAACGAATTTGATAGCTAGATTATTGATTGCAAAATAATGTACTTTCCTATTTTGCAGGTAGTATAGCTCTTATGTTCTTCATGAATTGATTCAGTAGCATTTACAACTTGGTAGCATATAAAAGTTAGGGTTTGAAAAGAATTTACCTTTGAAAATAGAGATAGTTTATGAATTTCACTTTTAGTAGCTAATTTCCCCCTAATTCAGTGGAAGAATGGTCTTGTAGCACTATTGATCAAATGTCCTAGTTAATGGTGGCATGAGTAGAATTCCAACTACAGTGTATATAGAATTGTCACCTCAAATTTTGTACGAACCTCGGGTTGATAAATAGAGTTGAGGAGCCCTTGGGAGTTGCAACACTCTTCTCACAATACCAGGGCTCACCATTTGTATCAGAAGCATTAATGGAGATATGAAATGAAAAAATCCTGTTTAGTCCTCATAAAGAGGGAGTTTCTATATCACATTTTTTTAATGTTGAAATATTGTAGCCTTGGTAAATATTCTCATCATGTGATGAAATTATGAAATTGTAATTTTTAATTTAAATTTTCCCTCCGATATGTTTTGGCCTCATATTTTCTAAGTTGGCTAAGCTCCTAAAATCCCCATTCAACCTCATCTAGATTTTATATAAAGAACCCTTTTCTCCATTATCTTACACACATCAATTTATCTTCACATGAGCTCTATTCCAATGAAGAAAAGGAGGAAAAAGGAGCGTTCAAATTTCAGGAGGAGGTTTTGGGATTTCTTCTTATTCTTGGATAATGGTTTGGTTACCATATTGATGTTGCTTCTTATGTATTTATTAACTCTCTCTCTCTCTCATATAAGGAATATTTTTTGGGTTTTCCCCTTGTGGATTTTTCCCCAACCTCATGACTAATTTTTGTCTCTTGTCTCATGGTTTTTGGGTTATTTTTCTACTTCTCTCTTCATGCTTAATGGTTTATGGATAACTACTTAGCGATGTTAAATGGTATGTGTAAATATAATGCAAATAATCAATTTTGAAGATGGTATCTATGTGAGTAAATTGTTCTTTTTATACCCTAGTAAAAATTAACATGGTATCAGAACTAGGGGGCATTGAAGAATGAAGAGCAAAGGTCTGAGAAGGATTTTCTCTAAGGGCCAAGTTACTGAAGGCATCCTAGCTTCATATGATCCCTTCCTCTTTGGCATTTGAACCTTATTGTGGACTCGTAGATCTATAATATAGGTTGAGCCTTGTGGTATTATATCTTTTTTGATGGGAAAGACCACATCCTAAAATTCTTATTCTCTGTGATTATGGATTTAAGGCATATGAGTAATGCTTCTTTGTGAATCAACTTCCTATGTATATTCGGGCTATTATGAAGAGTTGATCACCTATTTAAGTGCGAACATGAGGCTATATGAATCATCCTTTTGGAAAGTTTATGTGACATAAAAAGGTATGTAATAATGATAACGATCTCTTCCTTATAATGATCTCTTGTTGAACATTACTAGGTTGAAATCCTAGTCTTGATCACGTTGTATGGCTATTTCATTTAGATTGAGACTCTGAGAAGGATCCTCTAAGCCAAGGTCCTTGGAATCTCCTCGATCTGAGCCTTATCTTTTTGGGATGTATCTGATGTTATTTTCTAGGCCAGGAGCTGGTATATCAGTGACCCAATATTTTCTTCTTGGTTAAGCTTACAGTTGTTGTTGGGTACTATTATCACTCAGATTTTCCTTGAAGTTGTTGGGAAGAGGAAAGGGGTCTGAGGTAACCATAAACTGACTTTTAGATACATAATCTAGCCCACTGTATCCAGAGAGGGCTCTCTCTTTATGATTTAGTTTGGTTTTGAAATATATTAGGCTAGTTGTGAAGTTTAGGGGTTTTGTTTGAGTTTGGGTGGTGAGATTCAATAGCAGAGGGGTAAGACTGAGTAGTTTAGGCCATTGGACTAATGGGGTCAAAGAAGATGGCTTAACTGGATATGGTTTCTTAACAAAAGATGGTTTCACAGAACAAGATGGTCAAACAGGGAACAAATAACAACTTGGAATAGATGAAATAGGTTTAAAATGGGTGAAGGGCAGTTAAGAATCCTTCAGCCTATTTAAAGAGGGAACGGAGTGCAATCAAGCATATTCAGAATTACTCTTTTTCGTTTATCATTCAGATGTGAAACATAGATGATATAATAAACAAGGAAAACTTTAAAACATAAGGTATAGAGGACTTATTGATTTGGTGTTTGATTCAAGAAATCTGTGGAAAGTCCTCTGCATCAATTCTTTATCCAGCAAGCCATACAAAAGTTGGTTCAACAGCACTTTATTCCAAAATAATCAATATTACAACAATGTCTAAGAATCCACACTCAATACTCCAATTGAGGGAGTATTTATACAAAAAAATTTACAAGGAAATATCTCATAACAAAGTGAGATATAAACTGAGGTGACTAATCATATCATTCAAGAAAATAGGGCCAGACGACCTCGTAGATGATAGATAAGGCAACCGAATGGTTTGCTATCCATCTTCTCGAGAATGTGTTGGAGTTAGGCCCTATGATTTGGCCTCTTGCTGTCCTTGGTGTAATTATGTGCTGGTAGCTTTGTTTTGACCTCCCTACTGATACAATTTACCTGCATCTGATACTCTTTACCTGTTGATCTCTTTTCATCCTCTTTACCTTCATTGACTGTAGTAAAAATAAAAATTTACCTTTTACTTAGAATAAATTACAAAATTTCAAGCATTTCTTCCCACCATTTTCGTTGTGGTATTCTGGTTCTCTGAAGCTTTCTGAGGGTTTCATCTGTTTCTGTATACCTGAAAAATGTAGGCTAAATTGGGAACAGATACTTCAGTTCATGCTCGACATAGAATAAGTTCTCTAGGCTGTCATAGAGAACTCTGCTAGTAGGCAATGCTTTTATTCCTGATGCACTTGTTGATGAACCTGCTTGGTTTCCTACATACTTATTCAATTTCTCCACATAATCTTTATGCCTCATTAATCTGTCATTAATCACTAAAGGACTGGGTAGCCCTTTACCCTGCAAAATATCAAACTTCCCCATAAAAGCATTAATCTCTACCCGCATGTCATGACATCTTCTTTCTAAATTATGCATCAAAGTTTTCTTGGTTAATACCCTTTTGATTTCCAAAATGGTTTCTGTTCTGTCATTAATGCCTAATTCTTCCAGCTGTTCTTTATTTCTAGTATTCAAAAAATGTATGAGCCTGTTGGCTTCCTCAGGCATTTTTCCTAATTCTACCTTTGTTCTTTGGATTTCTTCTTGGGCTACCTTCATAAGATCAATCTGCTCAAAAATTACTTGGATGGATGGCCAAACATCATTTATCGATTGAGTGATGTTGGCTCAAAGAATTTTCTCGATTTTGGACAGAGGCTTGTCAAAAGTAAGATCTTTCTCCAATGATTTCACTTTGTTTTCTAATACTTTAATCTCTCTTGTCTTTTCGGCAACATTTATCTTTGAGAGATCATAGCTTTGTTCCATTTTGGCATATTGCTCCTTTACCTTACTTAGTTCTGAAACTTGTAGTTTCAAGTCCTCCATTGATTTTATTAGCTCTTCTGTGCTCAAATTAGCAGTACTACCCTGTGCTACTCCTGATGTTCCTGTTTTTGCTGTACCTGTAACTGCCTCTGTTGTGACTGCTGGAATCTTTGGTGCCAATGCTGCTCTAGAGTTGATGGGACTGCTGTTGATACTATTGGTATCACATTGGGAGGATGGGAGGTCAACTCTCCCTGCTTGTCCTTTAATGCCTTTTCAAGTGCTTGTTCAATATCATTCAGTCATTCATTGATATTTAAGAGTAAATCCATTAGCTCTTCTTCAGATTTTTGCTTTATCACCTCATCAGTCTGTGGATGCCTTGAAGGTGGTAGTTTTAGTTGCTTCCTTAGGGCAGCAATATCTTCATCTTTCTTTTTGATCAAGGCTTCTGTAGCCTTTGCATCTTTGGAATCATCGCCCAATCCAATAATTATTTCTTCTAAGGATTTTATTCTGTTATCTTTGGCCTAAGAGGAGGCCTTTTCCAAGTGTAGTTGAGCAGTAGTATTGTCCAGAGAATTTTGTAACCTGTGGGACATCATTGCTTTGCCAGTCAAGGTTGAATAAATCATTTCTCCCATTTGCTTATG
Source organism: Pinus tabuliformis (assembly GCA_031772625.1). Classification (NCBI taxonomy): domain Eukaryota; kingdom Viridiplantae; phylum Streptophyta; class Pinopsida; order Pinales; family Pinaceae; genus Pinus; species Pinus tabuliformis. The sequence goes on along the minus strand of CM062805.1, from coordinate 543,727,925 downwards.
CAACTCAATTTGATCCAAAGGAGGAATATCCTTTGCTATGACTTCAAAATTTGTTCTGAGATAATCTGTTGTTTTTGTACCTTGGGCTTGAAATAACTCATTATCATCTTGCCTTCTTTGATGTCATAGGCTGACATCAATCTCTGTTTATTTGTAGGAGCCATCTTAAAATATTGGTTATAAACCTGCAGCCTCAATGGATCATTCCTGGCTTTTATTTCTATGAATGTTTTCTCAATATCTGAGGCATCAGTCCTGGTGGCTTGAAAGAAGATATCTATACAATTTTTTGCCTTTCTAGCTCTTGCCTCTAAGAGCTAGTGGATGTTCCTCCTGTTGGAAAGTTTGTTGGCTTTCCATTCTTTCTTCCCTCTGACTGTCTGTATTTTCTTCTGCAAATTCTTCCTCTGAAAGGAGATTTAATCTTTGTCTTTTTGTTCCAGGCTGTCCTGATGGTTCACCGACAGGGGTAGTTATTTCCCTGTCTCTCTTTTTGTTTCTTTCCTCATTTAGAGGAGTTTGCAGAACTGGAGGTTCTCCTATATTGATCTGAGTGGGAGGAGTCTGTATTTGAGCCTATTCTCTGGAATTTTCAGGCTACTTGGACATTGCAGGCTGTTCAATGTGTTGAAAGTTGGTCTATAATTCCTTACCCTTGGATGACCCTGTAGCTGGTGTACTTGTTTCCTGTGAAGGTTGCTGAGAGGTTCCATCACTGGAGGCACCAACTCCTAATCTTTGGGATAACTTAAATGGTACCTACCCAAAAGAATCCAAGTCAAGTGTTTTCTCAAGATTTCTCATAACTTTCTCAAAATTGACCTGTTCACTATCATGCTCTACTAGGGTTCCTTCCCTCCATTCATCCATATTTGCATATTGTTCAATTTCTGGAATCCTATGGTGAATATATGGGGACAACCTGTTCTTCATTCTTCTATCACATATAAAGCTGTTAGGGTCATATGGTTTCCACCCAAAACTCTTTTGTAACTTAAGATGCTCTTCTAAAAAAATTTCTGCTTCTTTCCATGCTTCCCTAGTGTTGCAGACAAAAGGGCCTAGTTGGTTCTTGATTCTAAGCTGAGCTTTCTTTTTGGCATTACAAAAATGGACTAGGTTTGCATTTATCATTTGCCTGAAATATTCCAATGCAAAGAGTCTCATTGGAACATACTTTGGTAGCTTAAAAGGGCAGAGTTCACACCCATAAATCCTGATTTCTGTATGATTCTTATATAGGTACTAGCCACCTATCCTGTACTGCTTGGAGAGCTGGAGGATTTTCTTCATATCACCATTGATCCAAGGAGGGGAAACTCCCGCCAATAAAGTAGTTACTGGATGGATAAATAGATCAATGAACTCATTGTAGGTGTAAGGGGTCTCAATGGAATTATGGAAGATGGAACTCCAAAAGATGACATACCTTGGAATGCCTCTAGTGTCAAGTTTCTTGACAGGGAAAGCGAGGTTGTCTGACTGATAATACAACATAAGATGATAAATGAAAGTAGTGTATTTGAAGACTCCTTCATTGTCTAGTCTTAGGAATTGGTCATGAATTTTGTTGGTAATATAAGAGGCATAATCATATTTAACACCAAGGGGCTGTCCAGGAGTAAAAATTGACAATAATACTAAGGTTATCTCATCAACATACTCTCCGGAGTTGAATCACATGATTGGGGCTATCATATCAACAATAAGTTTTCCTGTATCTGTAAAGAAAACCTACAAATAAGGAGGTGGGCCTTTAGGCTGATGTTTAAGGTCCATGAACATCTGACAGATGTGAGTCAGTTCTAATTGAGACAATTGGGGATATTTTTCAAGTAAGTATCCCATGGAAAGGGGAGTGAGAGCGTGACTGGAGTGGAATTTCTGAATTTCATTGATGGACTGAGTAGTTATGGGAAAAAGGACTATTTTCTTGGGGACATGACAGCTCTTTCGTTAAGGTCATAATTGGCACAACAGTGATGAATTATATCTGGGAAAACATGGACTGAAGGGAGGAAGTACATGGGAAGGTTGGATTCCCACAGTCCTAAGATGTCAGAGCCATTAAGATAGTTGTCTCTGGCTTGGAAAAAGATCTTAAGGTGGTTTTCATTACCAGATAATTCTTTTATCTAAAAATATTTATCGGCCAGAGGCAGATAATCTAAATCTTTGTGAGGAGCATTCATGGGTACGACATTCAGAGCTATAGGGGTTTCCATCTCTGGTTCTTGTGGATTCAGAAATGGAATTTGGGTTTTCTATGAAAAATAGTGAAAACAACAGGTTTGGGAACCTATATAGTGAAACAAACACTGAATTTATAGTGAAATTGGTCTTTTTCGGTGGAATATTCAGTGTGAAACCAAAATTTATAGGGTTTCAGTGGAAATGGGTAAATACCTATATTGGGGAAGTGAACGGTGCAATGGCAGGATGGATAATAGGTTTAAGATGGCGTTGCTACAAATTTTCTGACCAGGTGGCAGTTGAAAAGCTTCAGCGGCTGACTTGGACGTTGTTTTTCATGGGAATAGATTTTGTCGTATGAAACAATTGAAATGACATTTTCTTCAGTTTTATATAACAAAATCAAGGTTGGCAGGGGTTTATTGTTATTCGAGGGATGACATCAACATGACATGACACTTTGTCATATGTGGAGGGCAGTAAGCAGTAAGTGATCTCGCCGCTTTTCAGATCAGGCGAGTTTCGACCGAGAGACAGTGATTCCATTGATTGCACGACATGTGGCGGAGGTACAGGAGGAAACCATTTGGTGATTACGCGTTAACGCATGGTCACCAAGGGCGGCGTGATATTGATAATGACCATTGGATGATGGGGACGTGATCGAACTGTGGACGGGAAGCGGGGTACAAGGGAACTTTAATTCCCGCGAGCCCGATTTAATTAACAAGTTAATAAATCATATCGAGCTGTTTGTAATGACGAGGCGGTTCTTAATTAACCTTAGGGGTTAATTAATTCCTTTTTGTAGAGTGGGGAGATTATGTTATTAATGAATCTGTTGGGTGTGGAGCATGATTGTTCAGAGGTCTTTGTTTCAGCCGGATGTATACCCTAGGAAGTTTGTACACCCCTCCACACGGGGGGGTGCGGGGGGGACTTGTCCCCCCCGCGGGGGTCTGGGGGCCAGCGGTCCCCCGGTGGGGGCTCGAGGGCAGCGCCCCCGAAGCTAAAAACAAATGTAAAATTGCCTTGTAAAAGTATAGTAATTTCTAGTCAATCTGGGCTGTTCATTAGGCAGATGATCTGACGGTAGAACTTATGTTTAGTTTAGGATTTTTTGCCCTAGAAGGAAACCCCTCTCTTTGTATGAGGGCATTGTATTAGAGGCTGAGATATAGATGTGTATTCTGTGAGCAAGAAACAGAGAGGTGAGACTGTGAGAGAAAACAGAGGATATTACAGCGGATTTGCTGTAGGTTGTGTCTCTTCATTTTGCTGGATAATAGAAAGGAATAACTGGCTGTTCGGGGTGGACGTAGCCCAAACTGGGTGAACCACGTATATCTGTGTCTCTCTTGTTTTGTGCATTTTCTGTGTTTATATTTCTGCAATATTTTATGTGTTCCATTGCTCCGTAATATATAATTTTCTAATAGAATCTCATATTAATCCATTAATCCCTTTTTAACTGTGTTTATGGTTATAATTAACTGGGGCGGGGTATATAATAATTTGGGGATTTTAATATATAATTAAATAATAAGGGAAAGGGTGGAACTTTATTCGGGAGTTATATAATATGTGTTAATAGTTAATATGACATAAAATGAGAATAAGCACTAAGTGAAACATTAGAGAGTATATTTAACTTAGGCTTAAGTGATAAGGGGATTTATGTAATATTGTGTAATTTTCCTAAGTAAAATAGGATTTTACTTAGGAAAAGACTTATGGAAGTAAATGAATGATAATTTCAAGTACTTGGGCTTTTAGATTATTGGGTCGAGGGTCCGTTCCCTCTAGAAGCCAGAGAAATGCTCTGAGCCCCTTTAATTTTCAAAGACCTTAATACTTTAGGGACATTGGATTTGAGAGATCTGTGGTTTTTATCTTTTGAAATGATCGGAGAATCCACAGTAGAATTATTTTCGAACCAACGTTTCGAATCCCAAGTGGGATCCATCATCAGGGTAGAAGAATGATGATAAAAGAAGAGCAAACAGGAAGAATAAATACTAAGGAGGAAAAATTCAAATGGAAGAACAACAGTCGGCTAGAACCCTAAATTTTATGAAAAATTAATTTTTATTTCATATTAAATGTTATATATTATTAATAATTATCATTTAAAATAAAATAAATTAATATAATAATAACTTAAACATTAATTAATATAATGTTAATAGGATAATGATCAACTATTTTAATTTATAAATAAACCAAATTAATAAATATTTGATTTTATTGACAATGAAATATAATTACTTATTAATATATTCATTTATATCTTAATAAAATGGCTAATATATAAATCAATAATAATTATTTTGTAATAAATAATCATGGATTACCCAAGGTAGATATTATATTAAGGGACAATTAGTGAAATCTTTAAGGAAAAATATGAAGGGAAGTTAATTATTTGACCTTGTCTTGCTTGAACTGCATCAAGTGTAATGTCTGCTTACACTTGTGATTAAAGTGAAAATTAACACATTTAGAGACATTATCCATCACAAGTAATTCTGCAACACCATCTACCTACCCTACCTACTTTAGTCTGACATTTTTTCTTCTCTATTAGGGTGCACTTGGACTGGCAAACCCTTATCACACTTTTTCTTTTACATATAGAAATCTATCTAAGTCTAACCTTATTACATCCAAGGGCTCAGATTAAACTATTGAGCTCCTTTTATTCACTCTACCTATCTACTTATCTGCCAAGATTAAACAGTTTGGTCAGATTTTATTCTCTATGTCTTAAACATAAAATTGAAAATATGAACTAGTCAAGTTTAAACTATTTGACTGTTCACCAATTGTGGCATAAGTTAAAGTTTCCCAAAATTTGATTATTACATAAGAGTAAAAAGTAGTGGCATTTAGACTTGCACACTTTCCTTGGTCTTTCTTTTGGTGGGGTTCATTTTCCTTAACTTTTTTGACCATTTTATTTATTTTCACCCTTTGATTTTTCTTTTAGGGTATACTCTCTTTACATTTTTTTAAATTTTTTTGATTTTTTAACAATATGGAAAACCTTTGCAACAAGTAAAGGCATGAACATATTACATAGCCCATGAATTCAATCATGAAATATGACACCTATTGGTATAGGAGCATAACACTGGCTCCACTTGGGGATGGCTTTTCCTAGTGGAAAGTCAATAACAGTAGGTCAGATGTCCTCTGAATGACTTTGACTATGCTCTGAAATCTCCTTCTACTTGTTGCTTTATTGTATGTATGACAATAACACTTTTGAAGCTTAGGGCCTTCTCTTCAGTCTTCAACTCCAGCAAGTTACTATCCAATCCAAACTGTGACATTACCAAGGATATAGTATGTACATGTTAAAATCAGAATACATTAAAAAGTAGGATCATAGTAATGTTTCAGCATCTGACCATTAATTGGCCCTTCTTTTGTTTCCGTGCCATCCAATTTTTTCAGATAGTAAGTATTGTTCCCTTGTAAGGCATGGATAATAAAAGGTCCTTTCCATAGGAAGTCAAACTTTCCATGCTTTCCCTTATCCTCTCTCCTAGAATCCCATCTTAAAACTTTGTCTCCAAGGTAGAAATCTTCTACCTTGGTTCTTTTATCAAATATTCTCTTAAGCTTCTCTTGTAACACTTGGGATCTCTGATACACTTCCTCTCTGGTCTGTTGCAAATGGATGGTCTGGTTTATCCTCCTCTGAATATCATTGGGTTCCACTTGATTATTGAAGTAATTTCATTACAGGAACCCCTAAAGATGAAGGAAATACAGCCTTCATGCCATAGACTAATTCATAAGGACTAGTTCCAATAGATTTCTTGGTGGTGAGTCTGCCTGCCCATAATGCATTAGTAAGTTTCTTGTGCCAATTTTTCTTGTTCTCTTCCAATAATTTCTTAATAATATTAATTGGGATTTTGTTGGAAGACTCAGCTATCCCATTACCTTGAGGGTAATAGGCTGTGGAATGGCCTAAGGTAATATGATACTTATTATAGAAACTTATCATTTTCTTGGATTTGAAGGCAGCAACATTATCAGTGATTATCTTCTCAGGACAACCAATTCTAGACAATATGTTGGTTTCTAGTAATCCTATAATCACTGTGTCATTGGCTTGTCTAGAAGGAATGGCTTCTATCCATTTGGTGAAATATTCAATGGCAGTCAGAATCCATTTGTGTTGGCCAGAGGAGGGAGGATGGATTTCTCCAATGAAGTCCAAGCCCCATTGTTGGAAGGGTTTTTTAGTGGAAATTGGTCTCAGGGGTAAAGGTAATAGTTTTCTCTTGCCTTCAAAAATTTGACATTTATGGCAAGCAGTGACAAATTTCTTTACATCAGCGAACAAGGTTGGCCAATAAAATCCAGCCCTTAGGATTTTGTCTGCAGTTGATTTCCAATAAAGGTGTCCACCACAGTCTCCTGCATGAAATTCTTTGAGAACCTTGTCAGCTTCTTCCTTTAATAAATAATTCAATAGAATACCTTCATGATTTTTCCAAAAAAGAGCATTATCTAAAATACAAAACTTTGAAGCTTTCATCTTTAAAAACCTTTTTTTGTTATGGATAACCCTAGAGGAGCTTGCAGGTTTAATAGTACATAAATAATATCAGCAGACCAAGGTGAGTCTAAAAAGGCCTGGCTGATTTGTGGAGTCGTTATCTCCTATTCATTATCCAATTCATTAATATCTAGGGCTTGACAATTTGTTTCAGTCATGAGCTTGGCCAATCCCTGTCCTTTTATAAGCTTTGTAGGTTTTATTTCAATATCACACTCCAATATAGTAGCAATCCATTTGCCTCCTTTGCCCTCAATTCCATCCTGGGTTAAGATGTCTTTGACAATAGCATTTGGTACATAGGCTATTACATGGGAGTACAATATGTAGACTCTAAAGTCTTTAATATCTTTTACAAGTGCAAAAGCTTGTTTTTCCATGATTTTGTATTTTAGTGGTGCATCCCTAAGTGTTTTACTAAAAAATGCTATGGGTTTTTCACATCCTTGATCATCCTTTTGTAGTAAAACAGCTGCTATGGTGTGTTCTGATGCAAATGAAAATATTATGAAGTCTCTATCAAACTTTGGACTTGTAAGGACCGGTGTTCTGGCCAAAGCCATTTTAATTTCTTCAAAGGCTTGTTTGGCTTCGACTGTCCACTTGATACTTGAATCCTTTTTCAACATATTATTAAGAAATCTAATTAATTCAGCTAAGTTAGATATGAATCTTCTCAAAAAAGTTAATCTTTCTTAGGAAAGCTTGAAGTTCTTTGACATTTATAGGGTGGGGTATTTGCAGAATAGCTTATATTCTAGCAAGATCAATTCTGATGCCCTCTTTGGAGATGATATGGCCTAATAGTTTTCCTTTCTCTAGACCAAACAAGGACTTTTTAGGATTTAAAGAAATACCATATTTTTGCATTTTAGGAATACTTGTCTCAGATGATCCAAATGTTGCTGATCTGATTTAGAAAAAACAGTCAGGTCATCTAGATATATAACCAGAAAATTATGAATTTGTTTTGCAAATGCTATGTCCATTGCTCTTTGGAAGGTTGCCCCTACATTTTTAAGTCCAAATGGCATTTTGACATACTTGAATGTGCCCCATGGTGTTGTAAAAGCAGTCTTTTCCTGGTCATCAGGATGAACCTGAATCTGGTTATAGCTTGAGAACCCATCCAAAAGTGAAATCCTAGAAGCACCTAATACCCTTTGTAAAATGTGATTCATCTTGGGTAAAGGGTAATTGTCCTTCAAAGAAACCTTATTTACATTTCTTAAATCAACACATAATCTAATTTCTCTAGTTTTCTTCCTAGTAGGTACTAGATTAGACACCCACTCTGAAAACCTGATAGGAGCAATTATCCCTGCTTCATACATTCATTTGATTTCTTTTTCAATTAAGGGAAGCAGTACAGGGTTAATTCTTCTGAGCTTTTGTTTGAATGGTTTCTGATTTTCCTTTAGAGGTATTGTATGTTGAATTATAGAGGTGTCATATGATTTCAAGTCTTCATAGCTCCAGGCAAAGACATCCTGGAATTCTCTCATTAGATCTACATATTTGAGTTTTTGGTCAAGGGGCAAAGATTTACATAACTTTACCATTTTTGGATTTTCTTCAGTTCCCAAATTATAGTCCTCAATATCTGCTTTTAATGGTTCCATCTTAGGTTTCTTTGGAATATTATTGAAATCAAAGAGATCCTCCAAAGGAGTTAATCCCTTAGGCAAATGATTGTCTTTTAAATTGATAACTTCATATTCTCCTTCAATAATCTCATCAATATCCCTTTCTTTAAGGTCCTGCATTTCTTTGTTCGTAAATTTTGTTGGATGACGCATTTGAGTTGCACTTTCTGTTGAAATGTATGTTTCTATCTTATTTGTTCAATCAAACTCACTAACTGTATCTACATCTATGTTAATACTAGAAAATTCTTCATCTAAGGTCAAGAAATTGTTAATTTGCTTATCACTATCAAGCAAATGATTAGGTTTGAATGGTAATTTGCAGGTGTTGGCAAACATTGCTAGACTATGAGCTTGCAAGTTATGTTTTCTTGGGATTTTGGCAAGCTTAGTTTCCAGAAATGTATCAATTGAGAATCTCTATCATTGTATCTCTTTAATACTTCAATCTAGGGTCATTTGTTGAATACTATCCTTTAATCTGTTGAACTATTAACTCAGAATCTCATAAGATAGATACCCTAATTGCTCCTAATCTCTTAATCAATTTAAGACCTAGCAATAGAGCTTCATATTCTACCATATTATTGGTGCATCTAAAGTTTAGTCTATAGGCATGGCCTTCAGCATGATCGTTATCAAGATTGTGCACCAAACTCCTGCTCCTACTCCTAATTTGTTGACTAAACCATCAAATTCTAAGTGCCAAAGAATTTCATGTTCATAATTGGTATGAGGAGTTTCAGGAATATGTTGAATAGGGAGATCTGGTTTTTTAGTTTCTTCCAGTTTTTCTTGGGTGTCTGATGTTTCATTGTTCTTAGAAATTTCTTGTATTTGAACACTAGATTTTTCATTTGTAATTTCTTTTGGTTTTGTTGCTAAAACTTCCAATTCATTTTAGGAATCACTTTCAGCATTGTAAAGAATGAAATAATCAATATCAGAATGTACTGAGTAGATAGGGAAATTTTGGGGTTTCTCCTGACTACTTACAACGTATTTCATTAAGGTTTCTCTATATAGTTTCTTAGGCTGACCGAACACTAAAATAGTAGCATAAGACATGTCCAATTGTAGAGATCCTTGAAGCTTTGCACCCCAAGACCTGGACAATAACATGCCATACTTTGGTGGAATATCTGCTACTACTATGTCCATTAAGATTGTTTTGGCAGGATATTGAACTAGTGATACACACAAGTCTTTGATTAATCCTAAACATCTGACCTGACTTGAATCAAAAGAAAAGAGGTCTTTGTATGGCCTGGTGATGTCTAGGTCTAATTTCTCCATTACAGATTTAGGCATTAAGTTATGAGATGCACCCGAATCAAACATGGCATTATGAAGTATTTTATCATGTATGTTCAAACTTACATAGAAAGGAGGGATTCCTCCATCTACTGGTTTTCCATTCACTTCAGGGCCAAAAATCAATTCAGGCTGATCATCAAAAACATTTACTTAATCTTCATTAACAGATATTTTGAGTGATCTATTGATCTGGCTTCAGTAGACATCATGTTTAGCCAATTCAGACAATGGAACAACTATTTTTAATTTGCCTACTTTAGTCTCCAGATTAAAAGGTTTTTCGGTCTGAGTTTTTCAGACATTTGGATTCTCTTTTTCTTCTGTATTCTTTGTGTTTCTCTCCTTTTCAGGAGTGGGGTTCTGGGCTGAATTTGTTTCCAAATCAACTTCTGGAGGTTCTTCCACGTTTCCTTTGGAAGGAATAGAAGTGGAAAGTTTTTTGTTATTTGGTTGATTATCAAATACATCTTCAATAATTGGGTTAGATGGATTAGGATCTGTTCTGGAAAGAATATGTACAGGGGTGGTATTGACCTTACCTTTGTTAGGATATTTTGTAGCTTTCTATTTACTGGTTTCATGGACATCAATTCTTCTGCTCCTCAGATTATATTACTTGCGAACTTCATAAATGGTTGTATCATATCCCTCCCTAAAGTCAAATGATTCACCTAACTGAGTTTGGAATTGTTTAAGGATGTGAGGTTCTTGATCCTCTTGGGTCAAGAAAACTTGTTGTTCATTATTGAATCCCATCAAATTTATTTGAGTATCTTATGTTGGTTCATCAGAAGTTGAGGCTTCAGCATAATTTTCCTGGAATGGGGGCCTAATGTTTTGATCAGGACCAATTTTTCCAGTGTTCGGGTTTTGGTTCTTCCTGAAATTTGGATTTCTCCCAGTATTGCTTGGTTGACCATCCCAAGGGGATTTCCTTTCAATTGTTTCTACTCTATCTCCTAGCCTATCCATTCCTTTAATAATAGCATCTAGTTTTTGTTCAAAGGCTGAGGGTTCTTCTTTTAATGGTATCCTCCTTTCACTTCTGGCTTTAGCTCATTTGGATATCAGGTTGGCTTCAACACTGACAGCTATACTTTGCATATCTTCTAAAGTCCTAGGAGCTCTTTCCCTAAGTTAGTATGACATATCAGAATCAAATCCATCAGGGAATTTGATCAATGCCAAATCTAGAGGAGGTCTGAGGTTTTGAGGAGTATCATTGTAAACATTATTAAACCTAGTGCAATAATCTTGCACAGTTTCTTGTGTTCCTCTCTTCAGGTTTTCATATTCTGATAAGATCTTGAGAGGATATTTCTTCCTTTCCCATCTGTTCAAGAATATAGGTCATTGATACTGTTTGCAGGGAGGGCTCTAAACCAAGTTCTAACATCTCCAGTCAGACTTTGAACAAATATTCTCATTTTGACATCATCTGTATCTGTTTCATATATCTCAAAGTAGTCTGTCATCTTTTTGGTATGTTGTTGTGTAATGTAAGTGCCAGAACCATTGAAAGGGGTGATTTTACTTTGATAATCTTGGGGCATAGCCCCTGGATTGGCTGGTAATACCAGAGGAGTGTATCCATTTTCCATTGCAGTAGATAGGGTTGAAACAACAGCTGGGGTTGGTCTTGGAGTGGTGGATGGAGGGGTGGAAGGGGTGGATTGAAGTTGAGATGTCTAAAGTGTTGTTGATGAACTTGGAGAGGCTGAAGTGATCACAGAAAGGTTTGGTATTCCTACAGAGGTAAGCTCAGATTGAATGGAATTCTGCAAATGTGTGTCAAGATGTGAAGTGACAACCTCAAGTTGTAAATCTTCGATAAATAATGGGTCATGAACTATGTGGGCTAACCCAGAATCAGAAAAGGTTACAAATAAAGAGGTCTCAAAATACTCATCAAAGGATTCGTCCTCAAGGTAAATCCACTTCACAGGATAGGATCTTGATCTGTATAAAGGCCAAGAACTAGCAGAACTCTCTTGGCTTTCTTGTCTCCTAAGAATCCTAGGGATCAGATTAGGGTTTTCAAACACAGGTGGTGGATTTGGATCAGGATTAGCTCTAGTGTAATGAGTCCTTTCTGAAGCCAGGTTTCTAGGTAGGTTTTGGTTTTTTCTCTAAATAGGTTGGACAATACAACTTCAACAGTTTCTTTAAGAGGCTTTAGGTATGGGATTTGAACTTTCTTAAAGACTTATTTGATAAGAGGAACTGATCAAGTATTTGAAACCAGATGTTCAATCCATAAACTAGACCAGAGATAGACTAAAAAAACATTCATTTACTTATGCAGTTGCAAAGAAAGAGTAGTTCAAAGGCTACCTAGCTAACTTCAGGCTCCGTCTATAGCTTATAAAGTAAACAATAGAAACAAACAAATTATTCAATCCCCAGTGGATTCGCCACTATGTTATCACTCAGATTTTCCTTGAAGTTGTTGGGAAGAGGAAAGGGGTTCAAGGTAACCACAAATCGAATTTTAGATACAGAATCTAGCCCATCTATATCCAGAGAGGGCTTTCTCTTTATGATTTAGTTTGGTTTTGAAAGATATTAGGCCAATTGTGAAGTTTAGGAGTTTTGCTTGAGTTTTGGTGGTGAGACTCAATAACAGAGGGGTAAGACTGAGTAGTTTAGGCCATTGGGCTAATGGGGTCAAAGAAGATGGCTTAACTAGATTTGGTTTCTTAACAAAATATGGTTTCACAGAGCAAGATGGTCAAATAGGGAACGAATAACAACTTGGAATAGATGAAATAGGTTTAAAATGGGTGAAGGGCAGTTAAGAATCCTTCAACCTATTTAAAGAGGGAACTTGAATGATTACTAATAAAGAGCAGTTAAGTATTCTTTAATAAATAATCAAAATGAACGAACTAGAAAATAGGAGAAATTAAGATTTCACTGTTTATCCTAATTCAGAAGAAAACATGGAGAATAATAACAATTGAAAATAGAGTGCAATCAAGCATATTTTGAATTACTCTTTTTCGTTTATCATTCAGATGTGAAACATAGATGATATAATAAACAAGGAAAACTTTAAAACATAAGCTATAGAAGACTTATTGATCCTGTGTTTGATTCAAGAAATCTATGGAAAGTCCTTTGCATCAATTCTTTATCCAGCAAGCCATACAAAAGTTGTTCCAACAACAATTTATTCCAAAATAATCAATATTACAGCAATGTCTAAGAATCCAGACTCAATACTCCAATTGAGGGAGTATTTATACAAAAAAAATTACAATGAAATATCTCATAACAAAGTGAGATATAAACTGAGGTGACTAATCATATCTTTCAAGAAAATGGGGCTAGAAGACCTCATAGATGATAGATAAGGCAACCAAATGGTTTGTTGTCCCTCTTCTCGAGAATGTGTTGGAGTTAAGCCCTATGATTTGGCCTCTTGCTGTCCTTGGAGTAATTATGTGTTGGTAGCTCTGTTTTGACCTCCCTACTGATACCCTTTACCTGCATTTGATACTCTTTACCTATTGATCTCTTTTCATCCTCTTTACCTTCATTGGTTGTAGTAAAAATAAAAATTTACCTTTTACTTAGAATAAATTACAAAATTTCAAGCATTTCTTCCCACCATTTTGGCTGTGGTATTCTGGTTTTCTGAATCTTTTTCAGGGTTTCATCTGTTTCTGTATACCTGAAAAATGTAGGCCGAATTGGGAACAAATGCTTCAGTTCATGCTCGACATAGAATAAGTTATTTAGGCTATCATAGAGAACTTTGTCTGTAGGCAATGCTTTTATTCCTGATGTACTTGTTGATGAACCTACTTGGTTGTCTACATACTTATTCAATTTCTCCACATAATCTTTATGCCTCATTAATCTGTCATTAATCACTAAAGGACTGGGTAGCCCTTTACCCTGCAAAATATCAAACTTCTCCATAAAAGCATTAATCTCTGCCTGCATGTCATGACATCTTCTTTCTAAATTCTGCATCAAAGTTTTCTTGGTTAATACCCTTTTGATTTCCAAAATGGTTTCTGTTCTGTCATTAATGCCTAATTCTTCCAGCTGTTCTTTATTTCTAGTATTCAAAAAATGTATGAGCCTGTTGGCTTCCTCAGGCATTTTTCCTAATTCTACCTTTGTTCTTTGGATTTCTTCTTGGGCTACCTTCACAAGATCAATCTGCTCAAAAATTACTTGGATGGATGGCCAAACATCATTTATGGATTGAGTGATGTTGGCCCAAAGAATTTTCTTGATTTCTGACAGAGGCTTGTCAAAAGTAAGATCTTTCTCCAATGATTTCACTTTGTTTTCTAATACTTTAATCTCTCTTGTCTTTTCTGCAACATTTATCTTTGAGAGATCATAGCTTTGTTCCATTTTGGCATATTGCTCCTTTACCTTATTTAGTTCTGAAACTTGTAGTTTCAGGTCCTCCATTGATTTTATTAGCTCTTCTGTGCTCAAATTAGAAGTACTGCCCTATGCTATTCCTGTTGTTCCTGTTGTTGTTGTACTTGTAACTGCCTCTGCTATGATTGCTGGAATATTTGGTGCCAACGCTACTCCTAGAGTTGATGGGATTGTTGTTGATACTACTGGTATCACATTGAGAGGCTGGGAGGTCGACTTTCCCTGCTTATCCTTCAATGCCTTTTCAAGTGCTTGTTCAATATCATTCAGTCATTCATTGAGCTTTAAGAGTAAATCCATCAACTCTTCTTCATATTTTTTCTTTATCACCTCATCAGTCTGTGGATGCCTTGAAGGTGGTAGTTTTAGTTACTTCCTTAGGGTAGCAATAGCTTCATCTTTTTTTTCTATCAAGGCTTCTGTAGCCTTTGCATCTTTGTGATCATGGCCCAATCCAATAATTATTTCTTCTAAGGATTTTATTCTGTTATCTTTGGCCTAAGAGGAGGCCTTTTCCAAGTGTACTTGAGCAGTAGTATTGTCCAAAGAATTTTGTAACCTGTGGGCCATCATTGCTTTGCCAGTCAAGGTTGAATAAATCATTTCTCCTGTTTTCTTATGCAACTCAATTTGATCCAAAGGATGAATATCCTTTTCCATGACTTCAAAATTTGTTCTGAGATAATCTGCTGCTAATTTAGGCTGTTACACCTTGGGCTTGAAATAGCTCATTATCATCTTGCCTTCTTTGATGTCATAGGCTGACATCAATCTATGTTGATTTGTAGGAGCCATCTTCAAATATTGGTTATAAACCTGCAGCCTCAATGGATCATTCCTGGCTTTTATTTCTGTGAATGTTTTCTTAATATCTAAGGCATCAGCCCCTGGTGGCTTGAAAGAAGATATCTCTACACTTTTCTACCTTTCTAGCTCCTGCCTCTGAGAGCTAGTGGATGTTCCTCCTGTTGGGAAAGTTTGCTGGCTTTCCACTCTTTCTTCCCTCTGACTATCTGTATCTTCTTCTGCTAATTCTTCCTCTGAAAGGGGATTTAATCTTTGTCTTTTTGTTCCAGGTTGTCCTAATGGTTCACTGGAAAGGGTAGTTATTTCCCTATCTCTCTTTTTGTTTCTTTCCTCATTTAGAGGAGTTTGTAGGACTGGAGGTTCTCATATATTGATCTGAGTGGGAGGAGTCTGTATTTGAGCCTGTTCTCTGGAAGTTTCAGGCTGCTTGGACATTTTAGACTGTTCAATGTGTTGAAAGTTGGTCTCTAATTCCTTGCCCTTGGATGACCCTGTAGCTAGTGTACTTGTTTCCTGTGAAGGTTACTGAGAGGTTCCAACACTAGAGGCACCAACTCCTGGTCTTTGAGATAACTTAAATGGTACCTGCCCAAAAGAATCCAAGTCAAGTGTTTTCTCAAGATTTCTCATAACTTTCTCAAGATTGACCTGTTCACTATCATGCTCTACTATGGTTCCTTCCCTCCATTCATCCATATTTGCATATTGTTCAATTTCTGGAATCCTATGGTGAATATATGGGGACAACCTGTTCTTCATTCTTCTATCACATATAAAGTTGTTAGGGTCATATGGTTTCCACCCAAAACTCTTTTGTAACTTAAGATGCTCTTCTAAAAATTCTTCTGCTTCTTTCCATGCTTCCCTAGTGTTGCAAACAAAAGGGCCTAGCTAGTTCTTGATTCTAAGCTGAGCTTTCTTTTTGGCATTACAAAAATGGACTAGGTCTGCATTTATCATTTGCCTGAAATATTCCAATGCAAAGAGGCTCATTGGAACATAATTTGGTAGCTTAAAAGGGCAGAGTTCACACCCATAAATCCTGATTTCTATATGATTCTTACATAGGTACTAGTCACCTATCCTGTACTGCTTGGGGAGCTGAAGAATTTTCTTCATATTACCATTGATCCTAGGAGGGGAAACTCCTGTCAATAAAGTAGTTGATGGATGGATAAATAGGTCAATGAACTCATTGTAGGTGTAAGAGGTCTCAATGGAATTATGGAAGATGGGACTCCAAAAGATGACAGACCTTGGATTGCCTCTGGTGTCAAGTTTCTTGACAATGAAAGGGAAGTTTTCTGACTGATAATACAACATAAGATGATAGATGAAAGTAGTGTATTTGAAGACTCCTTCATTGTCCAGTCTTAGGAATTGGTCATGAATTTTGTTGGAAATATAAGAGGCATAATCATATTTAACAGCAGGGGGTTGTCCAGGAGTAAAAATTGACAATAATACTAAGGTTATCTCATCAACATAATCTCTGGAGTTGAATCCCATGATTGAGGCTATCATATCAACAATAAGTTTTCCTATATCTGTAAAGAAAACCTACAGATAAGGAGGTGGGCCTTTAGGCTGATGTTTAGGGTCCATGAACATCTGACAGATGCGAGTCTGTTCTGATTGAGACAACTGGGGAGATTTTTCAAGTAAGTATCCCATGGAAAGGGAAGTGAGAACGTGATTGGAGTGGAATTGTAGCATTTCATTGATAGACTAAGCAGTTATGGGAAAAAAGACTGTTTGACTTGGGGACATGACTACTCTTTGGTTAGGGTCATAGTTGGCACAACTGTGATGAATTATATATGGGAACACATGGACTGAAGGGAGGAAGTACATGGGAAGGTTGGATTCCCACAATCCTAAGATGTTAGAGCCATTAAGATAGTTATCTCTGGCTTGGCAAAATATCTTAAGGTGGTTTTCATTACTGGATAAGTCTTTTATCTGAAAATCTTTATCGGCTAGAGGCAGATAATCTAAATCTTTGTGAGGATCGTTCATTGGTACGACATTCAGAGCTATAAGGGCTTCCATTTCTGGTTCTTGTGGATTTAGAAATGGAATTTGGGTTTTCTATGAAAAATAGTGAAAACAACAAGTTTGGGAACCTATATAGTGAAACAAAGATTGAATTTATAGTGAAATTGGTCTTTTTCGGTGGAGTATTTAGTGTGAAACCAAAACTTACAAGGTTTCGGTGGAAATGGGTAAATATCTGTATTGGGGAAGTGAACAGTGCAATGGTAGGATAGATAACAGGTTCCGAACGGCATCGCTGTAAATTTTCTGACCAGGGGGCGGTTGAAAAGCTTTAGCATTTGACTTGGACATTGTTTTTCATGGGAACCGAGTTTGTCGTATGAAACAATGAAAATGACATTTCCGTCAGTTTTATTTAACAAAATAAAGGTTTGCGGGGATTTATTGTTATTTAGGGGATGACGTCAACATGACATGACACTTTGTTGTATGTGGAGGGCAGTAAGCGATAAGTGATCGCACCGCTTTTGGGATCGAGAGGGTTTTGGTCGGGAGACAACGATTCCATTGGTTGCACGACGCGTGGCGGAGGTACGGGAGGAAAACCACTTGGTGATCATGCGTTAACACGCGGTCACCAAGGGGGGCACGATATTTATAATGACTGTTGGATGATGGGGATGGGATCGAATGGTGGATGGGAAGCGGGGTATGACGGAACTTTAAATGCGGCGGGCCCGATTTAATTAACAAGTTAATAAATCATATCGGGGTGTTTGTGAATGGCGGGGAGGTTCTTAATTAACCTTAGGGGTTAATTAATTCCTTTTTGTGGAGTGGGGAGATTAGGTTATTAATGAATCTCAGATTAATCCATTAATCCCTTTTTAACTGTGTTTATGGTTATAATTAACTGGGGCGGGGTATATAATAATTTGGGGATTTTAATATATAATTAAATAATACGGGAAAGGGTGGAACTTTATTCGGGAGTTATATAATATGTGTTAAAAGTTAATATGACATAAAATGAGAATAAGCGCTAAGTAAAACATTAGAGAGTATATTTAACTTAGGCTTAAGTGATAAGGGGATTTATGTATTATTGTATAATTTTCCTAAGTAAAATAGGATTTTACTTAGGAAAAGACTTATGGAAGTGAATGAATGATAATTTCAAGTACTTAGGCTTTTATATTATTGGGCTGAGGGTCTAGTCCCTCCAAAAGTCAGAGAAATGCTCTGAGCCCCTTTAATTTTCAAAGACCTTAATACTTTAGGGGCAATTAGTGAAATCTTTAGGGAAAAATGTGAAGGGAAGTTAATTATTTGACCTTGTCTTGCTTGAACTGCATCAAGTTTAATGTCTGCCTTACACTTGTGATAAAAGTGAAAATTAACACATTTAGAGACATTATCCATCACAAGTAATTCTGCAACACCATCTACCTACCCTACCTACTTTAGCCTGACATTTTTTCTTCTTTATTAGGGTGCACTTGGACTGGAAAACCCTTATCACACTTTTTCTTTTACATATAGAAATCTATCTAAGTCTAACCTTATTACATCCAAGGGCTCAGATTAAAATGTTGAGCTCCTTTTATTTACTCTACCTATCTACTTATCTACCAAGATTAAACAGTTTGGTCAGATTTTATTCTCTATGTCTTAAACATAAAACTGAAAATATGAACTAGTCAAGTTTAAACTATTTGACTGTTCACCAATTGTGGCATAAGTTACAAGTTTCCCAAAATTTGATTATTACATAAGATTAAAAAGTAGTGGCATTTATACTTGCACACTTTCCTTGGTCTTTCTTTTGGTGGGGTTCATTTTCCTTAACTTTTTTGACCATTTTATTTCTTTTCACCCTTTGATTTTTCTTTTAGGGTATACTCTCTTTACATTTTTTTAATTTTTTTTTATTTTTTAACAATATGGAAAACCTTTGCAACAAGTAAAGGCATGAACATATTACATAGCCCATGAATTCAATCATGAAATATGACACCTATTGGTATAGGAGCATAACAGGTACACATATATATTCATCTGAGGGTCCTGACTGAATTTTATATTATGAGGTAAAGTCTGAGATAAGGTTTGAATGATGAAAGGACCAAGTTACTGTAACCAAGATATGTAATTCACGTTTGTCACATCACTGTGGAACATTAACTTGTTTGAAACTAAAACCAAGCTATATCAAGTCCTTGTAGATGACTTAAAATGAAGTTTGGGAAGGAAATCCCATGTGTTGAGATTAATGGTTGAAATCCATATGATTGTGTTAGTAAGGGTGTGACAATACCATATTGAGATTTTAATTATGTAGTAGAGGTCCAAATCACAAGAATTTACATCTTGTATATAAGATTAAGCATTGCCAAGAGGCCGACTGTTTAGGATTGTAATAAATTATGAACTTATGAGGACCAAAATTAGTGTTTTGTGGCCTAGTCTCATCGGTGATCTAAGTTGCAGTAAGATATGGTGACTTATTTATATTGTAACTCTTATTAAGAGACATTATAAAGAAAAGAAAAATGCTAGGATAATTATTTGAATCTTTTCATAAATAATCCCTAAATCTAAGGTTTGTTCAAGAATTCTGAGCCAAATCCAAGTTTTGTGGATTGCTTGTCAAATTTTGTGGAAAGGTTTGAACTTTGGTAGAAGTAATTCCAGCTAAAGAAATATCATATTCTTATGAAATATATGTCATCTATGGTATGACATCATCTTCAGTGAAAGTCAGGATGAGCATTGAATATGTTATTGTTCTCTATTCTGAGCTAAGTCAAGGTAGAACAAAGATGAAATTTCATTAATGACAACAATTTATATATGAAGGTTGGTTGTTTCATTACATACATCTAGTCATGTTATCATATTGGAGGGTTTCAAATATTGTTTTGAAATATGATGAGACTGGTGTGGACTGACTTTGTTTCAATTTGGTAAGCCTGTCGAATTTTTTTACTAAATTTCATATGGCATTTTTGTGGAATAGACTCTTAGCAATGTTAAGAAGGGGTTTGGTCTAAGTGTGGCATAGCTTGTCTACTCGTAAAAATAGTTGGTGTGAATACATAAAGATCATGTCGCAAGTTAAGGTCCACACATGATGTGGTACACAATTTTTCAAGATTGTTGACCTTGTGAAATAATCATAGTTATCCTTGCATTGATAATAACACATTGTATGAGCTTTTGAACTAACCATGGATTGGGTTCCATCGATTGCATATTATATAAATCATCCATCACTGAGATATGCAATGTCTAATACAGTGGTTTGTTAAGCACTAATATGGTGACACATAGGCTTGATATACCTTGAGTAAATGTACATGTAAGTAAAGTGTAGGCACTACTTTAGATGTGTTTGAATCCCAATACTTTGAAAGCCTAAACATTTCCATTAAAGGAGAAACCCTTGTCCATAATTTTGATGAAGTTGCTTGAGTATATGGCTAAAAGTATGGTTAATGAAATTTATTACAAAGGAACAATTTTTGTTGATTTCGAAGGATCCATGAATTGAGAATATGCATAAGTATTGCATGTCCAAGATTTATAAACCATTGAATTATTAAGGTTAGCCACTTATTTAAAGATGAAATTAATTAGGCTTTGAAACCTATCGAGTAAAAAGGGGGTTTGAAATGAAAACCAAGGGTTTGTGGATTATTTTCTTCCACTTAAGATGAAACCCTAGCCCATAGAGTTTGTTTTGTATATTGGATGCAAGGAATGTAAAGATTAGTATCTTGTATTTCTTTTATATTTTGAAATCGTTAATTATGATGTGGATGATGTAGACAAGGTTTATATCGATTCCTTGTTGATAATATGATAATTTTAATTCCTTGATGAAGTGGAAAAGCCTAGCTCCTTGTTGAGTTGATCGAGATTCATTAGACCCCAAGAAGACTAAGGTCAAGAGGGAGCTAACACACTCTCAAGAGATAAGTATTTTTTATTATTTCTATTATTGTTTTATGAGTCTCTTGTCTTCGTATATCTTGCTTGGCTGTATTTTTTCTTCCATGGCCTCTTAGTAAGGATTGCAAGTGCATATTGAATACTCCCAGGGTTGTGGTAGTAGATGGAGAAGGATGGAAGAACAAAGGAAATAATACTTCTGATTGGATGAGTTTTTGGACGAATAGGTAGTAGATAAGATCATTCATTGTTTTTTATTCATGAAGAAATGAAGTATGTCACGACTTACAAGATGAAGATGGATAGAAGTCTGAAGAGCAATGCTAATCTGGATCTGTTGGAGATGAGCATACTATGTTATTTATGCCTAGTGTAAGAGGGAGTTGATTGTTCAAAATATTGAGAGTGTGGCATGAAATTGATCCTAGCATAATGAACTATGAGTCCATGAACTATTGATGAAAATTTGCATAAGTTGTGAGACTTTGTTGTTGATTGATTCTCTCATTGACTCAACATCACCGACTCTATCTGTACCAGATGAATTTTGGGTGTTGTATTGGTCTGAATGACATGGATGGTCCTATTGTATGTAGCACGTTTGAAGATGGAAATGTAGCTAAATTTTGAAGTTAGTTTTTTATCTATTTGATCTTTCGTTGATGAGATGGTCGCTAATATTTTCTTATGTGAGAAGCTTCTCATTATCTACTAGATTCAACCATGGTTGTTGATGTTTTCTCTTGGATTTGTCTACAATACACTTTTCTGCTAATAAGTTAGGAGTTGATGTTTTCTTATGTGAGAAGCCT
This sequence comes from Pinus tabuliformis, assembly GCA_031772625.1. Taxonomy (NCBI): domain Eukaryota; kingdom Viridiplantae; phylum Streptophyta; class Pinopsida; order Pinales; family Pinaceae; genus Pinus; species Pinus tabuliformis. The sequence continues at coordinate 543,706,215 of CM062805.1, read as the reverse complement.
TAGCCTCAGCTGAATAGCTGGATGTTTTTGTTTGTTAGAATTATCTAATTTTTTAAGCTCTTTTAAGTGTTTTGGTAGTCGAGATGACATGTATTCTTCTGTTTCATAGATGATTTGTGAAACTATTGAAGTTGTTTGTTGGTACTAGAGCCAATCATGATATAGATTCAGATTGATTGTTACTAACATGAAGAGCACATCAGGATTCTTCCTTAGCTTGGGATTACCATGATTTCCTAGATGAGCAGGAAGCAAGGATCTGTCGCTCTCAGTATAGTTGAGGAAAAGTATACTACAACTAGTATGGCTATCTATGAGGACGTATGGGTGTGAAAGATCTTTATATATTTGTTTGATCATATGTCAAATACAACTGTGATATACTATGACTATCAAATCAGGATCAAACTTTCATATCAGATATATGGTACAAAGAGAAGCAGTGAGGCTCCAATGCATCTCAAAAGATCAGCAGGTTGTAGACATTCTCATGAATCCTTTGTTGAAAGTGAAGATCACATTATTCAGAGAGTAGCTTGGTGTGTAGGATACTTTATCCCTCCTTAAGAGGGAACACTACTGATTAAGAACATTGATCATATGCTTTCCCCTAATATTTCAACTAGCCATTGACTTGGTGAGGAGGGATGAGAAGTGATGCTCCTGGGTGTGAGGCTACTCCTTAGAGCCATGGACATAAATGACTACATGGCACAACATGAATCATATATACAAGTTAATTTCATGTCTTTATTGACTAAAGTCCATGGACTTGGTTAATATTTCCAGAATTTCCACCCATTTGGCCAGTAAGTGAGGAGACTTAGGTGTGTTTGATCATTACCAAAGTCAAACGTGATTTTCATGGACTTGGTTAAGGTAAATTGGTCTCCATAAGTATTGGATGCATGTGTTCTACCACTTGATAAATAAGGATCAAGTTGCGTGAGAATCAATCAATGGAAATAGGGTGTGTATGATCTTTACCAAGGTCATTTATGACTAACATGGACTTGGTTATGGTAAATATATATCCCCTATTGTCATTATGGATCATTCTTCCAAGATGAGATGGGATGACGATGCAACTATCAACTTTCATTATTTTTAGAAATATACATCTGAAGGTCATGGAGCTTGACCTGGAGACCAGTAGTGTGTGTGTATGATCTTTACCAATGTCATTTATGAATTCCATGGCCTTAGTTGTGGTAAATTTATCTCCCTTATCATCTATTTTGGATCAAGATATCATTGTTCAGCCGAGATGAGATCTATGGAGTAGCCGAAAGAATAATTCCTTAATTGAGACGGAGCATCAAAATTGGTCTATGATGTTATTTTATTTCCTTATGATGTGACACATACATATAAGAGAAAATGAAAATACCTCCCTTGTTAAGAGGGAGTGTTGAAATATTGTATCCTTGGTTGATATTTTCATGATGTGATGAAATTATGAAATTGTAAATATGAATTTATAATTTCCCTTTAGAATAGTTTAGCATAATATTTTTCAATTTGGATATGCTCCTAAAATCCCCATTCAACCTCCTTTAAATTATATCCCACCCTCCATCATTTTCACACATCGATTTATCTTCACATGAGCTCTGCTCCAGCAAATAAAAAGAGGAAAAAGGAGGGCCAAAAGTTTAGGAGGAGGGTTTGGGATTTCTTCTTATTCTTGGATATTGGTTTGTATATCATCTTGATGTTGCTTCTAATGTACTGATGAACTATGAAATTTCTATCCCTCTCATATAAGGAAGAATTTCTGGGTTTTCCCCTTGTGGGTTTTTCCCTGGCCTCAGACCTAATTTCCTTGCCTCTTGTCTAATGGTTTCTTGGTTATTTTTCTACTTCTATCTTCATGCTTAATGGTTTATGGATAATTTCTTAATTATGTTAAATGGTATATGGAAATCTAATGCAATTAATGAATTTTTAAGTTGTTATCTATGTGAGTAAATTTTTATCATTATGCCCTAGTAAAAATCAATATTTTATTTTTCAAAAGCATCATTACACTTGAGTCCATATAAAATATTTATCCTTCATTAATAGGGAAAACAGTGGAAATGCAATTTGAGAAAAAATTTCTATAAATTGTTTGTAATAACTTGTTTTCCCCAAGAAGCTATAGACCTCCTTTTGTGTCCTAGGAGTGGGAATTATTAACATTATCTAGAGTTTTTATAGATCAATTTTATGTAACTACAATAGAGAGGAATTGTCCTAAAATAATACCTTCAATCATCATTATGTGACACTTTTCAGTAATGAGACAGAGGTAGGTCTATATACAATTCTCACGTACCCTTTTAAGGTTTTGCAAGGGTTCATCAAAATCATCCCCATAAGTTGTAAAGTATCCATAAATATTTCCAAATGGTCATTGACCAGATCAAAAAATATTCCTAACACTGCTCACTTGAACGTTGCAGGTGCATTAAAATGTCCAAAAGGTAGGACCCTATAGGAAAATGTACCCCAAGGGCTGATGAGCCTCATAAATGGGTAATTATATAGGCTCATTTTACCTCCTAAACTAGTCAAATCTGCCATTCTCTTAGCTTATTGTATGATTTTCTGATTATATTTATGCTTATAGGGTGAGTTTAGTTAGTTATTATGTCATGTGGTCTAACATGTATTTAATGCATATTATTGATGGATTTCGAGGTCAAAGTCAAGGATTTAATGGCCAAACTGCAGCAATAACTCGAAGTAGATAGAGGAGAGGAATTAGAGGAGGGAATCTCCCTCATTTATTGCTCCTCACTTCGAATTCCCCTTCATTCAACTCAGAGTACAAGAAGCCAAATCATGCACTAGAAGGCAGCCGAGCAAGTGGAAGATGATTGAGAGTTATCTCGAGTTTTGGGAGCTAAGCCTCCATGATTTTAAGGAAGTTTTTGGTAGCTTCAGATGTATAAGTAGAGAGGCATAGGGCCTCACTAGGGTCGACTTTTTTCTTATGTAAAATGTGCTCAAATTTCGAGCTCACTACTTTATGACAATTTTATGTAATCTTGCTATTTTCTGGTAATGAAGATGGAATCCTTGTGAGCTAGCACTGAGTTACCTCAAAGGGCTGAAGCTCTTGGGTTAGGGCCCAATCCAAGTAGACAAGCTCCTCTTTACTTGTATTTTTATGTTTTTCTTCAGTTGTAGATTAGTTTGTTGTTAGATGTATTTCTTTTATGGTTAAGAAAAGGTTGCTTTTGATGATTTAGTAGTATTCTTCCATTTGTGCTTTTTGTAGCAGGTTAAGCAGTGATTAGAAAAGATTCAAAAGGCTAGAAACTATGCCTTGGCCTCTCTTCCTCCCTCTGGGACCATGATTTGAGGAAAATACTCTCTTGTTGCCCCAAAAACATAGATTTTCCTCATTCCTAGGATTTCTAGTGTTTGCAGCTCTCTAGTAGGTTGATAGTCCAATTTTGCTTTGCTTTAGATCTTCTTCATCAATTTCACTTCCTAATTTACAATATTCCCTTTACATGATTTCCTTTATTGAAGCATTTCCCAGCATTTCCTTTTATGCCTCATAGTTTAGGCCATTTTAATGCAAAACTATGTTTTTCCTAGAATGCATTCATTTCAATGGTTGCTGATGTTCTTGATTTCTATGTAGCAAATCTCTTCTAGCAATAGGCTAGCTTACGAGAAATCACACCCTCCATTTGATTCATGCTCTATAGGTCTCCCAAACCTCACCTTAATTCTTCCCTAATTTCCTTCATTTTTCATAGAACTTCTTCCTCTCTCCTTGAGAAAACTCAATCATCTTTCTCTCTCCTGGTGATTCATGGTAGAACTTAGCCACCCTAACACCTCATTCCAACCTCCATCCACCTTTTCCACCCACTCTCACACCCTCAAAACAGTGGAAATTGCTCTCGGCCTCCTCCTATAGGCTTCCTGTAGTTACCCTGTTTTCCTCTTGTAGTTTTTCCGATAGGCTTTCTTTTCAAGGCCGAGTGTGAGAAAAGCCTCCAGAAGGCCACCTAAGACTTCCTATGACCCATCCACACCATCCTACATCATCCCAAGCTCCAAAACCACCCTCTAATGCCACCTGTTCGCCACACACAATAAATTAGATGTATGTTAAATTCACATAAAAACACATAAAATTCCAAAAATATGTTTTTTGCTTATTTACTTCCAGAAATAGCATGGTTAGATGTTGTTTACTTCCTTGAGTAGGTAATGGCATTTCTTTGATGGTTTTCATAACATTTTTGGCAAAACTAGAATTAGCTTGTTAATTAGGGTTTACTAGGTTTTGCTTTATATTTCAGTATTTCTCCTTTCTGCAATTAGAATAGCATTTGTAGAGTAATCTTTCTTTCCTTTCATCATGCATAGAGCTTCTTCTAAAATCTATAGAAGTTGGCTTGAGCTCATAGTGATCTTGCACCAGCTGACCAAGTGACAATCTACAGTGAGAACTAGTACTTTTGCATACAGCACCAATGCTTCCAAGTTTGTTACGAACTACCGGGTTGATAAAAGTAAAGTTGGAAACCCAGGAGTTGCAGAATTCTTGCTGCAATACTAGCGCTCACCACTTATTGGCACTGTTGCCGAGGAAGCATCAGAGTAATCTGTGATTACTGCTTTCTTCTATTTCCTATTGCAACATTCTGCTAATAGTTTATTTCAGCAAAAGTAGACTAGTCATTTCTTTTCTTTCAGTTCTGCATCTCCTTTCTTTCCTTTTCAATTCTGCAAATATCCATTCAGCAAGTTTATTTCAGCTAGTTGTAGTTTGTTTTGTTCAATCACAATTTTAGTTTCTGTAGGTACTTTTAGTGTGGGGAAAAAGAAACAAAAGCCAACCAAAAATATTTCCTTTCATGCCTCAAAGGAATAGATATAACTTAGGAAAAAAATTTCCCAACACCCCCACTGCTTCACACAGCCAACCTTCTCTCTTCTTCAGTGGCTGCACTCAAGAAGAACCCTTAGGCGAATAGCCAGAAATATTTGAAGAACCTAGAAGGGAAGAAGAAGAAGAAAACATTCCTCCTAAGCCAATGGCTGAAAACAGAAATTCTAGGGGAAATGGAGAAATAATAGAGGGTACCTTCCCCATTCAGGAGACCAATGGGGACACCAAAATGAAGAATATAAGTCCTTTAACCCTACCTCACTTCCATGGTCTGACTACAAAAGATCCTGACACCTTCTTGTTTGAGTTTGTTGTCATCTGTCGAACTTTTGACTATGCAAAAGACGAGCAAAAGTTTAAATTGTTCCCTTCTACTCTCAAGGATGTAGCACTGTGTTGGTTCATGGGATTGCTTGGCAATAGCATCACCACTTGGGCCTACAACACAACATCGAAGACCACCACTGGGTTCACACCCTATGAACTGGTCTATGGGAAGAAGGCTTTGCTGTTGATAGAATTTGAATTCAAAACCCTAAGGATGGCAACTTATCTGGACCTAGACCTCAGCCATGCACAGAAGGAGAGATTACTTCAGCTCAATGGATTGGATGAATATAGACTACAAGCCCTTCTCCATACAGAGGTAGCTCAGCTTCAAAGAAAGATATGGCATGACAGAAATATCAGGGAGAAGCAGTTCCAAGAGGGAGATTAGGCACTACTCTATGATTCAAGATACAAGGATTTCAAAGGCAAGCTGAGGACAAGATGGTTGGGACCCTACACCGCGGAGAAATGCAATGACAATCGTTCAGTTCTGATTAGAACCATTGATGATGAAGCCATTTCCATGCTTGTAAATGGACATCGGTTGAAAGACTACAAGAAACCCCTCTCCAAGCGAGAGTTTATTGAAGATTCGAATAAAACAGTGATGGTAGTGGAGCATGTCTTAGCTTCCACTTCACCCACTCACTGAAGAAAAAAGAAAGAAATAAGGACTCAAGTGAAAACCTCCATGAGGCGCTTGAGTCCCATCATTGGGTTGAAAACCTCTTCTGAGGCGGCCTAGTGATGTCAAAAAAAGAGAGAGAAAAAAAGGAAAAGAATAAGATCCCTATGTGAAAACCTCCCTTGGAGGCACCCAGGGCAGGAAAATAAGGTGAAAACCTCTCTAAGGCACCCTAGTTGTTTTCAAAAAAAAAAAAAAAAGGAGAATAAAAAAATGAATTTTTATTGCATCGCAGGTTTGTAGGAGGACTACAGGGAGTAGGAGAAGGTGCCAAGGGGACCATGGCATTCACACCAGCATCCATGCCATATTCTCCCCACCTTCCTCCATCATTTTTGGTATCTCTTTCACCCCACTCGACCTCTTTTTCCAAAACTGTGTTTTCTACTACTGGACGCTTCTGTAGGAATTACCGAGAGCCAAAAATGTCTACAGAAGGCAGTTTGAGGGACAAGAAAGCTTCATCAGGAACCTATAATCCCTCTTACCATCTTCAAACCTCCTTGCCATCATTTCCAAGTCTGCATCACACTCCAAGCATCATTATTTTCTTCCCTTTCCAAGAAACAACATAGAAAAACAATTCTTTTAGTTTTGAAAAAAACAAAAACAAAAGGAGGAAAAGGCACCATTAACCTTACTTGAAGCTTACCTCCTATCCCTCCATCATTTATCTACACCTCTGATATAATTCTCGAGCTCCAAGAAAGGGAAATAGCTGAAGTTTCAAGGGGAGAAGCAGCTACAGGAGCTCCCGTAGGAATTCCTGTAGCAGCTGATCCCATAGAAATCTAGCACTGACAACAAAAGAGTGCACATCTGCAAGTTGAAAAGGCACATGCAGCTCAACTCTCACAAAAGAAGAACCTGCAAAAGTACATAACCACACATTAGCTAGCAGAGACAACATGCATGAAGGAAAATGAAGGCATGCAGCAAAGAAAGCCACAACACCTCACAGTCGATGGCATCAAATACACTTGGATCATAGGTAAGTAGCTAAATCACTCCTCTATCTGTATTTGTGTAATTATGAGTCATATGAAGGAAATGATATGGTTGAGATCGAACAAGGGAAAGGTGGCTAGTTAACTTGGCCACCTTCATTTAGTTGACTCCACTTATCCGAGATGTCACCCACACATGCGCACAGTCAACTCAAGCACAAGATGCCAAGGACAGGTAGTGGGAGGAAGAGTTAACTAAGATGCAATTATGAGGGATGATTATGAGGAGGGGCCATGATGACCAAGAAGGTGGGGACCAACAGTACAAATATGGGTAACGTACACCTTGCCAGATCAGCACTCATAACCGAAAATATCCATAAAGGGTAATGAGCACTCCTCCCCGAGCATTCTCACCACCTTTTCTTTAGCTTCTCCTCATAACTCAGCCACACAACAGTCTTCTTGTGCCCCCAAAACCTCGTAACCACCATCCTCCATCAATTTCCTCCATATTTTCGCTCTCGACATCTTCTACATGAGACCTACAGGTTTTCTACAGGAGCACATATAGGAAATCTACAGGAGGGACAACGGGCTTCTACAGGAGGGGCAGTGAGTCATTTTGAAGGGAGAAAACACGATTTTTGGCACGAATTTCATTCTGAAGAGGTAGGGTTCATGAATGCCCTTTGATTAAATATAAATATATGAAAGAAGTGGTCTCAATTTGAGGATGAAATAAGTAGTTAGGAGGATAGAAATACATAAAAAGAATTTCTGTTTTTTTTAAACACACAGTCCCCTCTGTTTTTCTATTGCATTCGAAATCCTTTGTCTCCACCTCCATATTTGGTTTTCAAAAGAATTATAGGTAGTATGATAGGGGGGTTTATGAGAAAAGAGCCCACTAACTCCACCAGGCTTCGTGCACATCCTCAAGTGGTGGAAATATTCACAAAGGCAAACTGGATGAATTTCTTTGAGAAATTTAGAGGGTTTGATGATGAAATTGCCCAAGAATTTTCTCTCTCTCTGGTCCCTCACACAAGAACTCATGCTACTGTAACCATTAGAGGCCTCTCCATTGAAATAACCCCTGAATTCATCAGTAGGGTCACTACCCTTCCTCTTGGGCTGCCTTGGAGTAAAGATGAGAAACCAATTGGCCAGGCTGCCAAGAAGAAATTTTTCCAAAATAATGAAACCCCTGTTGAAGATAAAAATGGAATTAGAAGGGCTAGTATACCATATCCCTGGGATGAGGTTAGCTACCAAATAATCAAATACATTTCTTGTGAGGGGAGGTACAACATTGTTTCTAGATATCACTTCAGAATCCTCCAGGAATTGAGATATGGCATGGATACCCTAGCACATCAGAAGCTCAGTGTCCCTTACTTTCTCCTACAGTCCCTCATTGACTCTAGCACCAAGGTGCAAGAAGGAAATTCACAGTAGTTAGCTCACCATGGCTTAATCAAATTCCTAGTAGAGGAAGCCCTCCATACCTTTACACTCCCTATAGCATGGGAAGTTTTCCGAAATATTACAGCTGAGGATGACATAAAGGCATTAACCTATGATGTCAGTCCTGTTGTCAGTGAAGTGGAAGAACAACAAAGAGGAGAAGATGAAGCTAGTGGTGACATAGCAGAGCAAGAAAGGAAGGAGGAAAGAAAAGAAACAGAGGATGAAAAAGTTGAAGAGACAGAAGAGGGAGAAAAGGAGGCAGAAAGGGCAGAGCAAAGAGAAGAATCCCCTGAAACTTTGGAAAGAGAAGTAGCAGCTGCCCTCACTACCCTTAGCACACTAGTCAAGCCAAAGCAGAAGAGGAAAAGAAAAACCTCCATGTATTTCAGGGCAAGGAAGAGTACCCGAATTAAAACAGGCAAACCTCAGCCCTAATCAACAACACCCATTCACATTGAAGATTCACCATCTGCCAAGGTGAAGGAATCTCCTTCCAAGACACCCATAACCTATGAAAGAGGGACCACAAGACCTTCTACATGGAAGGGGAAGGAAATTCTACAGGACCAAAAACTAGACCTACAGGAGGTTGAAACAGTCCTACAAGAGACACTGTCCAAACTACAGGAGGCTCAAAACATTGAGGAAAGGGTAGGAGGACAGAAAGAGGTGAAAGAAGAAGCACAAGAGCTACAAGAACCTGACCCTCAACCTAATATTGACTCCTATTATAGAATACTTGAGGGAGGAAAGATAATCTCACAGAAATTTGCAATTCCACTATTTTTCGAATTGGAAAAAGAAAGAGTGAGAACACATAGGTGGATGTAGATAGCCAAATCCAAAGTAGTGGAGGATATTGGCCACATGGAAAACAAACTTAGGGAAATTGGTAGGGAATTGAGTGCTCTCAGAGACAAAGAAGCCATCACGAAAAGCCACCTTGAGAAGGAGAATGAAATACTAAGGAGGCAGCTGCAGGAGAAAGAGACTCATTTGGCATACATGGCCAGCTTATCCATGGAGGCATTATAATGCAGAACACTAGCCAAATCTTATGGCCTCTATCTGAAGGATCAATGGCTTCAATTCCAAATAAAAAATTTGGCACAAAGAGGCACAATGCCTTTCCAAGACTACAGGCAGTTCATGGATCTGTGTGACCAAAGCACCTCAGAGGATAAAGCAAAGATGGAAGAGTTCTACCTACACAACATGGCCCTCACAGACATGAATGTGTGGGACCCCAATGCCAATTTAGGGGATCTGCAATTAATGGCCATGGCATCATGGATGAACCATGAAGAATTAAGGGCAGAAAAAATAAAAAGATTGATGATAAAAGAGCATAATGAACCATTAATGATACGAGTTGAGCCATCAGATCTTATGGCACTCATTAGCACACACAACCTGCTTGCCAATGACCCTCAGATTTTCCCTGGATATCTAGCCAATCAGGCACAAGCCATTGCACACTTTGAAGATATTCAAAGGCTACTTGGGGATGATTGTGTGCATGCATGTATGAGAAGATGGAACACCCTACCTCACAGCTTGCAGATAATACCATTCTCCCATGAGGCTGAGGGAGGCATTGAAAACAGTGCCAATGTACAAGCACTCCATGCAAAGGTTGAAGGTCAACTAGATTGGCCTCAAACTAAGTCCTCCACTCCTATTAGGCATGCTGGAAGGTAGAAGAGAAGAAGAAGAGAAGAAGCAGTGGAAGGACATAGATAGAACAGTAGAATTTTATGGTGAACATGAGCAGACCACATCAAAAGCCTGGAATGCTAGAGAGGCCACTAGGACCATAAAAGATGAAGAGATTGAATAGGTTGCTCAGAGGATGAGCAACACCTTCAATAGGGGGGTGATGATGAGCCTCATAAATGGGTAATTACATAGCCTCATTTTACCTCCTAAACTATTCAAATCAACCACTCTCTTAGCATATTGTATGATTTTCTGATTATATTTATGCTTATAGGGTGAGCTGAGTTAGTTATTATGCCATGTGGTATAACATGTATTTAATGCAGACTTTTGATGGATTTTGAGGTCAAAGTCAAGGATTTAATGGCCAAACTGTAGCAATAACTTGAAGTGGACAGAGGAGAGAAATTTTAGGAGGGAATCTCCCTCATTTATTGCTCCTCACTTTAAATTCCCCTTCATTCAGCTCAGAGTACAAGCAGCCAAATCATGCACTAGAAGGCAGCCGAGCAAGTGGAAGATGATTGAGAGTTATCTCGAGTTTTTGGAGCCAAGCCTCCCATATTTTAAGGAAGCTATTGGTAGCTTCAGATGTATAAGTATAGAGGCCTAGGGCCTCACTAGGGTCGATTTTTTGCTTATGTAAACTCTGCGCAAATTTCGAAATCACTACTTTATGACAGTTTTATGTAATCTTACTATATTTTGATAATGAAGATGGAATCCTTTTTGAGCTAGCACTGATTTACCTTAGAGGGCTGAAGCTATTGGGTTAGGGCCCAATCCAAATAGCCAAACTCCTCTTTACTTGTATTTGTATGCTTTGCTTCAGTTGTAGATTAGTTTGCTATTAGATGTAATTCTTTTATGGTTAAGAATAGGTTGCTTTTGATGATTTAGTAGTTTGCTTCTAGAAAAGATTCAAAAGGATAAAAACCATGCCTTGGCCTCTCTTCCTCCCTCTAGGACCATGATTTGAGGCAAAGACCCTCCTGCTACCCTAAAAACATAGATTTTCCTCATTCCTAGGACTTCTAGTGTTTGCAGCTCTCTAGTAGGTTGATAGTCTAGTTTTGCTTTGCTTTAGATCTTCTTCATCAAGTTCACTTCCTGATTTACAATAGTCCTTTTGCACACTTTCCTTTCTTGTAGCATTTCCCAGCATTTCCTTCTATGCATCATAGTTTAGGCCATTTTAATGCAAAACTCTATTTTACCTAGAATGCATTCATTTCAATGTTTTCTTGATGTTCTTGGTTTCTATGTAGCAAATCTTTTCCAGCAGTAGGCTAGATTACCATCAATCACACCCTCCATCTGATTCATGCCCTATAGGTCTCCCAAACCTCACCTTAATTATGCCCTAGTTTCCTTCATTTTTCATAGAACTTCTTCCTCTCTCCTTGAGAAAACCCAATCATGTTTCTCTCTCCTGGTGATTCATGGTAGACCTTAGGCACCCTAACACCTCATTCCAACCTTCATCCACCTTTCCCACCCACTCTCACACCCTCAAAATAGCGGAAATTGCTCTCGACCTCCTCCTGTAGGCCTCTTGTAGCTACCCTGTTTTCCTCCTGTAGTTTTTCTTGTAGCCTTTCTTTTCAAGGCTGAGTGTGGGAAAAGCCTCCAGAAGGCCACCTAAGACTTCCTAGGACCCATCCACACTATCCTACATCATCCCAAGCTCCAAAACCTCCCTTAATGCCACCTATTCGCCACACACAATAAATTAGATGTATGTTAAATTCACATAAAAACATATAAAATCCAAAAATATGTTTTTTTCTTATTTACTTCCAAAAATAGCATGGTTAGATGTTGTTTACTTCCTTGAGTAGGCAATGGCATTTCTTTCATGGTTTTCATAGCGTTTTTGGAAAAAGTAGAATTAGCTTGTTAATTAGGGTTTACTAGGTTTTGCTTTATATTCCAATCTTTCTCCTTTCTATAGTTAGAATAGCATTTGTAGATAAATCTTTTTTTCCTTTCATCATACATAGAACTTCTTTTGAAATCTATAGAAGTTGGCTTGAGCTCCTAGTGATCTTGCACCGGCTGACCAAGTGATAACCTGCAGTGAGAACTAGTACTTGTGCATACAGCACCGACGCTTCCAAGTTTGTTACAAACTACCAGGTTGATAAAAGTAAACTTGGTAGCCCAAGAGTTGTAGCCTTCTTGCTACAATACTGGCACTCACCAAGGGCAAGTGAAATTAGTTTTATCATAGTCCTCAGTAATGATCTAAATCTAATAATAACCACTAAACTCGTCCAGAAAAGAGATTTTTTTTTTACTAGATAGAGTATATAGGACTTGATAAATAAAATGTAGTGGAAAATGGTCCTTTTGAGTGGATTTATTAATCTCCCTATAGTTAACACAGACTCTCCACTTTCCATTATTCTTGGGAACAACAGCAAGTGGAGATACCCATTGATTGTTAGAAATTGGATATATGAAGTTTGCATTTAATATATTTTGAAGTTCTTCCTTAAAAAAACTCTTCAAGGATGGATTCTTTCTTCATTGAGGTTTCTAGATAGGCCAACATCATTCCTTTATATAAATGTGATAAGTGCATAGAGTAGGATGGATACCACTGATGTCCTTATAAACCTATGCAAAGCCTTCTTTATTCCTTTTTAGTAACTGCACTAACCTATCATTTTGCATAGGGGAAAACTTAGGATTAATATTGAAGGTATTTCTAGGAGCTATCTCCACTAAAACACCCTTAAGACTAGGGGTCGTAAGTATAACTTGTATGATAGAATCATCAAAAGTCTCTTCCTTACTGAATTTGTCTATTACAAAACTTAGCAACTGATATGTTGATGGTGTAACAACAAAAGGGTCATTAATGAAGTTGTTGATGGTATCATCCTCAATATCATTTTAAAAATGTAAATCTTTTCCTATAGTGACCACATTACAACAAAACATGAAAATAATGCTTAAAATAGCGTCGAAATTTAGTGTATTTCAATTCACAAATTGGACACCTTTTTCGGTGTAAAAATGGGTGCTATTAGCAATTTTTATCATAGCACTAGAAATTGTGCTGTAAATATTGCCAAAAATAGCACCTAGAATAGTGTTAGAAAAATAGCACCAAAAATAGTGCTAGAACGAGTGCCCAAAATTGCATTGGCAATTTTGCTTGGAATTACACCAAAAATAGTGCTATGCATAACACTAGTAATATCATGGGGAATATTATCGAGAATAAAATAAAAAAGAGTGCCAGGAATAGAATAGGGAATAGCGCCAATTTTAGCACAAGAATTAGCACTAGGATTTGCTTCCAATTTGGCTTCTGGTTTGGCATCCAGTTTTGCTTCTCGCTTTTCTTCCAGCTTTGATTCTAGTGCAGCTTCAATTTTTGCTTCCAATTTGGCTTCCATTAATGCTTCTTTTTTTTTCCAAGAGCTGGGAATAACACCAAGAATAAGGTCAAGTTTAGCGCTAGGATTTGCATCCAGTTTGGCTTCTGATTTGGCTTCTAGTTTTGTTTCCCATTTTGCTTCTAGTTTTGTTTTCTATTTTTGATTCCCATTTTGCTTCTAGTGTGGCTTCGAATTTTACTTCCAATTTGGCTTCCATTGTTTCTTTTTTTTTTACTTCCAAAAATGATTATTGTTTTGCATATGGTTAAATTAATATGTTTTATTTCAATTTAATTAGTTAAATATATCATGTATCTTAAATAATTTATATGATTATATTGTAATTCATATGAATTCATTTGAAATATTTTATAGGATAACATTTAAAAAGAATTTTTAGGGAAACAAAAATCCATACAAATCGACAACATAATTATACGTATTAAATCTCCATCAAAATGGAATCTACAACATCTAGTATATATAAAATAGAAAAATAATTATTGTAACATGATCATCATTTATAATTATATCTATAATTTAACTGAATTTGAAATCATCCATCATGAATGGTCAATCAAAACCATCACATGTAATAAATATGCATCCAAGTCATCAAACACTTTCAATATATAAAAAATGACAAGTCAATACTGATAAGATCATCATCATATATAACTAAAACAAGTGAAATTTTATATATGCTAGTTGATCAATAACATGTGAAAATGATACATGTCCAACAATGGACATAAGTCAAAATGATACATCATGTACAAATGATATAAATAAAAATGATAAATTATGTAAGACAATATGATACAAGTCAATATGATATGCCATATCCAAATGATATAATTCAAAAGGATACATGTCAAAAGGATACAACTCAATAATATGGTACTGGAGGCTGTGAAAATGATACATATGATAGTAACCATGAAAATTGGCATCATAAAAATATATAAAAAATGATCCATGATGCAATCTATATGATCATGAATGTAATTAGTTGCTACCAACAACTTCCTCATCATCATCATCATCACCATCGTGATCATGATCACCATCATTTTCATCTATCTCGGCATCGGCCTTATTCTCATATGTATCTATGTCATCATGAGCATCATATTCTATCTCAGTATCAGACCCAACTTGATCTAGATCTATGTGATGAGGAGCATTCAGATCTTTTGGAAGATCCTTGTTTTACAAAAAACAATATTTAGAATGAAAAGTTATTATTATTTCATGCAATAATTAATTCCTCTGTTATATATGTAATATTGCAACATATGAAATGAAACGATAATCATATTACATCATATAAAAGTTCACATACGATAATAAAATTTCAAATAAGTTATAACTAAGATGTCATTCCAATGATGTAAAACATTCTACAATTTTAATAAACGTTAGTAAAGATCATAAAAAAATCGTTATACAATTTAACTATCAATTGTAATTTCTATTACATAAGATTAAGCACAAACCCTCTCCATTTTGTGCTCTATATGATTATGTTTTCCTTGAATATATTTTGAGAGTTAACTAGTCTGTATGTCTTCTTCTCTTATATTTCAGAAATGAATATTTTTCTAGGATATTTTGCAACTCCCTAACATGTATTGGAACACACTAGAATTCGTTGTCACTTGGCACGAATTAGCACCTAGCACATTTATGCATGTATGGCACACATTGGAACTCCCTATCACACGGTGGCACTCATAGATAATCCATGGCATCCCTCTTTGATGAACCCCAGGTCACACTGGTGCCAATATCACCAATCTACTCCACACATATCTTTGTTTTCACATCCAATTCAACAATATTTCATGAAATATTTAACATATGCATTCAATATAATAATAATAAGAATAATAATATTGGTGCAACGGATAGGCTACAAGGATAATTTACACCCAACAAACAATCCTCCAATTATCTTTGGCAAGTCGCTGAGAATGATTTGGCAGCGCACTGCCAAATTCAGTATAGTTGTTTTGGGAAAATAAACATCCTGCGATGTCAAATGATTTGGAAGTTTGCTTCTCCACAAACTCAGCATTGGCATTGTCAAATGATTTTGCAGCGTCCTTCTCCACAACCTCAATGTTGGCATTGTCAAATGACTTGGGAGCATCCTTCTCAAAATAGGGTACTCTCTTTTTGTTCTTAGCATTCCAATTGTTTGGGAAAAAAAAGTGTCACTCCACAAATTTACGAAACCAACACAACAATAATACCAAATGAAAAAATACCAAATCACACAGCAATGGAAATCACAATGTGAAAATTCTTAAAGGAAATAGATATAACAATTTACAAGCTCTCAAATTAACTAATGTACAAGAATCAAATGCAGTTAAATAACATTTCATAAGTAGAATTCACTTGGTTTAATAACATAATTTAAATTCAATCAAACAATAAAAAAACATAGTTCCATTGATTCTTCCTCCACACCATTCACACAAAAATGCTTTCCGGTTCACACAAATTGGGAAATGCATGCAATTTGCAACCTACATAATTGTAATTACATAGAGAAACAATGAGTTCCTCCCTTCTCCTCCATTTTTTCCATTTTTCTCCTCCTTATAACTTCCCAAACACTCTTTTCTTATTGGTTCCCAAAGAAACTGACTATGACAACCAAGAGTCACAAAGGGTGAATCATTTCCCCTTCTCCACAAAATAAGGGAAACTACAAAATAATTTCTTTTATTTTTTTATTTTACAAAAGAAAATAACTTCTCAAGATGCCTAAAATAAAAACATACCCCTATATTAAATATTCGTAATTTCTTAACATTTAAAAATTTTCCCAGCATTACCATGTGGCTATCCCATCACATTAATAAACTCTTGTACAGTCTTTGTCAAATTTCATCCTCAACCTATACACCCGCATCATACTCCCAAGGTGAAAAAAGATTCATGGTCTCCTAATCATGTGTTGATAAAGTGAATCTTCCTTGATCCCAAAATTTAAAGTTTGGCAGGTCATTCATTCCTTTGTGATGTTGTTCCTTTTTTATTGTTCTCCTCAACCTTCCAGGTTTCCAAACTTTATATTATAGTTTTCCACTTTATTTGTTGACAAACTCTTGTACAATTAGTTTCCTCCTGCTTTTTACTACCATTTCCACATTAATGTACCTCTTCCTAAACACTTCATTCGTCATCAGTTCTCTCAATTTCCCAATTTCAACATCTAGTTCATCCCTCTCTTTACAAATGCTTCCCATTTGTAACTGGATATTTCCTTGTATAAAATTTTTAGTATTCTTGTGTTCTTCCTCTTCAGCACACATCTATCCATAGATACTTAAAAAATTTGGATGTCTTCTTCCATGCTTTCTCACAACAAAAACATTGTTTTCTTCTTTAAAAATTTTCACTCTAACTTCATCCTTCATCTCAGCAATATTGTGTCGCATGAGATCTTCTTTATATTGCTGATTTTTTTTTTTTCTATTGCCCACTATTTGTTGCATTTATTCCTCTTATATACCACTTTTGTGTGGTACTTTAATCTTCTCCTTCTCTTTAGCTGAGTCTACTAACTTCTTGTGGTTTTCATTACCTAAATCCTTGTGTAGCCAACTTTCCAAAAATCCAATTTATTCCTCAAAATTCTTGAACATTAAACTTGAATGCTCAACCTATAGTTTTATCAATAGCTTAGTATCATATTTTTGTAGAAAATTTTCTAGCGATAAGATTTCTTCACCAAAATTATCAAGCATTACATTTGAATGCTTCTCTTTGTTCCTCCTTTGGTTGTCTTCAAAAGTCAATTCTACTTTGTTTTCTGCTAAAACAGACTACTGCAAATATATCCTAGAAATGAACTTTTGTACATTCTCATCAGGATGCATAGCCTTTGGAACATAAATCAAATTTTGTTCATTCTCCTTCATCCTTGTGACAATCTTCAATGGTTGTCTTTCTTTCTAATTTGTGCAACCTACAAACACACATAATTTTTCAGTTCCAAAATCACAAGGCCTTGTGGCCTCATTTGATGCTTCTTGCACCATTTATTCATGCTAATATTCATCCACTATAATATCTTCATCGTTAATATCCACACATATGTGTTCATCAACATTAGTTTATTCTTCCATGGCTGCATTTTCCCATGGCACATAGTCTTCATCTTGACTATCCTCTGTCTTTCGTCTAGCCTATATAATAGTACCTAGCAATTGTTCCTCCTCTTTGCACATAACAAAATCAATGTGTTGTCCTTCATATGGAATAACTCTTGCATTCATACACCAATTGTTAAAATAAAAATCATCATGTCCTATATCCTCCATTAACATCTCGGGCATCATATGTTGATTGTCCACATAGCTTGTGAGATTATCAAAAGGTTTCATCCTAGCATCCCCATCACTATCTTCTTCTCTCAGATATGGTCCTTGTTCAAGTGCACGGATGTACACTATTTCTTTCGCACTTTCTCCAAATATGCTTAACCAATCTTTGATCAAATGCCTCATACATATTCTTTGATTTCATGCATGCAACATCTTAACCAACCATTGGACTCGTTTTCCAACATAAATTCCATTCCTCAATTCTTTCATCACTTTTTCCAGCCACTTCTTCACTCTCTCTTGTATATTCATCTTTATTTTTCTGAGATTTTGACTTATCTCAACTATCTAATTCTCCCTTTCCTCATCACTCATTTCATTTTTTCCAACTGTCTCGGCCTCATTCCTTCTTTGATTGTAACCTTTATTTGAAACATCATATGACTACCAATAGCCATATTTTCCTTCTTCTTCTCCTCCTCTGAACTCTCCTTTTTCACCTATGAACTGTAACCAAACCTTTACCTTGTATCGAACTTTGTACCTACTACCAATACCTCACCAAGATTCCTCCCGAGATAGCATTTTTGTATTTATGACTCCTTGTCTGGAACCTTCTCTTGGAAATTCTACCCACACTTATTGTGGAACTTTCCCCTGACAACTTCTACTCAACTGCTACTTTTTGGAAGTCATCCTTCTTTTGGTTCTCTACAATAGAGCCTCTTCTCCTTCCTCTAGAGAAAACTTGCTCCTTAGCTTCAAATTTGTTAGGGTGCTGCAATTTCACCTCCTCATCCTTTCTTAAGTATTGTTTTTCATTGTCCCCTCTCTTTCTTCAGCAATCCATCTTATATTTGGGGTTTGTCACCATCCTCCTTTCTTCTAAGATCCTAATCACTTCCTCTTCTCTTTTACAACATTGTTGGTTGTCTAACTAGTGTCACTTATTTCTACTAATGTATTCCCCAACCTCACTGTCCAAATCTTTGTGGAACATAGATTGTTGTTTTTGTTGTACCTTCTCTTGATGACTCTACTTTTAATGTTGCATTATTCAATGTCCCTTACAATTGGAACACTTTGTTTTCATATATATCTTCCAAAACAAATCTGATCTACTTCCTCCCAAAGTAGATTTTCTTCCATCCATTGTCTTCTTTAGAGTTCCATTAGGAAATCAATCTTCATATTCAATAAGAAATAAAACAAAATAAGTTACCTTATGGCATATTTTCAAATCTTATTTTACTCCCTCTTTTGTTTTGCTACAGACTTTGAACTTTACTGGCTTCCTTTCTTTCATATTTCGATTATGAAATCATTAATTCAGTTGTAATTGGACTTGTAAATAAATAAAAATCCTCACAGGATTCCCAAGATGTATTGCTGCAATTTTGGACTTCACCTCTACTCTGTTTTGATCTCTTTTAGAAAAGTCCACTACAAAACACAAAACTAGCTTCATAGGAAAATCATATTCCTGTTCACATCCTCTATTTCAAGATTAGAATCATGCCATACTTGGTTTCATGTAGAATCGTCTTCTTTAAAAGAATTCTATTCCTCCTCTGAGAGCAATAAAGATAAAGCGCTTTCTAACTTTGATACCACTTTATGAAACCCATGTCACATCAGTGCCAATATAACCAATCTACTCTACACATAGCTCTGTATTTACATCCAATAAAAATAAAATTCATGAAACATTTAACATGTGCATTCAATATAAGAATATGAATAAGAATATTGGTGCAATAGGACAAACTAGAAGGATAATTTACACCCAATACACAATCCTCCAATTATCTTTGGCAAGTTGTTGGGGAATGATTTGGCAGGGCACTGCCAAATTCAATATAGTGTTTCTGGAAAAATAAACATGTTGAGCTATCAAACTATTTTTTAATGTTCTTCTCTACAACCTCAATGCTGGCGCTATCAAAATATTTTGCAACGTCCTTCTCCACAACATCAATGTTGGCATTGTCGAATTATTTGGCAATGTCCTTCTTAAAACAGGGTACTATGTTTCCGTTCTCAGCGTTCCAATTTTTTGGGAAAATAAAACCATGCATTCACCACCCTAGAGTAGTCATTAGAAAAATTTTGAGGCCTAAAATGGACCTCATAAGGAATATTATAAAATAATAGTGGAAATAATAAAATAAGATTATATTACCTTATCAAGTTTTGGAGGGAAAAAAGAAAAAATTACTTGTTCAACTCGTATTTTCAACTTATCTCCCTCTCATTTTACTTAAATTTCGATCGGGAACACTCATTGGATGCATAGTTTATCTTTTATTTAATAATTACCCATGTTGCATACTTTCAATGGACCCTACTGCATGAAAAGTGTGAAATACATGACAAAACATGATTGCAAACACATTTTTTCTTGTATTTCACATTTTTCATGTAGTAAGGTCCATTGAAAGTATGCAACATGGGTACTCCTTGGATGAAAAATTAAATTCCGCATCCAATGAGTGCTCCCGATTGAAATTTGAATAAAATCGTAGGGATATAAGTTGAAAATACGAGTTGAAAAAGTTTTTTTTTTTTTTTTTTACTCCAAAAATTGTAAATTATCCCCCATGGTTGACATCATCATATTGAATCCTATTGGTTCTTATAAAGTTGATTTTTTTTGTACATTTTTGTTTTGAGGTCGATTGTTTACCTCAAAATTTCTCTAATGGAGCGTTCGTCCAGAAGTCTATGAAACTGACACAACAAGAACACCAAACAACAAAGGACTAAATCACACATCAATGGAAATCACAATGTTAAAATTCTTAAGGGAAATCGATATAACAATTTACAAGATCCCAAATTAACCAACGTATATGAATAAATTATAGTTAAATAACATCTCATAAGCATATTAAGTTGCTTGGTTTAATCCTAGAATTTCGATTCAATCAAACAATATAAAAGAACAGTTCCATTGGTTGTTCTTCCATGCTATTCAAACAAGAACACTTTCTGGTTCACATAGATTAGAAAGTACAGGCGATTTTCAACCTACAAAATTGTAATTACATAGGGAAATAGCGAGTTCCCCTCTTATCCTCCTTTTGTTCCTTTTTTCTCCTCCCCGAAACTTCCCAAACACTATTTTCTTATTGTTTCTTATTATTTCCCAAAATAAGTTGACTATGACAACCAAGAGTAAAAAAGTGTGATTCATTTCCCCTTCTCCACAAAATAAAGGAAACTAAAAACTCTTTTTATTTTTATTTTTTTCTTTTACAATAGAAAATAACTTCTCAAGATGACTAAAATCAAAACCTACTCCTAAATTAAATATTTAGAATTTCGTAATGTTTAAATTTTTCCTAGCATTACCATGTGACCATGACATCACATCGGTAATCTATTGTCTAGACTTCACCAAATATTTGGCTCGACCTATGCACCTGCAACACTCTTATTTGTTATTTTCCATGCATTTTAACCTAGTGCTCCCTTATGTTGCCTTGGAACTCCCCGACACTCCCTAGCTTGCATGGATTGGCATGGCTTATAACATAGGATCCATTCGCATTCTTGGGATGAACCATCATGTTTTGGCATTCGTTGGCACTCCATTATGCATTGGAATTCCCTAGAGGTAGTGACAATACTCTGCCTAACCCACTCACACAAATCATTCATATTTTTCTGAAGAAGCTTTTATAAAGGTCACTCTCTTCAACTAATCCCTGCACAAATGCTCACTCTTGCCCATCTCTGCAAATGGATCTGGCAAACAAAACGATTGAGAAAAATTGGTAATTCACCAAGAACTATTTTTTGAACAAACAACTGATAGCTACTTCCATGGGAACCCAACACGAGAAACACAAAAAAATTATGACCAAATCGAAGATAAAACGAAAATATTCCCCTACACATCCATCATAACCACTTCATTTCAGTCATCAATAGTTTCTATTGGAAGATCTGATTTGACTGGTAAAATATGATTATAATTCATGACCTTGGTAGTGCCACCTGTCGAATGACATTTATTACATCACATGGTGTCTTCCAATTTGGCAATGCCTTGTTTTATGTCATTAGAGTTGGAGCTACCAAAATAAATGGTACCGCTCATAAGAATTTAGTAGAACTTAGGCCATAGAGCCCCAATTGACTTGACCTCAAGACTTTAAATGTGATAACAATACCATTGATCAAATGTTAGGATTCACATGAAAATATTTGGTAGGGAGGTTATACGGTTGATATATTTTAGGCGATAACTTAGTGATTTGGAAAGAACAACATTAGAATCCATTGCTAGGATATATACTACATTTCCACACTCAAGTGAAAGGATGGTCAATGTTCTCTTTCAATGTTGAGTAGCTAGATGTAGTAAATGTGCTGAAGATGAACTGGTTATTGGGCCTGTTGCCACAAAACGTGTGGTGAACAAGAATGGATGATGCTCAAAATCATTGCATCACGTACGAAGCAATCTAGGTGATCAAGCAAACCCCAGATGACCAGGCTAAGATTGCACATCTTGAAATAATGTTTTGAGATATAGCATTAACTTGGTATATGAAATACAAAGCAACTACCCCAGCAGGTTAGACTAGAAAATTGTTAGAGATCAAGAAGGCATGTTAAAGGAATTTCAAACCCCTAAGTCTCAATCTCAGTGCATTACTATCATCAAATAAATTAAACAAGTGCAAGTAGAACCAGTCTGGGACTATGACTAAAGGTTCAAGATATTGCTAGACAAGTTAACATTTCACATTCCTGATGGACAACACAAGGAATAGTTTATTGCAAGACTCTTTCCTCATATAAGGACACCTCTCACTCAACAGAGAGTGACATAATAGATGGAGGCACTAAAGGCCAAGTTTATGTGCATGCCAATACTAGAAGTGCGTCATTCCTCAAATGCAAGGATCAATCCTTTTATCATGTTTTTTCTAGGTGGCATTGTAGTGAAGAGTACATTAAAGTGTTTTCTTACATGTTTTTAGTCAAGGAAACTATGTCCCTTAGCATTGACCTTCATACTTGTAGCCCACAAATATTAATTCAATAAAATCATATTTAATTCAAGAAACATTGAAATGGATAAGGCATACCACTACATCACAAACCGATGAATAATTTTCTAAAGAATATATAAAAATTATCTCAAGAAGATGCTTCTAACCTATGCCAAAATATTTTACAATAAATGTCCCAAGTAGTGTTGGAAATCTATTGTATGATTGTAATATCATGTTTCCATGTTGATTTTTATGATGAAATATCTTCATAGAACTAATTATGGCATCCTCCTTCATCATTTTTAGTTAATGCATCATCTAAACAATCAATAGATAGACATTGGGAATCGATAAGGCACTATTTATTTCACATAATCATTGTTCTTCTTACCATGAAGGCTACAACTTGCATATATGGATTCCAAATCTATAATGTCTCCAAATCTGAGTCTATATGTTTCATGAAGCTTCCATGTCTAAGAAGAAGAAAAAATGGTGATGTTTGTTACAATTTTCTACTACTACTATTAAAGTATTTAGGTTTCTCAATTTCTATATATCGGATGAGCCTTCCCTCAAGTATCATGAGAACACATAACCTTTACTTCAATGGACGCTTATCTTGTACTATAAAGCTTTGACTTGGTTAAACATTATTCAAGTGAATTTCTTGTAGGGATGAGTATTTCCAACTACAAACTTGGTGTATGGTGCTATTGTCTCATGACATTTATGGTTGATGTTATTATTGATAGACTAAAACTAAAACCTTAAGTATTTTTATGGGTAAATTTCATATAAGGTGATTAAGTGACTTCCACAATTTTGGTTATGGTCGAGCCGTTCCTAGATAGGTGTGGTCTTGTGGTGTACAAACATCTCAACCCAAAACTATCGACCCAAAAATATCCAGCAAATTATTTGAGGGTATAATTTATTTCCTCAACATTTATACTAATGTTGTTGGCACCACTTTGCATTATGAAAACACAAAAAGTCTCATCCTATGGCAAGAAGGCTTCTTTCTTAACTTAACATATAATTTTCTCAAGATTCAAGACATATGTCTAGTATTTAAGAATCCCATTTAGATTTAATGTGATAATAATGGTCCTATAGGATTATATTTTGCACAAAATCAAAGGAAATCCTGAGCGTTGGCAACTTGAGATAGTACTCTTACAAGTACAAT
Organism: Pinus tabuliformis; assembly: GCA_031772625.1. NCBI lineage: Eukaryota > Viridiplantae > Streptophyta > Pinopsida > Pinales > Pinaceae > Pinus > Pinus tabuliformis. Next base: position 543,682,222 of record CM062805.1, on the reverse strand, counting down.
AACTTTCCCAAACAAAACCAACATCCAATCATGTACTTAATATTTTTGTGTCTTCCCTTTCTAGTCCATGGTACAAAGAAATAGAAGCTTCCATCAACATTTTCTTTATAGGAGGTTAAGCAATAAAATTGGCATATCTAGCTTCTAAGGACCTCTCCACTTTTCCTAGAATGAATAGATAGCATGGATTAAAAAATATATGTGCTCAAGGGATTGTGTTAGTGACAAAATGGTCACCCATACCAACAACAACATTGCACCTTCACAAATATTTGTTCAAAAGGTAGCATAGGTGTATAAGTCATCCAAAATTATCTAATGTGGTAATAATATCTCCCTCAGAGTTGATGTGGTAGCATAGGTTTATAAGTCATCCAACAATATCTCCCTAACCAATAATCATCTTGTAAGTGTTGAAGAATGTAATTGTTTTTAGTCTTCATAATTGTTGAGCTAATAAGGCTAGGGCTTAAGACTATTAACCTTGAAGCCCATCTTGTTTGCACCCAATATTGCATCTTGTATGAGATTATTTATTCCTTCTTGAGAAAATGGTGTGTAATACTAGAATCCAAATCTTGGAATGACCCAAGCCTAATGGATTTTTCCTTTTAGTCTGTGACTTGTTTTGATGAATGCTTTAGTCCATACCCACATTGCGAAAACAAAAGGTATGACCACAGGCCATAGAGGGAGGAGAGATCATCATGTTTCAAAAGGCATCGACTAGAATCCATGAAGAAAAAATGTACATGAGGAGATGAAAAAATATCAACAATACAAGCTAGAGAAACATAGTCTAGCACTTTCCCCACTTTCCCTACGCTCATAAAACGATGTAGATCACATGATTTTGACTTGATTGTATGCCCTAGATAATGATAAAGGGGAATAAAAAGGAAATAATGGGCGTCCATTCCATTGTGATACTGAGTGCAATATGGAGTATATATCATATTTTTTTAGAAGGGGTGGCTAATGAAAGATCGCCTTGGGAATGATTTCCACATTGATGTGGCTAATATATCTAAGTAAATCAAACAACAAACAATAAAGGTGGATCATGCCCATTGATGCACCTCCAAGTTGTTTGAGTTCACAAAATATTCATAGCCTAATGTAGGGAATGATACCGTAGGAAGAGGATATTTTTGTGAAATGCACAATGTCTCCAATAGTACAATGCCTTGGTTGGACCCATGTGCAAAATCACAAGATAAATCATCCTCCTGCATTTCACACAGGAATATGGTGAAAAAACAGTAAGAAGTGATGTGTTGTAATAGCCATGAATGACTGGAACAAGATAAAATTTTCCTAGACCCATTCTCAGCCCCTTTCTCTTACAAAAGTACTACCGAAGAGCATGCTTTGGCCTTAAAACCCCATTTTTGTATACCATTATATTCAAAATTTGGGTTTTCTGGAGGGATCGGGTCCCCCAACAACACTGAAGAGTAGGAAAGATTAATATATGTTTTATTTTCTTAGCTTTGGAATTCTCCAACACATATAGTTATTTTGGTAAAGAATCCAACTTATCTACCCTTTGGAGACACCGTTGCCAAATCCAAGCCATCACCAAGTGAAAAATTTCAATTGCAACAATAAAACATATTGAACCTCCTTAAATCACATCATTCATAAGAGTAAATTTCGATACAAATAGTTCTTCACCCTTAGACCTTATTCTAGTACCTCTATCATTTGTCTCTCATACCACAGGCTAATGCAAAAACAACAGAGAGCATTCAATTCCTTGCTTTCGAAAATTCTATGTAAGTTGTGAATGGTTCATATTATTGGAAGAAATTGATGTTCCTTGTTACCCAAAACACTTTCCAGGTTAGGAAAGAAAAACAAAGAACCTTTAGTTGTTGCTACATAAAGGGAGTTAATGCAGGGAAATGAGCACACTCAAATAGAGTTGAAAAGAGAGGAGTTGGCAGATCCAAAAAAATTTAAGTGGATCATTTTTATCTACAACATCTACAATGTTCATTTTTGTAGTTTTGGCAATGTAAACCTTAGTAAAAAATAAAACATCGGTGAGAAATTATCGCTGCAAAATAAAAAACAAAGATTTGTTGGATTTTAGGGGTAGGAAATAGCTAAGGAAAGAGGGCACTCTCTTGTAAAGACGGATGAATAAACTTGGAGAGATTCAAGAAGAGAAGTGTGCTCTTGGTAGGAGAGTGAAACCCTTAAAAAAGGGAGAGTTGAACTCATAACCCCATAGGTAATAATGAGAGAAATTCATATCTACTCATAATAGAAGGTAATAGAGATGTCACTGCAAATAAATACTAGGAAAAAATCCAATAGAAAAACCCTAGTGCTCGATACCAAATAAATGGAAAAGATCTATGTGGTTAGTACAATAAAAAGGCACAAAACATCCATAAAAAGACACCTTCCATCCCACAAGAAACCCTATAAAAATATCCCTATGACGTCCCAAAATTGTCCTTCTTGTGTATGCCAAAAGGTCTAGTTGTAAAGTTACCAGCAAAATTAACCAAGAAAAACGCCCTAATAGTGACAACAAAATAGGTAGGGAAAGGTTCACACTAACTCTGACACCACATCGAGATTCAAAAATTGAAGAAGGGAGTCAAATGGACCAAAAACAAAAAATCGATAGTAAAGAGGAGAAAACGATGGCACTTAGCAGAGCACTAGAGGTGTCCGTGAATGAGCTGTAAGGAGAAGGATAAAATGCACTAGCAAGAAAAAAAAAATAGTCGAAAACAAGGCACTCATAAAAAATAAACCATCAATTATAATTGCATGTAACAAATTAGACAATTTATGTGTGAAATGATCTGCAATAAGTGCACTAAGTGTGCAGACAAGAGAGAGGAATGTGAACACAAAATAGAATCCCCAATCACAACTAGAACATCAACCAGCTCTCAAGTAAGTGCACTAAGAGGAAAAATGAGCCTGACACAAGTGTAGACAAGAGAGAGGAACACCACCACAAAATAAGAATCCTTTATCACAACTAAAACACCAAGCATGAAAAGGAGAGCATAAGATGTCTATGCCTATAGGCTTAACACTTACTAGATTGAAAAAATGATTCCCATGGGATAGAGAATGGTCTCTTTTTTTAAAAAGATAACCCAAAGATGATATTTACAAAAGATTTTCAATACAAAATTCAAGTAGGATGTCCCCTCAGAAGGGTTTATGCGCCCATATAAGTGAGGCACACTCCCCAAGGCAGTTATTGAGCCTACAAATGAAAGTTGAATGTTTCAACCTTAACTATAAATTAGTAATACAATAAATAATTGAATTAATGACACAATAAGAGATGGCCATAGCTAAATGTGAGGACTGTACCATTCTCCATGGTCGGTCTAGACCCCACATCAACAACTAGGAGAGGTCTTCCAAACTTTGGGAGTGGGAAACACTGTTCAAATAGAAACTCAGTGCACAGTCCAGAGCTCCTTTAAGTGCCTCTTAGATTTCAATTTAAGCTTCATCCATTCATATTCATATGTTAAGGGAGCAGTTACTAGCAGAGCATGATTTGATCTCACTCTTTGTATTCCATATTTTGGGTCCATCTCTCCCATATTTGCTCTCATATCTCATATCACTATTTTGGATCTTAAATTAGGACTTTCACCCCATTTTATTGCTCTTACTATTGCTTATTGGCTTGTTTTCTACATCCACATTCTCACTTTGTATTGATGCATGTACACTCAACAGTCCTATTGAACTTCTTTGTGTTCATTAATAAAATTATCCTATTATCTATCTTAGACTTATCTCAATGTCTATTGAGTTCTGCACCTATTGTTGTTGATTGTAATATATATAGAAAATTCTATGTCTCGTTGTACTAGTATAAATAATATTTAAAAGAATATACACATGTTCAGAAAGCTTCATGTCTTGTTGATTGAATTACATTCCTATGCTTAACAACATAAGCTAGGTGAATTTTTATGTGTCAATTATTCCACTACACACTTTCATGAATGGTATCTTACGTTACGATACCACTTTTATTAGAGATAGATGTTTTCTTAACTGCAAAAATCAAAACTAGAACCATTCCTTAATCCAAGAATTGGCATTATGGCTTATTTTTCTCTAAAAATCAGTGCCAAAGCTTGAGGTACCTAGAAGGAAGTTTTCATGGTGATCTGGAGGTTCAAATCAAATATTTGGCATTCAACAAAAGTTGCGAAATCCATTTGGAGTAGTGTAAATTATCCAGTAATTGTAACAATAGGGATTGTGATGGTTGAAAAGTTCCATGAACAAAAGTTTAGATATTCTTCTAAGAAAAATTATGATTAGTGAATGAAAAAGGGAAAGACACCAATATAAGTGCCTTTAGTTTCAAGAGGAAGGATGAGAGATGTAGGTGCATTAATTCTAGTCTAGAAATGGCGTATAGGAGGCTCTCACCCAAATGTACAAGAGAAACCATGAAAATATATTTTTATAAAATTTTCCCCACATTATAATAATGCCAAGAAGGTTGAAGGCATCAATAGACACATATTTAGACCACATGAAGAAGTTGGCAAGTTTGAAAAGTGTGATTATGCGAAGGGAAGATAAAGTTGACATCATATCATGGGAACTTAATTCTATATCTATGGAATATCTAATTTTAAGGAAGAGATCAAATGGTTGACCATGATAGACTCAAATGAAGGTGCAGTCTTGCATCTACAAAATCTAGTATAGTCAAGTCAACGACATCAACAGGTAGCATAATTATAAAGACAGTGTGCAATTGATGATGAAGTGTTATGTAAATAGGATGTAAAATATAAAGAATATATCTCAAGGAAAAATAGTGAATGATAAAGCCTAGAGATTACTAGGGTAAGAAACTAATGGCTTCCACATGTACTTTTCCATGCAAGGTCCAAAACTATTGGTGGATCAACTCTGAGGCATCCAATCATGTGACCTATAATTCTTGATGTCTTTCATGGTACAATTACTTGATAAATGAGGTCATGTGTTTGAAGTTTTTGGAACATTTCCATTGACATTGAAGGCCTGAAAAATAAAGTAGACAATGCATTCTATGTGCCGTATATGAAGAGGAACTTTTTGTTAGGAAGCCAAATGGTAGAAAAAGTTATAGTCATGTTTGACAAGACCAAATACTTGTTGTGAAGGAAAAACAAGATATTTTCTAGGGAGTTCAGGAAGTAACTTTGGACAAGATGACCAGTATATAGGGAAGGAGGTGTTGAGGTTAGATGTAGAGACCTAGGAGGGCCATGATCAACAATAGGCTCATGTTGTGTCTAATCATTTTATAGATTTTGGTAGCTATGTCAGGAAAACATTTTCCTTCTTATAGAAGAAATCAACATTTTTAAAAAGGATCAAGGAGTTCAAGGTACTTGTTAAGAAACATATTGCTTTGCACATCAATGTGATGAGTACAATGGTCGAGATTTTATTTCTACAAAGGTTAGGAAGAAGACAACTCCTTAGACACCTTAGCTAAACATAGTGATTTTTCATGACTCATGATGACTATGTATCAATATCAAAGCTGATAGAAGATAGAAAAAGATAGAAGATATGGTTACCATATTAGATGAAGAATCCTCAAGTTGTACTACAAGTATTAGAAATTCCAAAGGGGAAGTCTATGGAAACAAAGAAAGACATCGTCAATGACAAAATGGTGCAAATTCCAATCTTGAGATGGTCAACAAGGAATACCTCCTTGACAGGTTATCCTTGTATGGTTTGTCGGTGAGTACTAGTGAAACAACCTTAGGAGGAGAATCGTTGGGGAGAGAGGATTCAACCAAAATATGGCAACAAATTTTGAAAAATCAATGACAGATTGAAGCACACTATAGAATGCAAGCAAACTAATATATCTACAACAAAATTATTTCATGAGTACTTGTGACCACTAGCACTCTTGAATACTAATTCAACAATAAACATATTTTGAAGCTTAAACAAGTGCTATACTTTTGTACAAATTTGAAGAAAAAAGTTCAAATATGACATCCATCGTGAACATACAAAAAACTTTCCACATACAATTACAAATGCATAGAAATATTAAGACCAAAAGAGTCACAAAGAACACAGATGGTTATGCTTACAAAATTTATTCAAAGAGAATATATTTGGTTTTTGGTTGTCATTTACATCTCTTATTGGTTTCAAAGGGACTTTGGCATGTCTTAGTCTCTTGGTCGAAAAGGGATAGTGGTTTGCAAGCCCAATGGGTTAGCTTAACCAATTGTCACCAATGTTATTGAGAATTTGGCTAGTTCCATGCTAGCATGTACTCAATTTAAATCCCTCAGCTAATCACATTACTCTATGACAATTGACTTATTAAAAATGTTACCCATGATTGTGTTGGAAATAATACTGAGAGGGGGGGTGAATCAGTATTATCTAGCAATTTACCAAATCTTCCTTATTTGATCTTTTGAATTATTCTTGCATATCAGTACCATAAAACAACGAGCATGAATAAAGAAAATAGACAGTCACACCAAAGAACACAAGATGTAAGGTGGAAACCCAATGTCGGAGAAAACCACCTGCTGCAATATGTCTCTATCTTCTTTCAAGAAATTCTTTTTACAATGATTTTGTACTGGTGCAGTCCTTTACCAGCACGCAGGCTGCAACCTGCAGAGAGCTACAACTCTCTCTCGTTTTCCAGTCTCTCCTGGAAGGGAGCTACAACCCCTTACTTCTTTTTATGAAGAATCAAATGATCAACAAGTATACAACAGATACAGTCTACTACAGATATCAGATCAATAATTACAGAAACAACCCAGAACACTTTATGAACAGAAATATACAGTCAACAGATCATCTTAAGACAGGGACGCATATTTTCTTTCTGTGGCCTGCGACTGGACGCAGTCTACCTTCTGCTGTTCTGCGTGCAGACGCACTGTTCCTCTATGCTTTGCTGCGACCGACGCACCCAGCATAACTATCGCGCCGCGTCTTTCGCTTCAGAGACGCACCCAATAACACAGTCGCGCCGCGTCCTTTGCCTCAGAGACGCACCTGAGCCTTTACTGTACTGCGTCCCGGCGCACTTGCCCTTCACTGAACTTGCGTCCCTTCAGATATAAGAAATATGAGGACTTCAGAACCAACCCAAACTCTCAGATCCACAGATCTGATCATGCGCCATAAAGATCATAGTCCATTAGAAGATTCGCCCTTATAGATCTGGACTAGATCTCACCAAGAGATATTCAACCAAGATGATGCTTAATCCAAATGAATTCCTCTGCTTTATATAGGCAAGCTTCTCCCCAAAACATGGAACAATATCACGAGCCGACACCATAGAAACACAAAACCGTCGGCTAGATACCACACAAGAAACCCCCACGTGCTTTTCTCTGCCTTGAAATGTGTGCACTGGGAGGACGCACCTCCTGAACGGCTGGCCTGCGTCCCTGGACGCGGGTTCTGCATGGTATGCCTGCGGGGACGCACTTGCTGAACATATTTCCTGCGTCCTTCTTGATTTATCACCTGAATGGGTTTGCCATCAAGGACAACACCTGAATCATAATGCCAACAATCTCCCCCTTTGGACTTGATGGCAACCATATAAACTTCAGCTTCATTCTCCCCCTTTGACATCAAGGGCAAAGGGTATGCTCCCCCTATGCTCATGCTTCTCCAGATCTGTAACCAGAAATCCATCATGAAGGAGATAGAGACATATTGCAGCTATTTCCAAGATCTCCTTCTCCATAATGCCAACAATGCATTATGTGCTCCCCCTGAGCCTATACCACCAATAGGAAGATGATCAACAATAGGATGATGCATCAACAACCCCCAGCTTTTGCCTGAGGTATTCAAAAGTGTCCCTGGGCAACGGTTTGGTGAAAATATCAGCAACTTGTTCCTTCGAAGGAACATACTCCAACTTGACCTTCTGTTCAAGTACTTGTTCCCGGAGAAAATGGTACTTGATTGGTATGTGCTTGGTTTTTGAATGCATAACCGGATTCTTTGAGATGCTGATTGCACTTGTGTTGTCACATAAGATAGGGATTGGAGGTGTACAAGTGATTTGATAATCCTGCAAAGTCTGCATCATCCAAAGGAGTTGGGTGCAACAAGATGCAGCAGCAACATATTCTGCTTCAGCTGTAGACAAGGCAATTGAACTCTGTTTCTTGCTGAACCAAGATACCAGTCTGGGACCCATAAAGAACGCACCACCACTTGTGCTTTTCCTGTCATCCACGCTTCCGGCCCAATCTGCATCTGTATAAGCATGAAGAGTGAGATCTGTATCTCTAGGATACCATAAGCCATAATTTTGAGTCCCTTGAAGATATTTGAAAATTCTCTTCACTGCTTGAAGATGAGTCTCCTTTGGATTTGCCTGAAATCTTCCAACTATTCCAACTGCATGCATGATGTCTGGTCGGGTACCTGTTAAATATAGTAAACTTCCAATCATAGATCTGTAGGTTGGTTGATGTACTGCTGCAGACTCATCATTTGCACTGAGACTACATCCTGTGACCATGGGCGTACATACTGGTTTTGCATCTTCCATGCCATATTTCTTCAAAATCTGCTTGAGATACTTGGTTTGAGATAAAAGGATTCCTCCTTCCTTTTGTTGGATTTGCAAACCAAGAAAGTATGTCAGTTCTCCTAGCAAGGACATTTCAAATTCTTTCTGCATGACTGAGGCAAAGCTTTGACTCATAGCTTCTTCATTGCTGCCAAAAATAATGTCATCTACATACACAACAAGTATTAGCAATTTGTCATTTTCAATTTTTATATATAGATTGCTATCTGCTGAACCTTTTGAAAAACCTTGTTGATGAAGATATTTGTCCAACCGGTAGTACCAAGCCCTTGGGGCTTGTTTGAGACCATAGAGAGCCTTTTTCAATCGGCATACAAGATTTGGATCATTTCCAAGAATGAACCCATCTGGCTGTTCAATGTACACTTCTTCTTCCAAGTCTCCATTCAGAAAGGCTGATTTTACGTCCATTTGAAATACTTTGAAATTCTGAGAACTTGAGAGAGCAAGGAACATTCGGATGGCCTCAAGTCTTGCAACAGGAGCAAAAGTTTCTTCAAAGTCTATTCCTTCTTGCTGTGCATACCCTTTACAAACAAGTCTGGCTTTGTTTCTAATTACTTCTCCATTTTCATTCAATTTATTTTTGAAGACCCATTTTGTTCCGATAACATTCTTATCCTTTGGTCTAGGAACCAGCTCCCAAGTGTTGTTCTTTTCGATTTGCTCAAGTTCTTCATCCATTGCTTTCACCCAACATTCATCTTTGCATGCCTCTTTCACATTTTGTGGTTCAGTAGAGGAGAGTAATGCCAAATAACTTGAAGCTTCTGCAACTGTTCTTCTAGTTTGTATACCTGCTTCTTTCTGTCCCATGATCTGAGATTCTGGATGGTTCTTTTGAACATATCTGGATGGAGTCTTTTCTTCTATTCTTGTTCGTTCTTCTGCTTCTTCGTGAGGTTCTTCTTGAGATTGTTCTTGCGGTTCTTCTTCTTCATCATTCTGTCTTTGAGGGTAGCTTTCATCTTCTTCGATGTCTTCACGATGTATTTGCCTAGGAATGTATCCCTTCTCATCAACCACTACATCAATGCTGTCAACAATTCTGCCAAGTCTTTTATTGTAGCATTTGTATGCTTTGCTATGTGGAGAGTAGCCAAGAAGAATACCTTCATCTGCTCTAGGATCAAGTTTGCCAAGCTGCTCCTCAGTATTCTTGATATAGCATTTGCTCCCAAAGATTTTGAAGTGCTTTACCGAAGGAGTTTTACCACTCCAGAGCTCATGAGGAGTTTGAGTGCTGTTCACTCGGACATTTGTTTTGTTGAGAATAATAACCGCAGCATGTGCAGCTTCACCCCAGAAGGTTGCGGGAGTTCCTGATTCATCGAGCATAGCACGAGCCATTTGTTGGATTGTTCTGTTCATTCTTTCAACTACTCCATTTTGCTGAGGAGTTCTAGCTGTAGAGAATTCTCTCCTTATCCCATGTTCATCACAGAAATCGAAAAATTCATTTGAAGTAAATTCCCCACCTCTGTCAGATCTGAGGCACTTAATTTTGTGACCTGATTCATTTTCAACCAAAGCTTTGAAGGATTTGAATTTTTCGAATGCTTCATCTTTGTGCTTCATAAGTCCTAACCAAACAAACCTGGAGAAATCGTCAATAAATAATATCAAGTATTCCTCTCCTCTAGGTGTTCTTTTTCTGAATGGTCCACATACATCTGTATGTACTAGCTCAAGAGGCATGCTGGCTGATCCTTCTTTCTCTGGAAAGTTAGTTCTGGTTTGTTTTCCAAACTGACATGATCTGCATATGGTGTTGTCAGGAATTTTGATATCTGGAAGATCGCGAACTGCCTGATATTTGCAAGCTTTCCTTATTTGTGAGAAGCTTAGATGTCCCAACCTTCGATGCCATAACCAGTGCTCTTCATCCTTGCTTAGATAACATTGTTGTTGTCCTTCATCAAATATGTATAGATTATTTGGAGTTCTTTTTCCTTTGAGAACTGTTTTACCTGTATCAAGATCACGAACAAGACATCCATTTGATCTGAATATAACCTCGGTTCTTTGATCACACATCTGGCTGACACTTAGTAGATTATGCTTCAGTCCATCAACAAACAAAACATTTCCAGCCTTAACATCTTCTTTTAAAGGAGCAATACCTTTTCCTTTTATAGTTGCAGGAGTATCATTTCCAAAAGAGACTTTCTTTCCCTTTTCTAAATTAGAATAAGACTCAATTTTTTCTTTATCACCTGTCATATGCTTCGAACATCCACTGTCAATGTACCATAGATTTTCTTGTCCTTCTGCATAAAATGCTATCCCACATCTTTCTGTTTGAGGTTCCTTTATTCTCCATGTTTTGGTGCCTGAGGCTTGTTCCTTTTTCTGTTCTTGTACCTTTCTTTCCGGAAACCTGCTTCTGCATTCAAAGTCTTCATGTCCAAAATTATTGCAAATAGAACATTCAACTTCATTTTCAAGAGCTGAAAAGTTGTTATAGGTCCTTTTTGCAATCCCTGTCATACTTCTTTGTTTTTGAGCTTCCCTAGTCATGATTGTTTTATACGCAACACATTGAGCTGCTTTGTGACCAAAGTTATGGCAAGAAAAGCATTGTCCATTGAAGAAGCTTCTGCGATTATTGGATCTACCAGCCAACTGATTGTAATTTCTATTTTCATCTATTCTTGAACCAAATTGAGAAGATTTTACCTGTGGCTGGTTGTGGCTTTTGTTCACCCTTAAGCTGGATTGCCCCTAATAGTTTCTGTTTGACATTTGTCCCTGCTTTGCCTGATGATCTTCCTTGTGCTCTTGCTCATTTCTTCTTGCTGCATCAAGATAACTTTTTGAAGTGGATGCTTGAGAAGTTTCTCCATTATAGCCCAAACCTGTCTTATTTAGTGGAGACCGCTGCACACTGATAATCTCATCCAAAGTTTCAGATCCTTTGACAAACTTGAGATTAATAGTTTTTGTTTTCTCAATTTCTTTTCTAAGACCAACAATTTCACCTTCTAATTTTTCAAGATGTTTTTCCTTTTCATCAATTTGGAATTGTAGAGTATCAATAATCATGTTCTTTTCTTCTATACATCTCTTGAGTCTAGTAATTTCATCATAAAGGTTATCCACATCTACAGCATCCTCATAATCATCATCTTCAAATGCCATTAACAGTCTATATTTATTACCTTGTTCATCTTCATCACTGTTTGATAAGCCATCACTATCTTCATGGGTGTAGTAGCTTTTCTTATTTGCACTTTGTTTCTTGTTCCATCTAACTGGT